>BSYR01000130.1:0-407826 GCA_030270665.1 Hibiscus trionum
ACATCCCACCAAACCATAATACAAACATACCTACATACATCCATACATACTTACATACCTACATACATACCTACATACATACATACAAACATACCAACCATCCCAACATAATCATACACATACATACGACACATACATACATACCTACATACATTACGAAACATACATCACATACCTACATACAAACATACAACATACCTACAAACATACCTACCTTACATACATACATACATCCATCCGTAACATACATACATACAGACCATACCATACCTACATACATACATACGAAACATACATACATACATACATACATACATACAAACATACATACACATACATACATACATACATACTACTACATACATACGTAACATACATACTTAACATCCATCCATACATACATACATACATACATACATACCATACCTATACATACATACAAACATACATACAGTACATACATACAGTACATACATGTACATACATACATACATACATACATACATACGTAACATACATACATACATACATACATACAACATACATTACATACCTAACATACATACGATACATACGATACATACATACATACATACACTACATACATACATACATACAATACATACATACATACATACTAACATACATACATACATACATACATACTACAACATACATACATACATACATACATACATACATACATACATACATACGATACATACATACATACATACATACTTAACACTACATACCTACATACAAACTACATACATACATACATACATACATACATACATACATACGATACATACATACATACTACATACATACATACATACATACATACATACATACATACATACTACATACATACAGTACATGACATACATACATACATACAAACATACATACATACGTAACATACATACATACATACATACATACATACATACATACATACATACATACATCATACATACATACAGACATACATACATACAGACATACATACATACTTACATACATACATACATACATACATACATACATTACATACATCTACATACATACATACTTAACAATACATACATACATACATACATACATACATACATACATACATACATACATACATACAGTACATACATACATACATACATACTTACATACATACATACATACATACATACATACATACATACATGACATACAACATACATACATACATACATACATACATACAGTACATACATACATACATACATACAACATACATACATACATACATACAACTACATACATACATACATACATACATACTTACATACATACATACATGACATACATACTATACATACGACATACATACATACATACATACATACATACATACATACATACATACATACATACATACATACATACGTACATACATACATACATACATACATACATACATACATACAGACAGTACATACATACATACATACATACATACATACATACATACATAACATACATACATACATACATACATACATACATACATACAGTAACATACATACATAACATACATACATACATACATACATACATACATACATACATACATACATACAAACATACTACATACATACATACATACATACATACATACATACATACATACATACATACATACATACATACATACATACGTAACATACATACATACCTACATACATCTAACATACATACATACATACATACATACATGACATACATTACAGTACATACATACTTAACATACATACATACCTTACATAACATACATACATACATACATACATACATACATTACTTACATACTTACATACATACATACATACATACATACATACATACATACATACAGTAACATACATACATACATACATACATACATACATACATACATACTTACATACATACATACAGACATACATACCATACATACATACATACTTACATACATACATACATACATACATGACATTACAGACATACATACATACATACATACATACATACATACATACATACATACATACATACATACATACATACATACATACATACATACATACATACATACATACATACATACATACATACATACATACATACATACAGTACATACATACATACATACATTACATACATACATACTTACATACATACATACATACATACATACATACATACATACATACATACATACATACATACATACATACATACATACATACGATACATACATACATAATACATACATACATACATACATACATACATACATACATACATACATACATACATACATACATACATACATACATACATACATACATACATACATACATACATACATACATACATACAACATACATACATACATACATACATACATACATACATACATACATACATACATACATACATACATACATACATACATACATACATACATACATACATACATACATACATACATACATACATACATACATACATACATACATACATACATACATACATACAGACATACATACATACATACATACATACATACTACATACATACATACATACATACATACATACATACATACATACATACATACATACATACATACATACATACATACATACATACATACATACATACATACATACATACATACATACATACATACATACATACATACATACATACATACATACATACATACATACATACATACATACATACATACATACATACATACATACATACATACATACATACATACATACATACATACATACATACATACATACAACATACATACATACATACATACATACATACATACATACATACATACATACATACATACATACATACATACATACATACATACATACATACATACATACATACATACATACATACATACATACATACATACATACATACATACATACATACATACATACATACATACATACATACATACATACATACATACATACATACATACATACATACATACATACATACATACATACATACATACATACATACATACATACATACATACATACATACATACATACATACATACATACATACATACATACATACATACATACATACATACATACATACATACATACATACATACATACATACATACATACATACATACATACATACATACATACATACATACATACATACATACATACATACATACATACATACATACATACATACATACATACATACATACATACATACATACATACATACATACATACATACATACATACATACATACATACATACATACATACATACATACATACATACATACATACATACATACATACATACATACATACATACATACATACATACATACATACATACATACATACATACATACATACATACATACATACATACATACATACATACATACATACATACATACATACATACATACATACATACATACATACATACATACATACATACATACATACATACATACATACATACATACATACATACATACATACATACATACATACATACATACATACATACATACATACATACATACATACATACATAACATACATACATACATACATACATACATACATACATACATACATACATACATACATACATACATACATACATACATACATACATACATACATACATACATACATACATACATACATACATACATACATACATACATACATACATACATACATACATACATACATACATACATACATACATACATACATACATACATACATACATACATACATACATACATACATACATACATACATACATACATACATACATACATACATACATACAATCTACATACATACATACATACATACATACATACATACATACATACATACATACATACATACATACATACATACATACATACATACATACATACATACATACATACATACATACATACATACATACATACATACATACATACATACATACATACATACATACATACATACATACATACATACATACATACATACATACATACATACATACATACATACATACATACATACATACATACATACATACATACATACATACATACATACATACATACATACATACATACATACATACATACATACATACATACATACATACATACATACATACATACATACATACATACATACATACATACATACATACATACATACATACATACATACATACATACATACATACATACATACATACATACATACATACATACATACATACATACATACATACATACATACATACATACATACATACATACATACATACATACATACATACATACATACATACATACATACATACATACATACATACATACATACATACATACATACATACATACATACATACATACATACATACATACATACATACATACATACATACATACATACATACATACATACATACATACATACATACATACATACATACATACATACATACATACATACATACATACATACATACATACATACATACATACATACATACATACATACATACATACATACATACATACATACATACATACATACATACATACATACATACATACATACATACATACATACATACATACATACATACATACATACATACATACATACATACATACATACATACATACATACATACATACATACATACATACATACATACATACATACATACATACATACATACATACATACATACATACATACATACATACATACATACATACATACATACATACATACATACATACATACATACATACATACATACATACATACATACATACATACATACATACATACATACATACATACATACATACATACATACATACATACATACATACATACATACATACATACATACATACATACATACATACATACATACATACATACATACATACATACATACATACATACATACATACATACATACATACATACATACATACATACATACATACATACATACATACATACATACATACATACATACATACATACATACATACATACATACATACATACATACATACATACATACATACATACATACATACATACATACATACATACATACATACATACATACATACATACATACATACATACATACATACATACATACATACATACATACATACATACATACATACATACATACATACATACATACATACATACATACATACATACATACATACATACATACATACATACATACATACATACATACATACATACATACATACATACATACATACATACATACATACATACATACATACATACATACATACATACATACATACATACATACATACATACATACATACATACATACATACATACATACATACATACATACATACATACATACATACATACATACATACATACATACATACATACATACATACATACATACATACATACATACATACATACATACATACATACATACATACATACATACATACATACATACATACATACATACATACATACATACATACATACATACATACATACATACATACATACATACATACATACATACATACATACATACATACATACATACATACATACATACATACATACATACATACATACATACATACATACATACATACATACATACATACATACATACATACATACATACATACATACATACATACATACATACATACATACATACATACATACATACATACATACATACATACATACATACATACATACATACATACAAGGGATATCATATCCAGGAGAGGAATAGAGAGTTAGAACCTCAGAAGCAGCAAGGCGTTGGGCGAAATTCCTCGGGTAACTTATGAACTCGTTTCCGGTAATTTTCTATAACAATTTGTAATTTTTCATATGAAAATATTGATGGTTAGATAAATAAGCAAAGGGATTTTATATCTGGAAATTGGTTTTCTAGTTGGAGTATAAACTTAAAACCATGGCTGCTGTGGAAAAATAGAAGAAAAAGTTAAATGGAAGTGGAAACGATGACAGGAAACTGACGTGTAATAGTGTTTTATTATTTTTTAGATATGATGTGGAAAATAGGGTGGGGATGTGGCATATCCAATCAAATTTCCGTTAGAGTTAACGGGGTTTAACCCCTCAATTACCGTTTTGTTTTAAAATATAAAGTTTAATTGCCATTTCGTGATTTTTGAAAGGTTGGTTACCATTTTGTTTTTTTTACCAAAGTTCAGTGATTGTCTGTGTACTTTACCCTAAAATAAATTACATAATATAAATATAATATAATTCAAAAACAAATATTGTTAGACCAAACTCGGTGATTTAAAATTTTAAATGTTAAAATCAAAAGGTTAAAGTCTACTAAAGACCCTTGTATTACAGTTAAAAATCTATTTTGGTCCCTATACTATTAAAGAAACATTTCAATCCTTGTACTTTAAAAAAAATCAATCTAAAAGGTTAATTTACCATTAGTTAAACCAAAACATTTGGTTTAAATACTCCTCAGGTCCCTATTATTTATAAATTGACTAGGTTGATCTTTCTCGAGGGAGTAATTCGATCTATATATATATTAAAAGTGAGCAAATAAGAATGAGTCGTCGCAATTAAAATTTTTCCTTTAGCATGATTGGATGTTTTTTAATTCAAAAGGTTTAAAAATTTTATATAATATTCAAAACAATTATTAAAATGTTGTGAATAAAATAACGAAGAACAACGAACAAGAACAAGAAGAAGAAAGAGATGGGAGAAAGAGGGAGATTTGTATTATTCTCAAAAATAGAATCATATATAATGCCTTCAATGAATCATCTATTTATAGGCATAAGAAGTACATAATACATTAAACTCTAATTAATAGAGATAATATTCCTAATAATAAATAAATCAAACTCCTTAGATAAAGTTCTAATCATGATAGACATCCACATAGATAAATATTCATAACACTCCCCCTTGGATGTCTATGAAGATAATGTGCCTCGTTAAAACCTTACTAAGATAAAAACCCAGTGGGAAAAAAAATTTAAAAGAGTGCAACGCGTATTTCCTCCCCCTAATGAAAACATCACAGAAGATCTTTGAATCTTCATAATTCAATATTGAATATTATTTTTCTAAAGATCTTGAGGAATGAAACATTAGAGTAATATGTTTCACGATGTATCCGCCTTTCAATTGAGATATACATCTTGCATTATCTCTACACAAAATAGCTTCATATCATATCTTGTGAAAGTAAATCTACATATCTTCTGGATATGTTGGGTCAATGATTTTAGCCAAACACATTTTTGGCTTGCCTTGTGCATAGCTATTATTTCTACAAAATTTGAGAAGGCAGCAACGAATGTTTGAAGATCTAAATGTAATGATCTTTGTATATCCATGGATATTGCTTGACCAACTAATATATAGTGCTTCAAAACCAAGAAAAGATATAATTATCTTTATTCACATCCAACAATCTTACAACTATTGGGATACTCAATAGATATGCTCTATTCATATTGAATCTTCTTTAAGATTCTTTCAGCTTATGTCTATTCATAGACAAAAGGAAATATATAAAAATGCTTGATTTTCAGGTCGAGATAAACTTGATGTCAAGATTCAAGTACTTGTATTGAAAGTACTTCACGAGTTTCCAATTTGAAGCTCTTCAGGAGTTCTAAAATTATCATAATGGATCTTGATCCAAACTCCTTTATAAAATACATCAGGAAATCTGATCATTCTTATAGTATTTGCTCAATTAGTATTCACTAAGGCGATTATACCAAATGCGCCAAAATATTCATGAGACATGTCTAAATAAATTTCCTCGGAAATTTCCAAATGCTTCTAGCATTTTAAATCCTTCAAGGATAAATATGGATCCACAAATAATTAGACGCATGCAAAAAAATTTCATAACTGCCAAAGTAATTGCATCCACCATGAAGTAATTAAAACTTTTCATAAATCATAGTTCAAGTCGTATTTACGACTACTTATTTGTGCCTCACTTGCATTACACCTTTAGGTGTTTGGACTGCTGGTCCAAATACTTCTATTTTAGAAGTTCAAAGCGTCTTTCAACATAGACCAATTCAATATATATACTTCTGGATAGATTTTATACAAGATCCTCGATTTCTTTCTTTACTTCTATAGAAGTATTTTATGTAAAATTGTTTGTAAAATCGTTGTCGACAACTTTCCAATTTTCTGGTTCCATTCTCGTAATGACATAACTCATCGAGATCTCTTCAAGATTTCAATCTTTATTTCAGGTACCTGAAACTCTTCTAGAGTTTTATTATTTGTTATGTCTTGGGTCTCTTCAAGAGCACCCACCTCCAATATATGACCATCTCATATTAGTTTCTATTTACGAGAATTTTGATCATTGGAACCATTTCAACTATCATGCTTCAGGCATGATTTACATTCTCTCGCTCAAACATGTAATTTAAACTTAGAGCGTTTCAGTTGGTATATGAGACTTAATTACTCTCATTGGGTCAGTAAATATGTCTAGCAGTTGACATGTAATAACATGAATTATCTTATGAACTTCTAGTTCATATACGAGGATCTAGATAATGATAATTCATTTTCCTCTATCCAGCTGATTATTATCTCCCCCTGATGTTGAGAAAAATCATGTCATAAATGATTCTCCAATTAATGTTTAAGAATTTAAACATAAAAGGAGACTCGTACTCAATATATATTCTCAACCCTTTTTATTTACCCATTTTGTGCGTTGTGGTGGAGCAATTCATATCGCACATTCAAAAATCATAAAATGGGAAATGTATGGTTTCTGACCAAAAACCAATCATAACGGGGAGTTTATTATAACTCGTTGGCTTGATGCGTATAAGTGTTGCTATATGGAAACACCATATAAATAATAACTCTTTTGTTCTCATAGTTTAGCTATTAAATAGGAGGCATCCAATTGAAATTTTGCTAAACTATATTTTTCATAATCAATAGGCTTTGTAACAACTGATATAGCCTAAAATATAAACCCACTAGCTTTTCAAGACGAATAGTCTAACTGCATAATCTGAATCTTTTTAGAATCAATCTCAAAAAACTTCTGGTTGTAAGTCGATAAAACAATGTAGATGCATCTACTAAAATCATATAAAACTTTCCACATTTGTGGATATATGGGCCCATATTTCGTTCAGATATACAAGGCATACAGTCTTAACTTCAGTACAAGAACTTTAAGTTCTAATTCTTTTGGTAAGTGGGATCATCTATATCATTTGAGAACAAACAACACAAGAACTTCATGTTCTTTTAGTAAGTGGAATTTAATCAATTCCTTTAAGCAACACAAGAACTTCACGTTCTTTAATAAGTGGAATTTAATCCATTCCTTTGAGAATAAACACCACAAGAACTACAGGTTCTTTTAATACATGTGCATGTAAATCTCAATAATTTCTGCATCATTATTGATCAGGATGGTCTAACCGATCATGCCAACTATATATGTGTGTGTATATATCTCTGAATTTGTAAACTTCTTGTTTACCATAACATGTAATTCAATCTTACTCGTACATGTCTAGTATGACCATCAAAATTGTTCCTTTAAATAGGAATATATTTAGCTCTTTCGGAGCTTTCAATTGAAATGATCTTTTGGTAGCAATATATAGCTCTCCTAGAGCTTTCAACTGACTTTTTGGCTACCAGAACTTATATCCATATTGACTTATTTCAAATGTCAATTGATAACATATGTTATCTATAATTCCCAAAGGGATAGTTTGCGAACTCATATTGCTCTCTTTATGACTTTGACGAGTATAACGCAATGTGAATATGGAATAAAGTTTCATTTGACAATAACATATTTGCTCAACCAGAGCCTTTTGTGATATTAGTACTTTCGGATATAGTACTCACATTATTCTCTTGCATTTTAATCGAGAAATGCATAATTGTGCACCTTTCAAAATGTGTTTTGTTTCATTTACTTCAGGTAATGAAAATATGTACTTTGTATCATTCACTTCGAGGAATGGAAAATATAAAATATAGCACATCATATCAAGTCGATTATCTATCAGAGATAAACTTTCAAGTGCTCTTCCGAAGTATTGATATTTTAGTACTTTGAGAAATACTACTCATATTTCCCCTTGCATTTAAATGGGAAAAATATTTCTTATGCTTAAGTACAATATGAGTACTCGCATTATCTGCTAGGCATAAATAGCCACAATTCTAGGCATAAATAGCCACAATTCTAGGCATAAATAGCCACAATTCTAGGCATAAATAGCCACAATTCATTGTATATTTTATTCCGGAAGTAATCATATTCTTCAAATAATAAATTAACATAAAACGTAAATAAATAATATGTGAAATAAATAAACATAAAGCAAACTAACATAAATAAATAATAAATAAAACGAATTAACATAAAAAAAAAACCAATTATTCCTGTTAGAGGTTATAAGGGAAATAAAATAAATGGTAAATTATTCCCTTCAAGGGTTATGAGAAAATTAACAATATCCAATTGAGTTGGACCAATAACGCCATAATTATTTTCGCCATAAACAAATTTTGTTTATATTTTATTTCATTTATCATTCATGATTATGGATAAAGTCCATAGTACTTTGGCGTTTGACAAGTACGAAACCAATGGTTTAGAACATCACATTGGTAAAATGATTTCACATCCTTAGAATGATCTTTATCACTCTTGTCATTCTTATAACTTCGCTACCAGCGGGTAGAAGTATTCTTAAAACGACTATATTTTTCATGTGTATATTCATAGCCTCGACCACGACCACAACTTTTAATGTGATTTTTTATTCCTTCCATAATATAATCTCACATTCACTTCAAGGAATGGAGTAGAGCCAGTGGGCCTTTAAAACATTTTTCACATATCCTTATCACAGAGAACAAAGATTTAATCATCGTACGCGGCATTGTTAAACCTGTCCACAAGGTCATTTAAAAACCTCCTTTGAGACCAGTAGCCTCGAAGAACGGGATGTCCAGCCAATTATACTTGGATTATATCGAAATTATGTCTCTAATTGAATAATGATTTACCATGTTTGCATTCACTTCAGGGAATGAAACAGATCCAATAATCGCATGGAATAAACATCATGCTTGCATTCACTTCAGGGAATGCCCCATCATTGATAATTGCATGGAATAAACATCATGCTTGCATTCACTTCAGGGAATGCCCCATCATTGATAATCACATGGAATAAACATCATGCTTTGCATTCACTTCAAGGAATGTCTCCCATAAAACTTTTTGGATCAAGAAGAATTTTCGTAACTTGAAATTGGGAGAAGTCTATGGTCGAGTTTTTCGACGAAGAAAAAATATTGCTTTCGAGCAAATATAGACTTTATAATAATCTCCTTGTAAATTCAAAAGCATCATGATTTATCGCACTTTAAAATTGTATTTTAAAAGATAAAAATAAAAATAGAGTTTACCGATATTGAATTTCGTCTCAATGATGATGTAGCAAATGAACCAATGCATCTTCTCATAATCTTTTTTTTTTACGCCATGTCTCTTTCCAACTCATTTGAATACATGTAAAACTCAAAACACGGTTAAAAGCATCGACTTTTATCAATAGAATAAAAAAAATTATTTGAGACTAGATCAAAAAGTATAAAAGTAGTCATAGATCAAGTTGAATAAACATAACTATAAGTGATGTGATCAAATTATAAACAACCATAGTTAAAATCAAACAACATTTTGATGAATGTATAAACACATCAAAGTAACGTATTCCTTTTGCCTTTGATTCACATACAAAGTAATTGATACAAATAATAAAGTTATTTTATATCTCGAATTTATTCATATAAATTACCATAATAATAATAATAATGATAAAACAAATATATAACAACCACATGGCAACGCAATCCTTGAATTGAATCAATTATAAATTAGAATGGAATAATAAAAACTTTGAATAAAACTAATATACTGTGTAATAAAATGTTCCAATTTGTGCGCCCAATAGCATTTAGCCGAAATCCTTGAGGGCTTTAATTCGGTTTGCTTTATCAATCCATCTAATGAAGTACGACGATAATTTTAATTTTCGTTAATTCAAGAGTTACTTCAAGTATGAATAAAATAATAATAAATTAAAATAATAACCAAATAATAGATATGAATATACTAACTTTTGGAGAATGATAAATCAATCATTATATTAGTATATAAATAAATAAAACATACCATACTTTCCAAGGTAAGCTGAATATATGATAGATGTAGTCACCAATATCAAATTGAAATTCTTTTCGAGAACCACCAACAATAATCACCGTAATTAAGCGAGCGAGATCGTGCTGATAACGTGTTGTGAATAAAATAACGAAGAACAACGAACAAGAACAAGAAGAACAAAGAGATGGGAGAAAGAGGGAGATTTGTATTATTCTCAAAAATAGAATCATATATAATGCCTTCAATGAATCATCTATTTATAGGCATAAGAAGTACATAATACATTAAACTCTAATTAATAGAGATAATATTTCTAATAATAAATAAATCAAACTCCTTAGATAAAGTTCTAATCATGATAGACATCCACATAGATAAATATTCATAACATAAAACAAATTTAAAAGTAAAAATCATTAAAAACTACTCAAAACAAATATTAAAACAAATTCTAAACTAAAATTCATTCAAAATCCAAAAAAAATATAAAAGATGAAATTTAAAATACAATTTACAAATATTGTTTAGAAATTCAAAAAAAAAAAGAAATTTACAGAAAATTAAATATAATCTTCAAAGAATGAAAAAAATCACGAAACAATATCTATGAAATTTAAAAATGTAAAGACCATAAAAATATTAGGATAAATATCATATACACAGGCGGTGAAAACTGAAAGTTTCCATAAGTGTCTTAGTTTTAGGGTATAGGAAGTTAGTTTAGGGTATAGGGTTTAGGGGTTTAGGTGTAGGGGGTTAGAATTTAGGGATAGTTGTTTCAATTTAAGGTTTATGGTTATAATTTAAGGTTTATAGGTTAAAACCTAAATCCTCACCATATTACCCTAAAAACTAAACCATAACCTATAAACCCTAAATTATAACCCTAAACCTTAAATTGAAACAAATACCTCTAAATTCTAAACCCCTACACCTAAACCCCTAAACACTATACCCTAAACTAACTCCATATATCATAAAACTAAGGCGTTTGTGGAAACTTTCAGTTTCCACCGCATGTGTATATGATATTAGTCTAAAATATTATATATTATACGAGCTATGTTTGACAACTTACAAATTATATTAATTTATTTGACCAGTTGATTGTATAAAAGTATTTGACAAGATTAATTAGTTATTTGTTTATTTGAATAAGTAAAAAAACATATAAATAAAGAATTATATTTAATATTGTATCAATAATTTATTGGTTATCAATATTAAAAGAAATTAATATGTGAAAAACTTGACCCGAGAACCGAAACCCGAACCCAGACCCGAACCGAAACCGAAAATCAACCCGAAATTGACCCGAAATCTTATCTGAAATTTGATCCGAAACCCAAAATAAACCGAACCGAAACTGAACCGAATTTAGTTGAACCGAATGGACCCGAACCGAATAGACCCGAACCGAATGGACCCGAACCGAATAGACCCGAACCGAATGGACCCGATTAATAGAAATAAAGAAAGATAAAATATGAACATCCGCACAAATCACTAAAATGTCAAATATATTGACTTTATAAAGTCATATATATGGTGTAAAAATCTGACCAACCTAAAAATTTGATTAAAAACGACTGATCTCTCATTGAACCGAAAATAACCGAACCGAAATCAACCGAACCGAAATTAACCGAACCGAAAATAACCGAACCGAAATCAACCGACCTGAAATGACCCGAAACACAATAGACCCGAACTAAAACCGAACCGAAACTGAAACCGAATCTGAACCGAAAATATCAGACCCGAAATAACCGAAACCGAAATGACCCGACCCGAACCGAACCCGAACCGATTGACCCGTTTGCCACCTCTAATCACTATAATATTAAATATTAATGACTTAAAAAAACCTTCGAACTTGAATAAGTGAATAAAGATTAACCTACTGCAAAATTGTTTTAGGCAACGTCTAGAAATGCCGAGGAATCGATGAGAAAATAAGAGCAAAATTTCTATATGCATGGAAGATATCTCCACACCCCTTTCCTTTTTCTTTTCATTTTCTCCTTCACCAAACAAGTAACATAGGATCTTTGTCTTTCTTCTACCACGAAAATGAAATGTTTCAAAGCAGGAAAAAAAAAGAACTTCAATGTTTATATAACAACTACTAGTGATCTTGTTGAACAATTGGCAGCTGCTTTTCATTTTTAAACCCATCGCCATCATAAAACTCAATAAGCTTTTGCAAAACAAAAGCTTGGGTCTTCAAGGTAATGATGTAATCTGCAGTTTCTTGGAACAGCTGTTCTACTTTAACTGCCTCATTACTTCCATTTCCGACATTACAAGGAATTAAACTCTTCAAAGCTTCAAGCTTATCTGAAATTACCTCTCCAGGCTTGTTCGGAATCCTTCTTCTCTTGTTGCTGCAGGCAACTCGTTTTCTTGCCATTCTTCTTGCTCTACTTCTTGGTGTTGATGATTTTCTTTCTGGGTTTTTTAATGGGTTTCTGGAGCATTTTTTTATTCTCATTCCTCTTTTCTTTGTTCTTTAGGGATGGGGGGAGAAAAGCTGTTTGTTTCGAGAGAAAGGAAGAAGAAAATGGTGAGAATATTTTTCTTGCGAGTATTGAGGGGCGGAAAGAGGAAACGGGTTTTTGTAAGGGCAAGTTTAAAACTTGACACCCGTTTTCTGATTTCTTACGGAAATGCCATTATTTATAACCATCAAAATTTGGTTAAATGATCATTTTGGTATTGAACTTCTAAAAGTACAAAATGGTCATTAAAGTTTTTGAATGGTTATAAAATGGTCAGCATGATTTTACAAAAAGGTCATTAAATTTATTGAATTGTTACAAAATAATCATTAGATTTTATCGAACCGTTACAAACTGGTCATTATATTTATAAAACTTTAATATTATTATAACGTTGTAGTGACCATATTTTAACTTTTGAAAATTCAGTTCTCAAATAAATATATATGCATAATTTAGTAACCTTTTGTATTCTTTACCCTAAATTAAATTATCGTTTTTACACAAATTCCATTATGGGCTTTTCATTAAATGAATTTTCCTTTGTAGTTTTATTTTTCTTTATTTTTTTAAGGTTTAAATGTCAAATTGGTCCTCAACGAAAAATTAAAAAATTAATTAAGCCCTTATAAATATTTTGCACTCAATTGAGCCCCCAAAATTTAAATTATGATCAATCAGGCCCTCAAGATTCAAATTACAATCAATTTAGTCATTCTACTAAGTTGACCGTTAACTCAAAAGTAGTTATTATGATGGTGACATATGGCACACTCTAGACGTGTCACGTCATCAAAAACCGTAAATAATCATTTAAAATTTTAAAAAATATATTTAAAATTATAAAATCATATATTTAAAGTTAAAAAAATCTAAAAAATCTATTTAAAATTATAAAAAATTGAAATTATAAAATATAAAAAGTTATTTAAAAAATTCAAGAAAATTCTAAAAAATATTTAAATGTGTAAAAAATTAAAATTATGTATAAAATCATAAAAAAAAATTACTTGAAATAAAAAATACAAATAATTGTAATAATTATTAAAATATTTATAATGAAATAATATTTAAAATTTGTAAATTTTTTATTTTTAATTGTAAAATCCAAAAAATTCAAAAAATTTCAAAATGCACAAATTTTTAAATCCCTAACGTTAAACCCTAACCCTACATTCTCAAGTCCTCAAATCAATTTAATTGACGGTGTAAGTTGTTGGTACTGTGACAGACGACGGTGCTAGTGAGAAGAAATATTAAGGGAGAATAGGGTTTTTCTACGACAGGGAGTGGTTGGTGGTTGAATCGGAGCTAATGCTTGATTTAGGGATTTATGAGACTTTTTTTTGAAAGAAATGAAACTTTAAGTTTTTTAGAGAAAAAATTATTTTGTTTTTTATAAAAGATAAAGGAAAGTAAGAAAAAATTAAACTAATTTAATATTTTTATATTTTTAATTTTTACACTTTTTTAAGAATTTTATATTTTTTATAATTTTGTAGATTTTTTTTATTTAAAAAAAATCATTTTGATGACATGACATGCCTAGAGCGTGCCACGTGTCCGTCTATATTTTGACCGTTACAGAGCATTGACAGTCAACACGGTCAAACTAATGGAGGGGCCAAATTGAAGTAATTTAAATTATGAAGACTAAATTAAATGTAAAAATTTTATAAAAAACCTAATTATTTTTTTAATTTTTTTGTTGAGGGTTAATTTAACCGTTAAAGTTTTTTTTATTAGTGTGCACTTTTCCTTATGAAATAGAACGTGGTTTAGACTTTATCTTATAGTTTTATTTTTTATGGAATATTTAAATTGAAATAACGTGTAATTTTTGCTTACAATGAAACAAAATTGTATGATGTGAAATGACATGTAGAAATAATAATTAAATTTAATACTCTTTCTGTACCATAAAAAATGTCTATTATTGACTTTTTTAAAGTCAAAATTTTTAAACTTTGACTATTATTATATTAAATATTCTAAATAATTAATTTTTATAATATATATATTTGAAAACTACTCGACTAGAGGTTTTTAAAATATATTTTTTTTCATATTTTTACCAATGATATATTTTAAATAATTATGTGTCAAAGTTGAAAAAAATGACCAAAAAATCAATAAAAGACAAAAATTGTGGGACGGAGGGAGTATAAAATACGATTAAGTATAACTTAAATATATGACTTATTTCCTAAAAAATATATATGACATAATATAACGCAAAATAAAAAGTTATATAAATGAAACCACCAAGTGGTTTCAGTGAAAAAATGGATGATGTTCATCCTAGGAGACTAGGTTCAATCGCAATGTCTACAATGTGTGTGATTTGTTAAAAGGTTAAAAATATCTATGAACAAATACTATATTGTAATCACCTTTAGACTATTAAAAAAAAGTGATAAAATAATTTATATCAAATGTATACAATTTATAAATATAATGTTTTGAGTGTAATTATAAATTTATAATAAGAAAATTATATGAATGCAACAAATATATATATATATATATATATATATATATATATGTATGTGTGTGTTTATGGTTATATTCATTGTCTTGATTTAAACATGTATATATTTTAAGTCAAAGAAGAACATTTGGAGACGAGGAAGAGATTATTAATATGCATATTGTTTAGCTTCTTTTTTAATAGTTTGAGAGGAGGATTCAAACTTAAAACCCTTTTAATAATTTGATTTTTCTTCTTAATGGAATATTGCAAAAGATTTTTATTTTATTTTAAAGGTATAATTTAAGAACTTCTTACTTTACTTTTATTATAAAGAGTCCAATTTGTTGGTATAAAATTAACTTTTTTTGTTAATAACTTATAATGTTTATTTTTTAATTTTAGGTTTGAAATTTTCTCATGAGCGATGTCAGCTCTCTCCATAGGATTTACCAATAATTTACCAAAAACAAATAGGGTTGGGTTAACTACATTATACACTTCTTCTATTCTAAAATGAAGAAAATTCCTTTCATTCCACATTCATAAAGCATCATAGTTGACATTATACACTTCTCCGACTTTTAACATGTTCATTTTTTTTTCTCAGCAAATAAAATTGTATTAGAGTGATTAAATCATATAATGTCTAATTGTATGCCTCATTAAAAACTTATTTAATTTTATATGGAAGAAAAGAGTACACACAACTAAACACAACTAAACATGACACAAATTGTGTAAGTATTTACAAATGTACATAAGTTTAAATTTTAAAAAGATATCATGTATAAGAATAAATAATAATGTAATTAGACATGTAATTAAAATAATTATCTTCCTTTCTCCCTGAAATGAAACTTAATTCAACCGAACTCACAAATTATAATAGTTGGTAAGCCATATCATACCGGTATAGATGTAATTATGTCAAAATTTGATTATCACACGACTTTCTAGATGCGTCTTTACCGGTCGATTTTATGTATTTTAATTTTTCAATAAAGATTGATAAAATAATTTCTACCGATAATTTGATACATCCGGAAAGGAGATTTTAACTCTTCAAGTGAGTTTAAAAACTACAAAATGTCTTATTTTTTTTATTTTCTAAATGTAGATTAAAAACATGTTATAACTTTTTTTTTATCCTTTTAAGGCTTATAGAACTAGAAAACCATATATATCGTGTGAAACTTCAGGAAATAAAAAAATTAGGATCTATTTGTTTCTCATTTTCTTAGAAAACGGTGAAAAAAACGTTTTTGGTCGTAGAATTAGAAAATAAAAATAAAAATAAGTGAAAATTTGAAAACATAAATAAATATGTTTTCACTATTTTCATTAAAAATGTTTTAGAAAAGTATAAAAAGATAAAAACAATCGTTTCTAAAAGTTTAGCTTTATTTAACCCGTGTTAGAATCATTCTAATGTCAATTTTTATTAATTTGAAAATATTAGTTTATTTAATAATATGTTGTTATTATTATTATTATAATATTTTTAATAAATATATTTTAATTTAATTATTTAATAATTATTTGTTCATTTCAATTTTAAAAAATTATACATCAAACATGTTTATTTTTTTATTTTTGAAAACAAATTTTATTTTTTATTAACTAAACTGTCTTTTAATTTTTGAAAACCTGAAAAATAAGCATTATTCTCTAAAAATAAAATAGAACATATTAGAATCAAATAGATAAGTATCCTACTTTCCAAAAGAAAATAAACATCCAGCAAGGAAGATTGGAAGAAATTTAGCTACACATTTGAATAATAATAATAAGAAGAAGAAAAACAACAACAATAAGGGTAAACTACATATTTGGCACCTCACATTTATTTGTGTGTTTTGTTTTAGTTTTTCATCTTTTTTTTGGCAAAATGGTACCTAATGTTACGTTTCGTTTCTATTTTAGTACTCTGTCGTTAAAATTTTGGCAACATGCTGACTAGGAGAGAGAAAATCACACGTGGCAGATTGTCATTTTATTTTCTCTCTTCTAATTAGCATGTCACATGTGATTTTTTATGATTTTATTCTAGCATGCTGACTAGGAGAGAGAAAATGATGTGATAGCTTGCCACATGTTATTTTCTCTCTCCTAGTCAGCATGCCACTATTTTTTTAACAACATAGGTACCAATTTAAAAACTAAATGTAACATTAGGTATCATTTTATCAAAAAAATTATTTAGGTACTAAAACAATAACGTGAGCATAATTGAGATACTAAATAGGTAGTTTTCGCTCATAATAATGGGGGTGGTGAATGGTGATTGGGGAAGTGGGCGAGGCCCAAGAAGTCAGGAACGGGAGGGTGGCCTCTGCCACCGCCAACAAAAGCCTGCCTATCTGTATTCTGTAACGCCACATGCAAACTTTTATCAACGTTCTCTCTTTTCTTTTTCCTTTCCCCAATTTACCCTTGTAAACCAACCGAAATTGCATTTTTTTATTATTAAAAAAATGTTTAATAACATGAAATCAGACAAACTGTCTTTTAATTTGAGATTTATTTTATTACTAGTTCAGTGTAATTTCTGCTATATGTAATTCTCATTTCTCAACCCAAAAAGGGCGAGAGATACAAATATTAATAGTGGAATTAGGGTTGCATTAGTCAAAACTACAAAGATAATAATTGATAATTTAGTAGACAAAACGACCAAATCAGTCAGTGTATTAGTATAGATTTGAAAAGAGGATAATCATAAACTTATGCCATTATTATATATACATACTTTAAGGACAATGTCCAATCAAATATCAAATGGAGCCAACAAGATTACTAATATAATCTGTCCTAATATTAAAATGGCAAACAAACAACAATCCTACACCTTACAACATCCTTCAAGTTTATGACACATTGGTGCTATTAAGACAATGTGCTTGAAATTCGAATCTCAAATATTTATAGTGGTTTTTCAAAAAAAATAATAATAAAGGAGGGCAAATGAGTAAAAAGAAGAGGGATATGGATTATTAGGGCAATGTTGGCTTCCCTAGAGGGTGCATGTGAAGGTGATATGGGCCAGCAAAAACTCCGAGCACATGGATGGGGTAGGGGAAGGCACATGCCAGTGAAGAGGATTTGGAGTGTAGCCTTGAAAGAGGTAATTGCATGTGAAACAAAGCTGAGACAGTGAAGCAGCATCAATTCTACACCATGTTCACCACATTCCCTGCATGGCCCCTCAACAATCTAACTTTACTTGGGATGATAAAAAAATATGCATTCGATGGGTTTTGATCCGATCCAATATGATAGGATTAACTTTTTTTATATAAAATCTGGATTAGGTTAGGTTTAGATTTAGGGAGAGATCATCATCACTAAGATAATTACAAAAATATCGTTTTATGTATTTATATATTATTAGTTAAGTTTTGATAAAAATTTGTCATGTAAGGTACTACAATTATGTTAAATCGGGTCGAGTCATGGTTGGACTTTTAATTCAATTTTCGGGGCAGATCCGGGAGTAAAATATCATTTAAGCTCAAGTTGGGTCGGAATCGGATTTTATTGTAATAGTGTCGAAACGGTCAAAAACTGACCCATTATCATCCCTATACTATACCCCAATAATATTATATACAATACGATACATAAAATTAATACAAACCGAATACATATATGTCTTGAGATCCTTTTAATACATAGAGATAACATGAATATACGAATTACTAGATCTAAACGCAAAAATTGTTTTTTTTTTATCAAATGTCAGGATTTGGACCCACACAAAAAAATAAAACGAATGAACAATCATAACTACTAGGACAATTAGTGAATCTAGCAAAAACCTTTTTCTTCCTCTTCTTTTTCTTATAGTTTCTTATTTATTGTTTGCAAAAGCCTCAAAATTTCCAAAGTTTATTTTAGTTTGCAAAGATCAACTTTGATTTTTTTATTATTATAGTTGGATTTAAATGATCACATGTTTGCACTTGGGTTTTCAGGTTTATTTGGGATTCTCCGTGTGTCATGTGTGTGTGAATAATGTGATACTATCATTCTTCTAATCATGTTATTATATTTAAAAAAACAATCATCTCTTCACGAAATGCATCCAACAACGCTCTAGATTTAGATAATGGAAAACATTACTTGTTTAAAGTTTTATAATGTTCAAATATTCAAATTATTGTTTGAATTAATATTCAAATATAATTTTTAAGAATTAGTATGTTTTTTTAATATTGAGAATTAATATGTATACTTTCATATTAAATTTAAATAAAACTACTTTATTTATTAAAATAGTACAGATTTGCATACTTTCCTCTCTCTTAAAGATGCATTTTCCATATTATTATTATTATTATTATTATTATTAAGTGATGGATGGAAACCCTAGCAATCAAGTGATGGAAGGTGTTGATGGTTTGTATGATGGAAGACTGCCGGACATTGCCTCGCAGGTAGGGCGGCTGACGGTCCTTGAGAGACTTGGCGGTCCAGTTGCGGTAGAGGACCAAAGAGTGGGGAAGAAAGGAAGAGTGAGGATGAAGGTCTAAGGGTTATGGACATGGAAGCTGAGTTGGCTAGTTCGCAGAATACTGGTCTAGTTATTAGGGCAGATGTGCCAGTTGCATCTCCACAAGGTGGGGGTAAGGAGTCGACGGTTGACCCTGGTGGGAAGGAGAGGGCATCGTACGCAAGCATGGCAGTAAATTCATCCCATATGAAGGATCGGTCTGGATCTGATTTTAGTTATGCGATGGATGATGATTGCATTGTTGATGAATTCGGAGTGATTCCTTCGTTTAAGTTCTCAAAGAGGGTCCATGATCAAATTTATTAGAGTATGCATAATGTGATTATTGTTCGTCTTTTAGGACGTTCTATAGGTTATGGCACATTGTTGAATAGGGTGCATGCTCTATGGAAGCCGTTGAGGGAAATTCAGTTAATTGATTTGGAGAACAATTATTTTTTGGTCAAGTTTGAGGATGAAAGGGATTATGCAATATTGTTTACAGATGGAACATGAACGATCTATGGAGGTTATTTAAATGTTCAGCATTGGAGTCGTTCATTCTCGACAATAGAGAAACGTCCGAAGCGTGTGATTGTGTGGGTTAGATTACAAAGTCTTCCTTATCGTTATTATTGTAAAGTACTTTTTCGGAGGATTGCTGGCATCATTGGGCGGGTTATTCATTTGAATGCAGGATTTATGGGTATTCTAAGGAGGAATGTTTGACTGGTAAGGAGGTGCCCATGGATACTAGAGTGGATGATGGTGTGAATATGCCGAGGGTTGGGGCAAATGGTAAATCTTCTGACTTATATTGGGCTATGGATGATGATTTCGGATAGGAGGCGACATAATAAACAATTTGTGGCACATGGCAAGGGTGTCACCTAGTCTGGGGCTCAGGATGTAGGATCACATTTCGCAATTTTAGGAGGAGATGTTGAGGTTATGGACGTGGAAGATGGTCAGCTTCCGAATAGGGATACAAATTTAAGTGGAGACAGAGCTGCTAGCAATGGTAGCAAGAATGAAATGGCGATGAGGGGACAAAGTAACTTGGTTGAACGGAAAAAGAATGAGGCGTACTTAGCTTCTAATTCGGAGAAATGGTCTAAGGCTAGTAAAGCAAAAAATTGTGGCAGGAAGGGTGTTGAGGTGATCTCTTTAGTAGAAGGGTCACAAGCCGAGGTGGCGGATCATAGAGTGGTTTCGAAGTCCGAAAATCATAAGGCTTTTTTAGTATGGGATGGTTCCGTCGAGGTGAATGGTTCCCAACAAGCAAAGGGGGAGGTACGAGTGCAGGTACAAGTAGGAAAGCGAAAGAAAATAAAGGGTTGCACGTATGAAAAAATACAGGTTTCTGTCCCCTGTCTCGTATAGTTCTTGCGGAATGGTTACCCAGTGTTTCTAATATGATTGATGAGAAGGCTAATAGGGTTCTTAGGGCTTGGATACGGAGGACCCTCCCGAATCTACTCGAATGGTTGATCCAGCTTTGAATGTGAGTCAGGTTAGTGTTGCGGCTGGTATGGTTGAAGGTAATGGGACTGATGTCTCTCTACAGTAATACGCCTCTCTGTTTTGACGATATAATAATTACACTATTTTAGAATTGTCGAGGTGCTGCAAGTGCTTCTTTCCATCGAAATTTTAGGTACTTTACTCATGTTAACAATGTTTAGATTGCTTTTTTTATTTGAAACGTGTGTTAGTAGTTTTGGCGTAGATAAAGTTATTGGTTGTCTTGGCTTTCCAAATTCCTTTTGTATTAAAGCGCAATGATTTAGCGGAGGTATATGGCTATTGTGGAAGGAGGGGATTGAGATGGATGTGCTTCAAGTATCGTCTAAATTCTTGAATTGCAGGTTTTGTCTAGTGAATGCTTTGAAGTGGGTTCAAATTACGACAGTTTATGCAAGTCCTTCGGCTAGTCGACGAAAGCAATTGTGGGGTCCTCTAGCTAGATTGGATCCGGGGGATGGCATGCCTTGGCTTATTGGAGGAGACTTTAATGCTATTCTGAATAGTGAGGAGCGTATGGGTGTTTTAGCTTGTAATTTCAGCATTAGTTCACTCTTTGTAGACTTTGTGTTTGATACAGGGTTGCTTGACATAGGTTATGTGGGCTCTAATTTTAATTGGAGGGGTGGTTCTCTCCATCAACGCTTAGATCGTTGTCTTATAATGTTGTGTGTTCTGAGAAGTTCATGTTATCTAAAGTTGAACATTTAGAACGTGTTGGCTCGGATCATTGACCCATTTTATGTCGTCCTCTTGTCCGAATCGACCATGATCAAAATCGCCCGTTTCGTTTTCTTGCGGCTTAGAAAGAACACCCTGGTTTTTGTGATTTGTTGTCATCGAGTTGGCAGGAGGATGTTAGTTTGGCCGAGAATTTGAAGGAATTTCAGTAGAGGATTGTGATTTGGAATAAGGAAGTGTTTGAACATATTGGATAACGGAAGAAAGTCTTGTTGGCTAGGTTGTGAGGTATTGATCGGAAATTGCAACATGTTCCTTCTCACTTGTCGAGATTAGAGGATAAGATAAAAGAGGAACTAGATGTTGTGCTTGCACAAGAGGAGTCACTTTGGTACCAGAAATCATTCTCCAAATGGGTTGAACAGTGGGATCAAAATGCACGATTTTTTCATATTTCGACTCTTGCACGTCAGCGGGCCAATTTGATTTCGGGGCTCAAGTTGGATGGTGAAGAATGGTGTATAGATCAGGATGTTTTGAAGAAGACGACTGTGGGTTTTTTTTCAAGATCTTTTCACGTCTACACAGGTGGCCAAGGGTTCATATGGTTTGATGGGAGTTTTTCCAGCATTATCTGCCACTGTTAGGGAGGATATTTGTAGACCAGTTTCGGATGAGGAAATTCAATGAGTGCTTTTCGGCATGATCCCCTTGAATGTGTCAGGTTTGGATGGTCTACATGCCTCGTTTTATCAACATAATTGAAGTATTGGTTGTAAAAGTGTATGCCATTTAATTAGAAGTATTTTTGAGTTAGGTGTGGTACCGAAGGATCTGAATTGTACGCTCGTGGTGCTTATTCCTAAAGTCTCAGTGCCAAGTACTTTAAGCCAATTTAGACCTATCAGTTTGTGCTCGGTGGTGTATAAAGCGATGACTAAGATTATTGTTAACTGTATCGAGCCTTATATATCAAGTTGGGTTACCGGCAATCAAACAGGCTTTATCCCTAGACGTTCAATAACTGATAATATCATTGTTACTCAAGAGGCAATTCATTCTATGCATTGTAAGAAAGGGGCACGTGGATGAATGGTGATCAAAATAGATTTGAAAAAAACGTATGACCGACTTGAATGGTCCTTTATCAAGGATACACTAGCGGATATTGGGCTTCCAAGTGCAATTCAACAGCTTATTGTGGCATGTGTCTCTTTTGTGTCATCCTAGATTATTTGGAATGGATCGGTGACACGTACTTTTTATCCGACGAGGGGTGTCCGTTAGGGGAATCTTATTTCGCCTTACCTCTTTGTTTTATGTATAGAGAGACTTAGTCAGGCTATTCAAAAGGAGGTGATTGCTTGTCGGTGGAAGCCTTTTAAAACATCTTCTAACAATGTGGGTGTATCCTATTTGTTCTTCGCAGACATGGCCGGTCCTAAGTTTTTTGAGGCCCAGAGCGAACTTAAAAAATGGGCCTTAAATTGAGGATTTAAATTGTAATTATAGTTACAGTCGTATTTTCGGTTGTGTTGTGTTTATCGTGATTGTGGATATAATAGATGTTATTTTGTTTATTGCGAGTATCGCGGTTATGAAATTTTTTTAGTAACATATGCTATTGTGGACATAATGGTTCCATATATCGCGGTTTTAAATGATGTCACTATCGTCATATAAAGATTGTTGTTGTGGTTGCATGCCGCTATTTAAATCTTTGTCCCTAATAGCAAGTAATGAAAGAAATTAAATTTTAAGAGTTGGTCCATCGTAACAAGTATTGAAAAAATTGGTCCCCTAATAACAAGTATTGAAAAAATTAAATTTTAAAACTATTAAAAAAAACTTTGGTACACATGTCGTGTAAACTTTAGTTTACATGTGCCTTTTAGTTTTAGGGGTTAGGGTTTTAGTGTAGGGTTTAAAGTGTAGGGGTTTATGTTGTATGGTTTAGGATTATTGTTGAGAATTTAGGATATAGGGTTTAAGGTTTATGATTTAGTTTTTTAGGGTTAGGGTTAGAATTTAGGATTTGAGTTTTATAATGTAATATGCAGGCTTGTGTGAAATTAGTTTTACCGGCAAGTATATCAAAATTTTACCTTAAAACTATGCCCATAATAACAAATATTGGAAAAATTGGAGCCCTAGTAACAAGTAATAGAAAAAATTGAATATTAAGAGTAGATCCCTAATAATAAATATCGAAAAAAACTCAGCCCCTAATAACAAGTATTAAAAAATGGGCCCTTAATAACAAGTATTAGAAAAAAATGAATATTAAGAGTAGACCCCTACTAATAAATATTGAAAAATACTCAGCCTCTAATAACAAATATAAAAAAATAGGCCCCTAATAACAAGTATTAAAAATATATATTAAGAGTAGATCTTTAATAATAAATGTTGGAAAAATCTTAACCCCTATTAACAAATATTAAAAAAATAGGCCCTAATAACAAATATTAAAACAAACTAAATCTTTAATTATAATTCGAAAATATAAAATATTTAATTTTCTTGAGCAATGGGCCCTAGGCGGCCGCCCTTGCTGCCCCTGCTCAGGGCCGACCGTTTTCGCAGACGATATATTTTTGTTTGCGGAGGCTTCGACTACTCAACTTGCAGTTTTGCGCCAAGTTCTTAAGGAGTTTTGTAGTACTTCTAGGCTGAAATTAAGTATTTCTAAGACCGCTATTTGTTTTTCTAATAACGTGGTATCGGATTTGTGCAATCAGATCAATGGTGGTTTTGGAATTACTGAGGTTTCGAATGGGTAAGTATTTAGGTGTACCTCTTATTCACCAAAGAGTCACGAAGGCTTCTTACCAGTACCTGGTTCAGAAGGTGCATGATAAGCTCTCTAGTTTGCAAGCCAATGCACTCTCTCTTGCGGGGCGTATTGTATTAGCCAAGTCTGTTCTTGCTGCCACCCCTTCGTATAAAATGCAGTCTACGTATTTTTCGAGGGGTGTGTTGTCTGAGATTGAATGTATCATCCGAAGATTTATCTAAGATCATTTTTCGGGTGGTAGTGGAGTGCATTTGGTGCATTGAGATGATCTATGTTTGCCCATGAATAGAGGTGGGTTCGATTTTAGGCATCATCATGCTCAAAACGATGCCTTCTTGATGAAAGTCACTTATCAGTTGCTTACGCAAAGGGGCCAGTTTTGGGTTTAGTTATTGTGTGCCAAGTATAAGTGGAGCCACGCAGATTCTTTTCCGGTGCTGCGCAATGGGTGCTCTCGGCTATGGCGTGGGGTGCGTCTCGTGTGGGAGGATGTTAGTAAGCACATTACCTGGAAATTAATGGATGGCAAAAGGGTCCGAGATTGTCCAATAGCTAGGGGGTTTGGGAGCAGTTTTTTCGTGACGATAGGTTACAAGAGTTCTTGAAAATACTGATTAAGACTTATATATACATCAACATTAGTTCTCTCGAAAGCTTTGTGAAAGTTCTTGCAGATTGATATATACTATTTGGCTCGTTAGTGTGGAATCTATGGAAGCGACATAATGAATATATCTTTGGTTCTAGTGAGGTACGCCGCGAGCCAATCCTTGTTTCGAGCCTCCGTATGCAAAAGGAGTATCTCACTAGTTATTCGGGTATTCGCAGCCAGCTTGTTTTGCCAGGTCATGCTGCACGAGGTCTGGTACGTTGGATGAAGCCGTCAGAGGGGTGGTGCAAAGTGAATTGTGATGCTACATGGGACGCGCAAACCAGCTTTGCATCGAGTGGCGAAGCTGTCCGAGATTCGACCGGTCATTGGTTAATTGACTTTGCTCGATGAATTGGCATTTGCACGATTTTAGAGGCTGAGTTATGAGGGGTTATCAATTGTGTGGTCGATTGTGGTGCGTAATTTAATTGTGGAAATTGATAGTCTTGATGTGATCCGGTTTATTAATGGTTCTACGGATGGGAACTCAGTTTATTCTCTCATTCCATTAATTCTGGGGTTATTGCGAAGGCCGTGGTCGACCTCTGTGGTGCATGTGAACAAAGAAGGAAATTGAGTAGCGGATTTTATGGTCAAGTTGCTCCGATCTGATGATCTAATTTGTCATTAGTTTATTTCTCCCCCTGATCTAGTTGTGCCTTTGCTACAGAATGAGGCTTCGAATATTTAGGTTTTTTTAGTTTTCGATTTGTTTGTGCTTTTGCTTTTTAGTTATTACCTTTGGTCGAGCTTGTCTCGTAGTTTCTGTAAATACTACTATGCGTACTTTTTTTCCTCCAATTAGGATTAGGGAGGTTTTTTAACGAGGCGCATAGTAGTATCTCATTTTCTTATAAAAAAAACTATCAACATGTATGTGTTGTTTTTCCAGCCATCTTTCATTCCTTAAAGTAGACTCGATTTGCATTAATTTATACATATCTTTGTAGATCAGTTGATTGTAAAAAAAAATGAACTTTAAAAGAAATTTTTCAAAAGTATTTTTTAAAAAAAATAAACAAGAAAGGTAATAAAGTCCATGTTTATAGGTGAACTTTTGGTGAGATACATATAAAATATTTATGATTTTTTTATGGAATGATCCCTATAAATATTTTAAGGTAAATTATCCTTTTAGTCATTCAACTATTAGAGTGTTTCTATATTGGTCACTAAACTATATTTAAATATATATGTGTATATATATATATAATATTTTTTGGGAAGATTCCTATAATTTTTCCTTTTCATTTTTCCGACTAATATGCCATGGATAGTAGGTGTATTTAAAAAAAATTAATCTAATCCTAGTCACCATGTTAATGTCCAGTTTAGACGTTCGCTTATTTTTAATGGAATCAGACTGATTTGTAAGTCACGGTCAGTTCGGGACTCGTTTGTAACTTTTAATAGTTAGGGGCCACAACAAAAAATTTCCTAATAGTCGAGGGACAATTTATATAGTTTACCCTAAAAATAATGAGATGGCTCCAAAACTTTTTATTTTTGTGCGAAAACCCTAGTTTTGAATTCTCTATGATTTCTCGATGATGGAGCATATTCTTTTAAATCTCAAATGTGGAGAGGTGGACAGAGAGGGAGTGAGCTATATATCCTGATTTCATGTTGATCGAAAGAGGGATATTATAGATCAATTTGGTTTGGGGTTATGCAAGTTTTAGGTTTGATTTGAGTTTTGTAAGTTTTAAAGTGATTTTTGAGAAAAATTAAACTGATAGAGTGGTAGAAGACATTGAGGCGAGTTTGTTGATGTCTTGAGTGATCAGAGCAGACCTCGAAGAATGATGATTTCAATGTTGTCATGACGCGGTGATGGAAGTATAAAACTTCTCATTCTGGGGAAGAAGATGAAATCAAAAAAAAGAAAGAAAAAATGGGAAAAAAAGAGTCATATGACACGTGGTCTTCATGTCCTTAAAAGGCAGTCATGTCAGCACACCTGGCTTTCATATCACCATTTTATTTCTAATTAACGCCTGGAAGACAAAAATAGGAGCAAACCGAAAATTTAGTAATTAAATTAAAAAAATTTAAACTTCAGTGATCAAATTACGAGTGAAAAGAAAGTTGAAGGATGAAATTTGTAATTTATTTTTATTAAAATGAACCAACATATGAATAACATAAAGTATTTTTTGAATATATTGATGTGATTACATGGTAGAATCTGTTCATACTTTTTCTTAACTTTTGACAAAGCATACACACCTTGCACACTCATGTGCTTGAACTCGGATCTCCTGAGATGAACATCATTTTCTTTTCCATTAGATCCACTCATTGGGTTCAACGTATAAATATACAAATAGATTTGCTAGTAAATGAATAACATTTGGATATTGTAACTTCAACGTTTTCACACCGGAAAATATCCATTTTTAGGGGGGGGGGGATTTATCTCAATGTAGTGAGAGTATGAAGTATAGGTTACACATAAAATAATTAAGATTAATTTTATGGGTAATCTTACACTAACCAACTTGCCTCAGTGGTTAAGGGAACGATTGTTGTTTTTAGAGGTCACGGGTTCGAGCACCAACAGCTGCATCAGGGTGATTGAGCGTTCATTGTCAAATGATTGAGAGTATATTTAGAACAGATACTACTTGTAATCACTCTAGCTTTCATCAAAAAAAAATTATGGGTAATCTTCACATGTTATATCTAAATATAAATAAATATACTTGAAAACAAAGTTCAATTAACGGAAAGAAGAAAGAAGAGAAATTATATATTTTCTTCTTAAGTAGAAAGATGAATTTAAAACGTTTTTAAGTATTTAAATATATAATTTTTGGAGAATAGGTGAAAAATAAAATTTTGAAAGTTTGAGGATTAAATTAGAAATTAATTTTTTTATTAACGGAGGTTAATGGTCTAGTGACCAAAACAGAAATTTTCTAACATAAGTGGTAAAAATAATCTTTTTTTTAAATTTAGGTGACCAAAATAGAACAAATCACAAACAAAAGGACCATAGTAAAGATTACCTTAATTTTATTCATCAATTTTATCTCTCAACTTTACAAGCATGAAGTTTATTTTTTTTATTTTAATTTGTCATAAATTTGTTTATTCTTATACCTATAATGTGTCACAATCTTGTATTATAATTCCAAACATTTTACAATAATTTCTCATTTTATACAAATATGAGAATTTTAATTTAATAAAATCACGTGTGAAATTTTGAAATATAAATTTAAAACATTTTAGAGCAAAAAGTACCGGAAATAAAGGAAATGGTACAATTAGAAGATCTTGTCCATCCAAAGATCGGAATATTCATTGTACTAGTTAATAAAATTCAATTCGACTAAGAACGTTAAGTTTTTTTTACTAAAATTGACGTGAAACAATTTAACTCGATTTGAATTGTAATTTTATAAATTTGATTCGACTTTAAAAAATTTTAAATAAAGTTTAAGTTATAAAATGAGGCTTAAATAATTTAAAATTTTAAATGATAAAAAACTCAAAATTTTTAGTAATTAATAGATCGATTTTTAATTTTGAGTCGAGACTCTCAACTCTGCTTGATATATGTATATCTAATATGGTTATAGAAAACCATTTAAATTGGAACTCATTAATACAATAACATTATAAATATTTATAATTAAATTTGAACAAAAACTCGAAAAACATGACTCGGTATGACTCAACTCGAATTCGAATTTCATAAACTTTACTCAAAAAAATTTCAAATAAAATTTAAGTTATAAAATAAGACTCATTAACTCGACTAACTCAAAACTTTTTACTTTACTCGATCAAATATTTCCTCATAAGTCATAATTTGTCGGACTTAGGCTTTGGATATGCTCTTTTGCAATTCCAATTAGTTGACTTGATTGGAATTACTATTTCTTTTGTTTGCCTTCCCGATTCACCAGGGCTTTGCCCTAGCTAATCCAGATCGACCCGTGTCACACACCTGACTTTGGTGGGTGAGTCTCCCAGCAGAGATTTCTTACATACACAAGACCTCGAACTAGAGACATGCTTAAGCGATACTAAACTTCTTACCACTTGGATTAACCCGTTGGTCGATTGAAATTATTATTTAATAATCGAAGAATATTAAAATTTAATTATAAAATATAAATTTAAAAATGATTATTTAATGTTTAAATAAATTAATTTGAACCTTCCGGCTGAGGTGGGCAAAAATAAACTAATTTGGATTTTTCTATTAATTATTGAAATATTTATAATTAAAATTTATAATATTATATTTATTTATTTAGAAATGATCAAATGAAAATAGTGGGTTAATTGAAAAGGAAGTGTTAGAGAAATGAGGTATTAAAATCATGTGCTGGTTGTTATGCTTTATTCCTTTTGTTTTTTGGTCGGCAAAGGATAGCAGTAGCATACATCAACATGGATATTTCACCCTTTTTGGTTCGGCAATATCCTTGACCCACTTGGTTTTTGTCTACCATGCTTCAACTTTTTGTTGTTTTCTTCTCATTTTCATTGATTTCATTTTTTGGATTTCATTTTTTGGTTTTTGTCTACCATGTTTTTTTTTGGATTTCATGGGGACTTTAGGGGAAAGAAGAGAGTACTCTTAGTGGGTCTAGAACCCAAGACCTAAGGAAATATGAGAGAATAAATATGAGCAGCTTGATCAACTGGTCAAATGTGCTTGCTCAAAAAATTTAATAATTTTAAATACGATTCAATCGAAAAATGATATAAATATAAAGTTTAATTCACAATTTAGCATATGAAGTATACTATTTTCACCTTGCACTCTAAATTATTTTAATCTCGATTCAACCCTAAACTATTATTTTTTCCCGTTACTCAAAAATAATAATAATAAATAATAAGAATATGACACGTTACACATAATTATTGAAAATATATAAATTTGGGGGTAAAATAAGAGATTCTTCCTTTCTTTGACATGGAAGTCGAGAGAAGTTTGTGCAATCTTTGAAAGTGTTAGCAAGTGGGCGACAAATCTTGTCGATTTGAAGGTGTAAACATGCATCAACCGAGGATAATCATGTGGTTGATCAATAATCTCATAGGAAACTTTGTGACAATGTGATACCAAATTTAGAAGCGCTTCAGAATAATATTTAGCCGGTTGGTCATGCTGCTCATTTTTATTTTTTCGTATTTTCTTAGGTCATAAGTTTTGGACCCACTAGAAACACTATTCTTTCTTCCCCTAGAGTCTTCATTCTTATTCTCTCTAGATAGAATTAAAATTAGATTTAAGATTTATAAAAAAAAATAGTATTTTACATCCGAAGATGGGAGCAAATAACTTTGGGATTCAACCGTGAGTTACACAAATCTTTGAACATCCACTCAACAAAGAACCAAATCAACACACCATAAGTTGATTAATATATTGGATACATTTGGGGTTCAATGGTGTGTTAGATTATGGATGAGTTGGCAACTAAATTTCTAGCTAAGTACTGCATCTACATAACCAGGGGCGGATCACCGATGTATAAAAGCTTGGAGGGGAGAGCAATAAGAAGAAAAAAAAAAATTCAATCAGGCCCGGCCCTAAGGGGTGTTTTGACGGGCAATGGCTAGGGCCCAATCTGTTACGTTTAAAAATAGTAGAAAAAAAAAAGTTGATTTAAAAAAATAAAAAAGAAAAAAATTAACTCTTCTTTGCTTCAATCACGCACTTTACTCGACAGAAATTTAAAAAAAAAAATTCTTCTTTACCTTCTCTCTGACTCTTTATCTCACTTTTTCTCTCTATAATTTAAATTTCTTCAAATTCTCAAATTTATATTTAGTTACCATTATACTCATGGAATATTTTAATATTTCCCTAAAAAATTAGTCGTTATTAACATTAAACCTCCTTGAATTTCTCTTATCATGACAACGAATTTTTTTCTCTACAATTTAAATAAGGAAAAATCGCATTTCAATAATGAAGCCACCATAAGTTTTAGCCTCAATCAATTGAAGTTATTAAGAGATTATGAGATTGAGAATCTAAAATTTTTTATTTTTTGAAAAATTTTGTTGTCAGCATTGGCGTTGTTCTACCGACGGTGGTTGATTGGTTGTTGCCTTGCCGGACGTCGAACGTCTTTTGATCTTTAATCTTGCAATTGGTTGCTTTTGGTCTTCAATCTATCGACCACCCGATGTTGTCATTTCATTTTCTAATTTTATTACAATTGGGTATAATTTATGTACTAATGAAGTATTTTACCCTTATGCATAAGAGGTATATTAATCACATTTGAAAATGTCAAAATTTTTAAAGGGTGTTCTTACAATATCAACCTCGTATGAATGAGTAATGATGTCATAATCTAAGCCAGAAAATTAAGTAATGTGGAGTCATTTAACACCAACTTTATCATTTTCTAACTCTAAAAAACGCAAACTATTAAAGTATGACTAACACTCAAAACACCCAACATTTATGAAAAATGAAAAGTATTTTTTTTTTCAAAGTTGATATTTTTATTAGTTGTAACGAGTGTTTTTCAAAGATAAGAAAACGACTAAAGAACTGGGTCATTGTCTGAACTTTGTCCCTTAAAACCCACGTAAAATCAAAATTCATTAAAAAGGAATTTAACCTCTTTTTCATGCAATGGGAAATTACCACATAAATTCGATTTAAGCCTAAACAAAGTCAAATTATTGTCATCCATAGTGGCCCAAACTTGGCCCAATAGTTTCAAAATCCTTGTAACCCACCTAGTCTTGGGCTTGGGTCAACGACTCAGAAATTTGAATCGTTATACAATATTTTGGTGCTCGTAGGTCGGAATGACTCCAATAAGATTATTTGTATAATTAATAAATGGTCTGTTATTTTATTTTACATCTGCATATTCTATGGTTTCCTTATCATCTATTTCTATCAGCTTGTATTGTGAAGCCAATTTGAACAATAATTGACTATGGGTGTAACACCCTAAAATTTCCCACTTCAGAAAAACCCTAAAATTTAAAATTTCTTATTCGAAACTCTAGAATTTGAAGAATTTCTGATTTGAATCCCTAAGATTTAGGGTTTTTAGTTCAAAACCCTAATTTGAATTTAAGGAATTAATTGATAATAAATCACATTTTAGTGACCTGTTTTGCTAAAATTGAAAATTTAATGGTCAGTCTGAAAGGCGGTTAAGTTTAAGGATCCTTGTATTATAATTTACCCAAAGGAATAGGGTATTTAGGCTTCTTTTTCATCCCTAAAATGATATCATTAGCCATTTTGCTCTCTTCATGGGATAATTCTAATGAAAGACGGACTTATATACGGCTAAGAAACGGCGTTACCGGAAACATTATAAGATAAATAACAAAATAGGTAAAGTGCTACCGGATATGTTGATATGAGATAATGTATCCGGTAGAAAACATGAAAAAATAATAATAAAAAATTGGTAACCGGCAAATTTAAGTTATCGGTAGTTAAGATACAACCATAACAAAATCGGTAAAATTACTTATTTTGTTGATCCGAGTATCAACATATTCAGTAGCGCCTATATTGTTGATAATTTTGAGCTGATGGGGCCATGGAAAGTCCCACGATAACAAAGTCGATAAAATTACCTATTTTGTTGATATGAGTATCAACATATTCGGTAGCGCCTAATTTGTTGATAATTTTGGCTTATGGGGCCTTGGAAAATACCACGATAACAAAATCGGTAAAATTACCTATTTTGTTGATTTGAGTATCAACATATTCGGTAGCGCCTAATTTGTTGATAATTTTGGCTGATGTGGCCTTAGAAAATCCCACGATAATAAAACCGGTAAAATTACCTATATTGTTGATTTGAGTATCAACATACTCGGTAGCGCCTAATTTGTTATTATTTTATCGTTTACATTAATATTATAACTTTAAACAAACCGGTACTAGTGTAACGTAATAGGTAGCGAATAAGTATCGATACGTTATTACAAAAGTATCGATATTTTAATAAAAACATTGGAACTGGTTCAATTGTGGCTCGAAAGTATCTATACTTATATAAAACGTATCGATACTTTCTAGCCATGTTTCAATCGGTTTCATAAAAAGTTTCGACACTTAAATTAAAAGTATGGATACTTATATTAAAAGTATCTGTAATTACTTTAATTGTATTGTTATTTTACTATAATTTATTGCACAAGTAACGTTGTCCTAAGAAGAAATAAATGTTGTAGCCAGATCGGTTACATTGTTTGTATAAAAGTATGGGTACTTCCATTTAATCGTTTATATCAATTAAAAGTATGGGTTTAGGGTTTCGACGCTTAAATTAAAAGTATGGATACTTAAATAAAAAGTATGGATACTTAAATAAAAAGTAAGGATACTTATATTAAATGTTTCGATACTTAAATTAGAAGTATGAGTACTTGCATAAAAAGTATGAATATTTATATTAAGTGTTTCGATACTTAAATTAGAAGTATGAGTACTTGCATAAAAAGTATGGATACTAATATTAAATGTTTCGATACTTAAATTAGAAGTATGGGTACTTGCATAAAAAGTATGGATACTTATATTAAAAGTATCGGTACAATTCTATTTAATCGTTTATATCAATTATATTTATGAAAATAAAAAGTTCCCAATGAAAAGTTTATATACTTAAGGATGAAGAAAAATTATGATAAAAAAATGAAGTCCCAGTGCTTCAATTACCAATTACAAATTGAAATAAAAAAATGAAAGTAAAAGAATGAGCCTCCTCAAGTCCAAAATCCTCATCCCTGGCCAGGGAAATAACCTCCATGCCCCCTGCCACCCATGGCACTTGTTCCAGCTTACTGTCCAACCATCTCTGCATATGGTCGCATCTCAAACTTGACCCTATTGTTGCCTAATGAACAAAACATGTTTGCATAAGTATGAGCAAAAGTGCATCTTGTATAATAGAAGAAAATAATAGAGAAAACCTTGAGTATGGCGGTTGAAGTTGTCTATGTCTTCTTTGGCAGCCATATAACCATAAAGTTGGCGCTGGCTGGACCATACATGAAGCCCTGACAACGTTGCCAAGCCTCTATATCAAAACTTTGGGCAGCAAACTGGGTATGCAGACGCTGAGCATCGAAATAACTTGTTGTCGTGCTCTCAAAAATGAGAAGGCTCATCCCACGATGGCCTTGAGGACCGTATGAATGGCGAGCCTTAGCAACAGTAGAATAGGAACTGAAATAGTTAAGAAACTCTTGGGTTCCCATACAAAGCCATTGAAGCAGAAAATTAAAGAAATAAGAAGTTAAGGAATTCTAATATTCATGAAAACATAATTCAGAAGTTATATAACTACCTTCCCATTTGGATCTTGATGAAGCCTTGTGTTCATTATCATAACCATGGGTGGCTAGAGTATTTGGTGATCCGCTTCCTCGTTGCTTGAAGGTGGGGGGGGGGGAGAATAGCAGTATCATCTCTCAAACCACTCCATTCCCCATAAGCTTGACCTTGAGGAACAGCCGAAGTACCCCTTCTACGCAATTCCTCGTCCAATAGCTGACCAAGTTGGCGATGAAGTTTCAGCTTTGGTCCGCCTTTAATTTTGGCATGTGTCACTAGGGACTGAAGGCCACGAAACCTGTGAGTGGCACCAGGACCTCCTTGGCATGCTGGACACTACTATTGAGTAGAAGGGTCGTTGATGGTGTTCATTCGATCGAAGGTCTCGAAGAACTTGTTGAACCATCTACTGGTTTTCATTGACTCATGGCTTTGTTGTTCCTCATCTTCATCAAAATCAATATAGAAATCATCATCACTGTTTGATGATGTCTCGAAATAAATTTTCCTCTTTGCCAATGGCTGAGGATTTTTACCAGAACCTCTGCTCGAACTCATTCTATAATAGAAGATGGTGAAGGTGAGATGAAGAAGAACTGATTATAGAAATAAACGAAGGGTTGAGTATATTAATTTGAAGATGTTGTAAAGAGTAAATAGAGGACTTGTTAATTTATAGGGAATTTCCGTTTGGGAGGGAAAGTGGGAGGGAAAGTGAGAAGGCACAATGTTCATGAAGGTACATGAACATAAAACGGTGCATGTGATACAAGTGAAAAGACACGAAACTGAAAAGGCAGATTCGTTTCAGGGATTTAGGGTTTCAGCTTTATACAAGATGAGCAGTAAACGGTGCATGTGATACAAGTGAAAAGAAATAACATTGCAATGCAAAATTGATGTAGTAAATAATGAAAACGGTAACAATCAACCAGATACATTGATGTACTCAATAATGAAAACGGTAGAAATGCTACCGGAAACATTGACATTTTTGCAAAAGTATCGATAATTATAATCAAAACCGGAAAAAAGTATCGACACTTTCTTTCCAGTAAGCTATGAGAATCCTTTTTATTGAAAAGTATCGATAATTTTGTTCGAAGAGGGAAGACAATATCGATATTTTCGAGCAAACTTGCTACCGAAAACATTGATTTTTTTCACAAGTATCGATAATTTTATTCATAGCGTGAAAAAAGTATCGACACTTTTGTTCCAGTAAGCTATGAGAATCCTTTTGTAATGAAAAGTATCGATAATTGTTTTCGCAGAGAAAGAAAGTATCGATATTTTCGAGAAGATTTGCTAACGGAAACATTGATTTTTACAAAAGTAACGATAATTTTACTCAAAGCGGGAAAAATGTATCGAAACTTTGTTTCCAGTAAGCTATGAGAATCCTTTTTTTCAAAAAAGTATCGATATTTTATATCATAATGGGAAGAAAGTATCGATATTTTCGAGCAGATTTGCTAACAGAAACATTGATTTTTTTAAAAGTATCGATAATTTTAATCGAAGCGGGAAAAATGTATCGAAACTTTGTTTCCAGTAAGCTATGAGAATCCGTTTTTTCAAAAAGTATCGATCATTTTTATCATAATGGGAAGAAAGTATCGATATTTTACTACAATTTATTGCACAACTAACTTTGTCCTAAGAAATAAATGTTGTAGCTAGACTTCAACCACCATCAACCACCACCACCTACTGATTTTACTACCTGAAAATGAAAGCAACATACAACTCCTGTTTGGACCACTTCCACCGATCGTGTTTACCAAAATGGACGATACTCCATCCAACGATGTTCATTCAAGCGGGGGGGGGCATGAAAAGTTGACCGTTGATGATTCGGAACGATTGCTCGGTCAGCTCTTTTCTTCACGTGAGGAAGCTTGAGATTTTTACAAGCAATACGCTATGAAACATGGTTTTAGTGCACGTCGAGGAACAACACGGCTGGATCGCGAAGGGAATGTGAAGACACAAGAATTTTGTTGTTCAAAAGAAGGGTTTCAGTCATCCAAAGTCCATACTGTTTATCGTCAATGTGCTCATATGCCAGTCACACGAACATGATGCAAGGCGAAAATCATGGTCACAACAACAAATACAAATGATCAGTGGGTTCTAAGTAAGTCTTTTCAGGAACACAATCATGCATTGTGCACACATGTTATGACACCATTTATGCATTCAAATAGAGCTGTGAGTGAGGCTGATGTGGCTGAGGCAACAACATTGAAAGATGTTGGTGTTGGGACATCACAAGTAATGAATTATTTCATGAATCAGGCATGGGTTATCATAATGTTGGATTTACAAGTAAAGACCTCTACAATGCACTTGAAAGAGGTAAAGCAAAGAAAATTGTCAATGGGGATGTGAATGCACTAATTGTTTACTTTGATTATAAGAAAGAAAATGATCCGAGGTTTTTTATGACATACTCAACAGATGAATTAGGGGCATTGCATAATCTTATTTGGGCTGATTCAACATCGAGATCAGATTACACTTGCTTCGTTGATGTAATTGCGTTCGACACAACTTACAAAGGTAATTACTATGGACGACCAATTATGCCTATTGTCGGTGTCAATCTCTCCATTATGTCCCAGGGCAACGAGGACATTTGGAATACTGCAAGTACCGATCAACAGACATTGTAACTATCATCTGGTATGTATCCGACATATATCTATAATTACTATATATTAGCGGTGTGGGACTTGAATGTATCCGACATACACCAATATATAAATAAAAAATGTTAAATATATAAATGAAATAAAATTTAAATTTGTAAAGGGTTATTTTTGACAAAGTCCCGAACATTAGGCTCCTTCGCCAACTTTTCCAAATATTCTCGGATGCTTCCGCCCTTTTCTGAGGATATATATAAATAAGTCAAATTAGCAAACTGTCAACCTGTTCAATATATTAATAAACCAATGGAATAAGTCACATATGTAAGTTTCATACCTAAAGCATTGTCGTTGAAAGATGAACCGTCATAGGGATGCGGACATATGTAACTGTATTGCTATACAGAAAATGTCAATTAACAAATGAATGAACTTTTACCTTAAAAAATATGCATGGAAAAAATATATATAACTCACTGGATTATAAATCATTTTTTCGGTAGAATCATCTACCAACAGTGTATTTTCCGAGTGGAATTGAGGAAACTCATTCCAAACGTCATGCAAATCTTTGCAGAAGGTGAATTCCTCTTTCCTTTTGCACTTTGCTTGATCCTGTTTATAGGAAATTGTGAAACATCAATTTGTAAGAATCATAAACAAATACAATTATCGAACGCAAAGAAGAAGCATCTTACCCAGATGAATATATATTGGGCATATGGTACAGGTAGTTGGTTAAGAGCAAGATCAATGTTATGCCTGCAATTGTTAACAATTATCACGATAAACATCAAATTGGTTAAGAGCAATATCAAATTGTTAACAATTAAAATCTTAACGGTGCTTACCTCAACTTCGATGACGAAATGGCAACAACAAAGTTCTCAAAAAAAAAAAATTGATAAATTCTTCTACACTTGGCCCCATTATAACATCTACAACATGAACAAAAATTCAACCACATTTGTGTTTATAGCTTAACACATCCGTAAACAAATTTGAAGCCATTTTATTACCTCTGGGAGTTTGTTTTGTATAATAGGCAAGGACTCCATTGACATAAAAAATGACAAGTTTTTTGGGACTCGGTGTTGCAGAAATTATATATTTGTTCGGGTCTTCAGGCTCATCATCATCTGGACTGTCAACCTCTTCATCATTCGTCTCTTCATTCACCACTGGATTCTCCACTTCTGTTATAAGCATGTCAATAGTCAATTAACCGCATGTCAATAGTTAATTTAAAGCATTGTCATACCTAAAGCTTTGTCTTTTCTTTGAAGGAATTGATTACGGAAGTTGGAGAAGTCATCACGAAGTGATGAAATATTTGCTCGCATTTGGCCGGGTTGGTCATTAATCTCGCCAACACGAGCATCCAAATGCTCGCGGAAATTAACCATGTAAGCCATCACTGACTTCATCGTAATCACCCCTTCGATCTCATCTTCTTCCATCCGCTCGTTGACTTCTTCTTCAACATTGTCCACTTGGTCGTTGTCTTGTTCTGCTCCAATGCCAGATTTGTTTATCCAACCGACATTTTCAATAAAATCGTATCCTGCTTTTGTCAAGGATAACATGTCGATCTTCCGGGATAATCGAAGAGGGTAGTCAAGATTGAATTCCACTCCTTCCTTCCTCAATATATGGCTAATTACACATCCATATGGTAGTGGAGTTGTAATGGAAGCACCATTTTTCACTATATTAAGAATTGTCTCATAAATCAGTTTTGCAATGTTTGGAGCGATTTTTGATGCATACTTAGACAACCACCAATAATCACTATCTCGAATTTGTGAAAATTTCCTACCGAAAGGCCGAAGAAACCAAGTGACAAGAAGGTGGAACAATCTGCCCTCCACACCAAGATTAATGGGACTATTTCGATCCACACGTTTAATGGTAGGATCTAAAACATGTTCATCAGAATCTCCTATATTCTTAACACCTATACCATCAGCAATAGATTTCGGATCTATATATATCTCTTTCCTCATGACATAAGTCCTAATTCCTAATATTGCTTCCGTACTAGGCTGGCAGTGTAATGTAGCATTACTGTAGAATACTCTAACAAGACTGGGGTGATATTTTGGTTCTACACCAAGCAATTCAAGACATCCCCAATCTGTAAATGTCTGTTTAAAACCAAATTTGTTTTTCTCATCGAAGAAGAAGTTCATGTCAATAACACGTTCTGGACGAATCTTTCTTGTTTTGAAATTGCGATCATATTTCACTTTCTCTTCCCTGCTTCTAAAGTTTTGCGTTTCAAACGACATATTTGCTTCAGAAGAACTTACTTGAGCAGCAGACCTTGAATTAGAAGAAGCAGACTTTAACTGAGAAGCACTACGTCTCGGACGTTTGGGTGCCATTTTTTTGCTTGAGAAGAACTGTTATATGCAAAAGAAGAACGGCTACTCCCAAATCATGCAAATCCCTAACCCTAAATTACGCAAAATTACCATTTACTAACCTGCAAATCTGATCGTAGTAATCGTCGGAGTTGATTTTATAAGCAGGTTGAACGGTGCAATTTCTCTGAACGGTGGTAATCGTCCTTGGAGTGGAAGAGATCTCTGGTATAGTATCGATAAAATTAGGAAATGGAGGATTTAAGTTTAGGTCTGGGTTATAGAGAAATCGCGCCTAAAATTCATAGTCAGATCGCTACCGGAAACATTGACAAGTATACCAGTAACATTGATGTAGTCAATAATGAAAACGGTAAAGTCGCAACCGGAAACATTTATTTTTTCAAAAAGTATCGATAATTTTTTTTCATAGAGTGAAAAAAGTATCGACACTTTGTTTCCAGAAAGCTATGGCAATCCTTTTGTTTCAAAAGTATCGATGAAATTTTTTATATAAGAAGAAAAGTATCGATATTTTCGAGCAAATTTTGATACCGGAAACATTGATTTTGTTTAAAATTATCAATACTTTTAATCATAGCGTGAAAAAAGTATCGAAACTTTCTTTACAGTAAGCTATGGCAATCCTTTTGTTTCAAAAGTATTGATAATTTTATAATATAGAGAAAAAAGTATCGATCTTTTCGAGCAAATTTTGATTCCAGAAACATTGTTTTAGTTTAAAAGTATCGATAATTTTACTCATAGCGGGAACAAAATATCAACACTTTGATTCCAGTAAGCTATGGCAATCATTATTTTCAAAAGTATCAATATTTTGTTTAAATAGTGGGATGAAAGAATCGATATTTTCGAACAATTGTGCTACCGGAAACATTGTTTTTATTAAAAGTCTCGATAATTTTTTTTATAGCGTTAATAAAGTATCGAAATTTTATTACCAATAAGCTATGTCAATCGATTTTTACAAAAGTATCGATATTTTTTCCATTATTTTTCCATAGTTGGAATAAAGTTTCGACACTTTCTTCATGTATGCTATGTCAATACATTTGCTTTTAAAAGGAATTTGATGTTGAACTTATAGTTTCATAACATTTATACTTTGTTCCTAGTATGCAAATGGGACATTTATAGTTTCATAACATCTAACAAAATATTTGCTAAATATGTACATACAAAATTATGGTAAAATAATTTACAACAGCGTAACTATGATAAATAATTATATACAAAATTATGGTAACATAATGTACATACAAAATATTTGCTTTCAAAAGGAATTACTTTTTTATATGTTTCAGGCAACTAGTTGTGAACCGAGCTCTCTTTTTATTCCCTTCGTGATTTATGAGATCGTTTAAAATTCTCGGACGATCCCATTGCCCAACAACCTACATTCACATTAGAACATTTTTTTACCACATCATTCAATGTCAGTACCCAAATTTTATTTTAAAAGTCCTTTTCAAACCACTTACCAAATCATCCGTTGACCTCCCATCAGCAATAGCTTTCATCCACATAATCACATACATTCCGCAATCATCTCTGTTATATTGCCACAAAATGTCAAATAGTTAGATAACCACAAAAATATTAGACTTATTAAATACTCAAATTTCATACTCGTTCGTTTGCACCTTCGTCTTACGGTCCACAAATTCTAAATCCGTCACTGGGACCTTCATCTTCCCAAATGCATCAACAAAGCTCGCGTCCTGATTAAATTTATCTAAACATCTCAGCTGCGCCAAAAAATTATTAAATTAGATTACGAAGAAATTATGCATTATAAATTACAAAAAGTATCGACACATACCAATTGTCTGCATTGTTGCACTCTTGTCCTGTGCCGGTAAGATGTATTTAGACTATCAAGAACCGATGCTACACGATCAACCATATCCAACACCAAGAGATACCAATGATTGTTGCTATCGTTTATTGGCAAGAAGATCTACAATAAATGTCACATCCAAGACAAGAAATTAGAACATTTATTGTTATTATTTAAATACAAAACAACATGTATGCAAAAATATCTTACCGTGTCACAATCGGTCATTTTATTATGGTCTTCCAATATGTTAGTCCAGAAGCTTACAAGAGACGACGCATCTTGACCGTCCTCTACCAACGATGACAACATTTTCAAAAACAATCACTATTAATTGACCAACCATATGCATATCACAACACGAAAAAGTGTATAAATTTAATTTACCGCAAATAAGTATGGAAAAAAGCAAATCTTTCGGTTCCTGATATCTTCTTCATCGACTCGTGAGCCAACAACCAGCCGACCAAATCAATAACCGGACCGTAAATCCATTGACAAGGTTTTAACAACCCAACGTCGCCTACTGTGCCGTGTTGGCTTCCAAAATCTATGATAACATCCCTATACAAGCAATTTTTTGGATTAATTTTTTCACAAAAATATTTAAATATCACTCACAAAGCAATATATATTACTTACCCATCATCTAACAACCCACTATTCCATACATACTCACACATTGCACCAATTCCTTTTGGTATTTTAACCTTTTCAACCTACAATATTGATTATAGATATTAGCCACAACACGATAATCAAAATGGATGTCAATTATATTATTCATTTTACCTTTTGCTTCTTCTTTGGTGCACGACACTCTGAATCCAGATCTGCATCTATTACATTATCCGGTGTCATCATATTTGGATCGTGGACTTTTATATTTTCCTTCCTCTCACTCAATTCTTTTATATTTTCTTCATCATATTTTTTAAGTTCATCATATTTTTCCTCAACATAACTCCTCGTTTGTTTAATTTCAGAACTTAAAATTTTCCCCTCATCCAATTTTTTTCTACCATTCCAATCACCCCCTTCAACTCACCCCTCAATTCCACCACTTCTTTCACCACACCATCAACCTTTTCCCTACTTCCCCCTTAATGCTCTCAATTTCCTCTTCGATTCTGGATTGTCTTTGCAAACAATCAGAAACGGCTTTTTTAAGCTCCGCCAACTCAGCCATCAAAATGTCATATTTACTTCCCCCTTCTTCATTCTGTTTCACCTTCTCTTCTACCTTCTACTCTTCCTCCTCGCCAATAACCTTAAAAAATAAATTACAATATTAGAACATCTTTCTTTTTTAAGTCCTTACTAATATATAAATACTTTTATTACCCTTACTTTCTTTTTCGGTCTTTCTAACTTTAACTTTGCCATCACTCGGGCGACTTCTTCCTTACCCCATTCAATGATGCGTGCCACTCCGGTTCTTTGGAAGGTCGGCACACTTGAAGAATAAGACCAAAAATCAAACAATGCAACCTGCATTTATAAAAACTTTATCATTTTCTATAATAACTATTTACAAAGTTTTCTAAACCAACACATCGTTCAACTCATTTACCTCTAAGACAGCTATGCACCCTTTGAGGTATGTGGGGTTTTCGGCTTTCTGAAAGCTCTTGATTGCATCAAATAATTTCTCACTGAAAAATGAGGCCCAATTTAATTCACCTTTCAACCCGAAGTCGCAAATCAACTTCATATATTCCTTGCTCGGGGATGTATCACCCGTTGGACAAAGGAATACTCCGACAAGGTACAATAGTACCCGGGCCTTCAGATGATCCCCATCATACTTGCCGCTTTTAATATCGTCATCGAGTGTAGCATATGTCACCTTGGACTTTAGGCCATACTTGTTCACAAGTTTTTTCCAATCCTCCCTCCTAATTACTTCATGCACACTCTTCCTTTTATTTTCTAGCCCCAATACGGCTTCAACACATCGGACACCAAAATGAAAAGAATATTTACCGTATCGAACTTCACAGTTTTTCAAATCAAAATCTCTCATCAACAATCGACACAATTCCCTCCGAATTGGTCGGTCCTTCAATCCAATAAGAGATCCAAACCCTATTTCTTCCAAAACATTGGCTTTATCCTTCACTTTCAAGTCCTCTATTATGTGGTGAACTCGTTTTATGCTACACCTTGTCGACACTTCCTATATTATTTACATATAATGTTAGAGTTTTTATATATCATTTATCAAAGTATTTACAAGTTTAACGAATACCTTCTTCTCAATGTTTCCATGTGCTTTCCTCGAAGCCGAATATTTTGCTCTATCCTTTGTGGACAACTTCAGAAATGGTTCCTTCTCAGTATCACCCATCGTGTGCCATTTCTTCACCACATCGTCTATCACCTGAAAATTATGTATAAACCATCAACAATCACAATATTAAAGATACATTATATTCATTATAAATTCAGTTTACATACCGAACCGCTTTTGTAAGTACCACATTCCTTCATCCTTTGCACTTCATTCATACTATCATGATAGGAAAGTTTAAATGTTCTTAAATACTTTAATCCAATTACCATTTAAAGAACAAGTATACAAATACATTGATACTTACTAGAAGTACATATATCCACCCTTTGGTTGCTTTCGATTTTCCTCACTTTCGATACTCTCCGGCTCCATTTCAATGGTGTCATCTTCACGAACAACATTTTCATGAGCCATTTCAGTGTCATCTTCACGAACAACATCTTCATGATCCTTTGCACCCATCTTATAGTAACCACTTCAGTTCTCTGAAAAAAGTATCGATATTCATTTTCTACCGACAATATCAATTTCTACCTATAAGTTCTCTAAACAAAGTACCGATATTTATTTCCTAACTATAATTACAATTTCGACCTATAATCGATCTGAAATCCGATTTTACTTCAAAATCCCTAAACCCAAAACCTAAACCCCAACATCTAAATACTACATTAGCAAAAAAACTAGGGTTTCGACAACATACCTTTTACTTCAAAATCCCTAAACCCAAAACCTTTCCTTTCGATTCTGATACACCACGACTTCAAAAACACATCCCTTCTATTTCGCAGCAACCAAAATCTGTTCGATTTCAAATACTCTCTTAGGTTTTCTGTAAATGCAAGCAATACAAGGATTGTATTAGAGTAGATACTTTTTAACCGGTTATATCAATTATATTTAATCGATACAATTCCCCATGTTTTGATACTTTTTTGAATTGTGTCGATTCTTTCGACCCCTTTTCTGTTTCGAAATCCTTTTAAATTACTAATGTACCGATTCTTTCGTACATGTTCTTACAAATGTATCGAAACCAAACAAACAATACGATAACGAGTCACCTGTTACATTATATGTATTAATAATGTAACCGATTATGTCTAGTTTTTTCTATTGTATCGGTTCTTTTGCACACGTTCTTACAAAAGTATCGAAACCAAACAAACAATACGGTAACAGTTTACCTGTTACATTGTTTGTATTAATAATGTAACCGGTTTGGCCTTTTTTCCGTTAATGTCAAATTAGCTTCTAAAGGATAGATACTTTTTATTAGTACTGTGGAAACAGAATCGATACTTTCGATCCCTTGGTATCGATAAAATTGTATAGTGTTACAAAAGTATCTGTTTTTTCGAAACTTTTTTAAATTCATTACAAAATACTGTGCACAAAGTATCGATATTTTCGATACTTTTTTCAATCGCGGTTACATTGCTTTTAAAAAAATATCCATACTTTTTAAAAAAGTATAGATACTTTCGAAATTATCAACAAATTAGGCGCTACCGAATATGTTGATACTCATATCAACAAAATAGGTAATTTTACCGATTTTGTTATCGTGGGATTTTCCAAGGCCCCATCAGCTCAAAATTATCAACAAATTAGGCGCTACCGAATATGTTGATATTCGGATCAACAAAATAGGTAATTTTACCAATTTTGTTATCTTTAACCGGTCACCTTTTTAACCGGTCACGCCGTATATTAGCCGTATATTAACCACCTTACAGTAGAACTACCCCTCTTCAGGCGCTCTCTCCCGATATCCATCTCCCTCATTCGAATAACCCCCACCCTCAATCTTTTAGCTTTCCGATCAGCAATCGGTGAAGCTCCGATCACCCTCTCCCTTTCGTCTATCCCTCGCAACGCCACCATCATCGTGACCATCGTCGAACCACGACCAAACCCTTTTTGTCAACCTTGTTTTCCTTTTATCGTTTGCGTGGAAGAACGGTGGGAAAATCGTTCCCTTTTCATTCGAGTTTTGTGCGCTGACCTCTCATACGTGCCTCTTTCGTTTGATCTTGTTTGGGTAAGTGTTGGGTGATTATCAGATTCATGTTAGTGTTGATAATCAGTGGGTTTTGTCTTGTGGATTGTTGTTTTCGTTTTCATTTTTGGTTCTTGTTCTTAGATCGACCGTTGTGGTCAATGTTGTTCATCGTTGGGGACAGTGTCACCTTCATTGTTTTGCTGCCGCTTGTGCTTCGTGTCTCTCATCCGTTCATATGGTTGGTAAGCATTTGTGTTCATCTCTTTAAATTTGGTTTTATGGTTGATTGTTCTCTAATTTTGGTTTTTTCTGAACTAATATGTCGAGCATGTGCCATTCTTGTTGTCGTGTTGTTGCGCCGCCGCCGTGGTGTTGTTCAGCTGCCGTCCTTGTTGCTATCGATGTGCATCTTTAGCCACTGTCGATTGGGTTTCTATTAACCCTGGGGGCATTGCAACATAGTATAGTGTGGTTGGGTTGTATGTTTTTTGTTGAGTTCATCCGTGGGGCCCAATGTTGGGTTGTAAGTGTGTGAGGGTATATATCATATTAGCCCATGTGTTGGCACAAATGTGGAGCCCAAGTTGTGTGAGAGAGCCCTAAACCGTACAAGTAATTAAACCGAGTTTGTTGACCGATTTTAACCCTGAACCTAACCTTGACTACTAACAGAATCGGGTTTGACCGACCATTTTGACCAACTCAGACCGTTGACTTATTTGACTGTGACATCAGCTTTGACCAATTGACCATTTTGACATGTGATCAGTTGATCATTTTGACATTTAACCAGTTGACCCTTTGACCTTAGATGTTTGACCAATTGACTTTGACAATAGTTGACTTTAACTTTTGACCAAAGTTGATTTTTTTAGAGAACCTTCATCTGGACCTTTTCGATGTTTTGAGTCTGAATTTGTTGCCCGCTTTGTCAAATACGAATCCGAAAGTTCTGCTTTGTTATTTACAATTATCTTGTACTTAATATCAAAAGAGTTAAGTTTTATAGAATATGAATCGAAATATTCTTATGTTCAGGTGTCGCTTTTCAGGCCGTTGAGTTACCTCCAGTTGTTTTGACCGATCGGACACGTTCTTCAAGATCTTCACGTGAATAAATTTTCAATCCAGTTCTTAGTGTTTTAGTCGGTGGCTTAGTGTTAGTAATAAATGCTAATATAGAATTCATATCGCGTAGATCCTGATTCAGTGAGATCCGAACATGAGGCTCGCCCTACTCGAGAATAGAGTTATTGTCTGCTAAAGGTGTGTTTCTTAGGGTGTTTCAAATAAATGAATTTTATGTGTATTTCTTATCGTGCTATATTTTGTGAAATAATGTCTTATATGTCTTGCTTAATTTATTATCTAATGAATTGTGGTTTGAGAGTGTTTGAAGCATCATGCATCATATATAAATTGTGTTTTAAAATCAAGCATCGGATTTTCAGAAAAGAAACACTCATAAGAATTCAGATTTATGATTTTACAAATCATATCATGAGTCATGAGATCAGAAATGTATTCGGTAAAAGTGAGGGAAACCTCCACTCTGGCGAGGGCAACCTCCACATTGTATGATACAAGGGGTGTTGATGGTGAAAACAACATTCCTCGTTCATTTGCGGATCTAGGATAATAGCAAGAATTTCTCTGCAATAGAAACAAACATAATGTTGAAGTTAAATATTTATAATAGTGAAAATGAAAGAAAAATCCAGAATTGGGAGAGAAGAAAGTTGCTGAAATTCAAGGATAGTTTGAACGTTGAAGATGACGTTCTTCAAGCATTCAACAATGGCAGCAACACTCTTGGGACTTGACACGATGAACTCGAAAGAACCTGCATAATCTGTTATGTAAACCCGAATCGAATCTGTTCTTCGTAGTCGGAAAAGATGAACAAACTCCAAGGAAGAACTCGAACAATCTATTGAACGAACCCGAACCTTATCTTGAATTTGTTCGAATATGAACTTGGACTCTTCAATTATCGAACAATTGAGAACCCGAAGTATCAAAGAAAGAGTTCTAAAAAGAACCAAATTTGAGAGAAAATCTCACAAAAAATTTATTCATTAAAGAGTCTAACCCTTACAAAGTGTGTTTCAGCCAAATATATATTACAAGGGGTGGTTGGCCGAAATACAATATGTGGCTAATATTAAAAAGTTAGAAAATTAAATTTGAAGTACAAATAACTTCATTCGGGTGGAATGAAATTGCAGCCATACATTTGAGTGGAGATGGCGCCAAAGTGGAGAACAAAGCACATGTTAAATGTGCCTTTGTTTGAATTTCAAATGGAAAACCTCCTTTGTTCTTATCCAGGCAAAAAAATGGCGCACAAATACTTGAAAAGGGGGCTGCACCATTCGGCCATACCATGCACTTCACACATGCATCATTCGGCCACACACATGCACATAGATGATCATGCATGGCACATGCACACACGTCCACTTGCTGTCCTCCTAAGTACCTATATGAAAACAAGGCAAACACACATCAAAAGCCTTGTAGTCTTATTTAACCACATAATGCAAACACACTGGACAATATATATACATAAGTAAACACACCTATAAGTAAGTAAACACTATGTATGTCACATATCAGCATGTAACACATTATAAACATAATGGAAACAATAATACAAGTCGTAAATACACCATAAGTAATATCAAACTAAGTTAAAACACACATAACATATTATGTACATACTCGAACACACTAATAAGTAGTATAAGTATAAGAAATGTTACACATCAGTATGTAACAAATGAAAAAGTAAACTTCCCTGAAAGTTTGAAGTTGCATTCGTTGGGTGGCATAAACGTGCTCATATCATCCCCCATTCTTTAATGCAATTTATCCCCAAATCGACCCTCATTACAAAAGGGAACAATTTCGACTTTCGCTTAGCAGGAAACTTCCTCAGTCGTCTTGCTCGGCACATATACCATCCGCTCGAATCAAGTTCTTTTACAAAGAATACAAATGGAAATGCCTTCTTTCTTGTACCTTTCCGAATAATGCACAACATAAAGTCAGACAATGCTCGTTGCACATTCGTAATCCTGCAAACAATGACATACAAAGGCAACTTCAAGGAACAACAAGAATCTCGACGATCATCCAGAATCACAACACAAGGTTGTTCACAATCCAATGTACAACCAAAGAAATCAACATATAAAAATGAAAAATCAATAGTGCAATGGAAAGGAACGTCAATCCATGGTAAAGAAGGTTGCTGAATTTCTGAAAAGGACATAGATGCACTAGACATACCAACAGTAGCAACCTTCGGAACTTCACATGGCATCACCTTATTGTCCTGCAAGTTAGAAGAAGAAATAGAAGAAAATGTCGAATCAGATAATACCTATGAATTTGCTTTCTTCTTTTCGCATTCATTCTTCTCTTTGTTGGCCTTCCAAGCTGCAGCACTCTCTTTCAAACGAACTTCGTCTTCATATACTTCACTTGGAGTCATAGGTGCCAAAGTTACCTTTTTTCCCTCATGAGTAAAAGAGTATCGATTGGTGTAACAATCGTGCAAAACTCTCTTATCATACTGCCACGGTCTTCCTAACAACAAATGACAAGTATCCATAGAACAAACATCACAAGTTACCTCATCCTTGTATTTACCAATGAAAAATGGTATAACAACTTGTTCGATAACTTTGATTTCAACACCATCATTCAACCATTGTAAATTGTACGGATTGGGATGCGTGGTCTTCTTCAGTCCTAACTTGTCAACCATGAGAGTACTAGCAACGTTAGCACAACTACCACTATCAATAATCACAATACATACATTGTCGTTCACGTTGCATCTCGTATGGAAGAGGTTGTTTCGTTGCGGTTCATCCTGTGACGGTTGATCATTCAGACTTCTCTTGTCAACATGTGCTTTATCGGCAGCCAATATTTGTACATTGTCATCATTTATCTCTTCATGGACAGAATGGGAACCACCCCCATCAAGTCTATCCATTCGAGAATGTATAGGCTTCAATACATTAGCAATCACTCGTTGCATCATGCGCTCTAAGGCTTGCATCTGGAGATTCAGTGGTTGTTCATCAGAACCTGTCATTTTCACACAAAGAAAACAAACAGAAAAAACAAAAACAAACAAACAAACGGGTTAAAGGTTAGAAATAAAAGAAAAAAGGTAGTCCTCACCAATCACACAACAAAAATCCTCACTAGTCACTCCAAAGAATTGCACTCAAGAAAATAAGGAATTAACACTCAGCACTCGTGTTTCACTCGGGAGAATACTTGAATGGCTCTTTTGTCTCCCCTTCTATTCTCACACGCCTTGTTTGCCTTTTCCCTCAATCTCTCGTACTTAGTTCTTTAAAGGAACTGATTCCGATGTTCAGATTCTGCAAGTGTTGTCAAATTGAAAGAAAACAACGGGTGAATATTGTTAGAACAAAGATAAGGGTTAGGAGAAAAAGAAATAAATAATAATAATAAATGAAAGTTGAGAATTGGGCTGAAAAGAAGATAACAATATGAAATGAAAGAAAGGATGCTAAAAGAACAAGAATTTAGCAACTTACGCAGTAGAAATGCTTACCACCATCCTATCTCCGGAACAAACAAGAAAAGTTGATTTCGGGTGATTACAAAGCATTTCAAGGTAAGATAAACACATCCTTCAACATATCAAAACATTTCAACAATGTTGTTTTTTTTCATTCTACACAATTCATCACTCTTTTTCTTTTTTTATTTTTGAATTTCCGTATATATATTTTTTTAATTCGGAAAATTTTTTTGACTTTTTTTTTAGAATTTATTTTCGATTTTTTTTAACTTTTGTATATATATATTTTTTGATATCTGGTAGTGCAGAAAGTGCTAAAATCTGACCAAAGCTCTGATACCATATGATACAAGGGGTGTTGATGGTGAAAACAACATTCCTCGTTCATTCGCGGATCTAGGATAATAGCAAGAATTTCTCTGCAATAGAAACAAACATAATGTTGAAGTTAAATATTTATAATAGTGAAAATGAAAGAAAAATCCAGAATTGGGAGAGAAGAAAGTTGCTGAAATTCAAGGATAGTTTGAACGTTGAAGATGACGTTCTTCAAGCATTCAACAATGGCAGCAACACTCTTGGGACCTGACATGATGAACTCGAAAGAACCTGCATAATCTGTTATGTAAACCCGAATCGAATCTGTTCTTCGTAGTCGGAAAAGATGAACAAAGTCCAAGGAAGAACTCGAACAATCTGTTGAACGAACCCGAACCTTATCTTGAATTTGTTCGAATACGAACTTGGACCCTTCAATTATCGAACAATTGAGAACCCGAAGTATCAAAAAAAAAGTTCTAAAAAGAACCAAATTAGAGAGAAAATCTCACAAAAAATTTATTCATTAAAGAGTCTAACCCTTACAAAGTGTGTTTCAGCCAAATATATATTACAAGGGGTGGTTGGCCGAAATACAATATGTGGCTAATATTAAAAAGTTAGAAAATTAAATTTGAAGTACAAATAACTTCATTCGGGTGGAATGAAATTGCAGCCATACATTTGAGTGGAGATGGCGCCAAAGTGGAGAACAAAGCACATGTTAAATGTGCCTTTGTTTGAATTTCAAATGGAAAACCTCCTTTGTTCTTATCCAAGCAAAAAAAATGGCGCACAAATACTTGAAAAGGGGGCTGCACCATTCGGCCATACCATTCACTTCACACATGCATCATTCGGCCACACACATGCACATAGATGATCATGCATGGCACATGCACACACGTCCACTTGATGTCCTCTTAAGTACCTATATGAAAACAAGGCAAACACACATCAAAAGCCTTGCAGTCTTATTTAACCACATAAACATTCTTAAAACATAATGCAAACACACTGAACAATATATATACATAAGTAAACACACCTATAAGTAAGTAGACACTATGTATGTCACATATCAGCATGTAACACATTATAAACATAATGGAAACAATAATACAAGTCGTAAACACACCATAAGTAATATCAAACTAAGTTAAAACACACATAACATATTATATACATACTCGAACACACTAATAAGTAATATAAGTATAAGAAATGTTACACATCAGTATGTAACAAATGAAAAAGTAAACTTCCCTGAAAGTTTGAAGTTGCATTCCTTGGGTGGCATAAACGTGCTCACATCATTGTATGATATCGAATTTTCGGGTATTGGGTCATGCATCAGACATCACATCATTATGATTTTGATTTATCGAATTTAATGCGTTTTTGAGAAACTTTATCGAAAAATAAAATATTGTTTTGATTTTGTGTTTGTTTGCACTTTAGAGACACACTAAGCTTTTTAGTTTACACCCCTTTAGTTTCTCTTTCAGATACTCGGACTCTTTAGGCAACTCGGTTCTTTGAGCATCTCATATTTATTCAGATATCTTATCATTCAGTATGAACTCTTTTGTTTACTTCATATTACTATTTTTAACATTATTTGGGGTACTTATGTAATATGGACTTTGAGACTGTTTATAATTTGAGTTTTAATCAAATTGTCTGAACAATGTTATACGACTACGTATTATAATAAATGAAATGTTATTGATCTTATTTATTTTTTATAATATTTTTTTATTTTAAACTATTTAAATTTAAGACTTATAACTTGAGGGATAAGTTTTCAAACGAGACTTTATAGATTCAGCACATTTCTTCTCGGCCGGGTTTAGGGGGTTACAATGGGGGTTGCAAATAGGGTTGTAAATTAGATGAGACAGATCGCGAGCTACTTGAGCTCAACTCGGTCAACACTCGACTCACTTGGACTCGATTCGAGCTTGTGTTCTTAACAAGCAGAGTCAAGTTACTCAATACCTGACTCGAAAAAGCTCGTGAGCTACTCGAAAATATAATATACTAATTTTTTTTAATTTTAAAATCTAAATTCCTAAACTTAAAATCTTAAAACATAAACCCAACACATAAGTCCTAAACCCTAAATTGTAAACCCAACACCTTAAACTTCTAAACTATAAACTAACACCCTAAACTTGTGTATCAAAGTTTTTTTCCTAATAGTACTTTAAATGGACGAGACATATCGCGAACTACTCGAGTCAGGCTGAGTCAAAGCTCGGTCAACACTCGACTCGATTGAACTCGACTTGAGATCTTAACGAGCCGAGCCGAGCTTAGATTATTAAGGCTCCATAAAAATTACTCAAGCTCGAACTCGACTCGAAATCTTAACGAGCTAAGTCAAGCTTAGCACTACTCGAACTCGACTCGTTTACACCCATAGTTGCAAAGTTGCATTCATGTTAGTATTGGTATACGTCGATTCCGCTTTTCATTTTTTTCACTATTTATGTCTGAGAATTTGTTTTTTACAAAAAAAAAGTTTATTTTTTTTTCTAAAAAATCTTATATTTTTTTAAAATAAATAAGATGCACATGTTGAATTTGTATTCCTAGCAATATTAACGAGCATTTGTTCTTCACTTGTCAATTTTTTAAAGAAGTCTGGACTGCTGTATTTCGTCGCTCCAATATTAACAAACATGTTTTTGAGTTTTGACTGGCCTAGTGAGGTCAGCTGGGCAGTCACACATTTAACTGAAAAATCTCTTTTTTGCCTTTATACTTCGTACAACTTGAATTTCTTTTATTTATAATATTTGGCTTTAAAGGACCATAAGACGATATCTTGAAGGAGATCAAATACACTGTTAGGGTAAATATACATAAGATATGTATAAATAAAAAAAGACGTGAACATATTCTTCATAGAGTAATACGTAGGTCACTAAAAAGCTAATCAATAGTTTTAATTTTAGATTATCAAATATATTTAAAATATTAAATAATTAATTTTCAAGATTTTTTTTTTCAAAATTGAAAATATGGCAAACATAATGAGTATATTTAAAATTTTTAAATATTCTTATATAGTTAAACGATTATATGACTTTAAAAAATTATTTGAATTTTCATAGTTTTGGATTATAACTACTTTTGATATAAAAATAGATAAAAAAAAGTATTAGAAAGATCTTTTGTTTTAATTAACAAAAATATCAAATAAATAAATTCAATAAGTGTTCCAGTGAAAAGCACATGATGTTTATTTTAGAAGACATGAGTTTAAATCGCTTTGTCTACAAGGAATATATGTATGGTCAAAGAGTTAAGAATATGTATGAACATATACTACCTTGTATTCACCTTTAGACAATTTAAAATGATTAAATAAATATTGTGATGTTATACTTTAAAACGAAAAAAAAATCCACACCCAGATTTCCGAAATGAAAGGATAATAGGGGGAAAATTCGAGGTAGCCAAACTCGTAATCGAGCAGTTAAAAAATAAACTCGGTTCTCCTAAAAATAATTACCCTCCCTTTTTAGACATTCTGGAATGATTACACTTGCTGTTCTGTATCAAGTAAATGATCTTTTCTTTTTTTTTTTAAACTTCAATCTAACAGTATTTATTTGATCATTTTTGTTAATTAAAACAAAAGATCTGTCAGATAGTTATGAAAATTCAATTTTTTTAAATGATGACCGTGAAGGATTATAATTTTTTTATACAAACCCACTCATTCTCATATCACATTATTAATTTTGTAACTTAAACTTTCGAACATATGCCGAAAAGTAATTACTTTTCATTAAATCAAACATCAAAATTTAGGATTATAATTAGTTTATACATTAAAAAATAATGAAAAAAGTGAATAGAACTCAACACGTATTTAACTTTTGATCATAACAAGTCAATTAACAATGACTAAACGGGATAATTTTGAGCAAAAAATTATCCCAAAGTTTGCTTTAATCATTATTCAAATATCCTGTCAAATTAAAATAAAAAACATAATAGAAAAGCATTCACTGATATTGTAACAATCAAAATCCTAAAGTGTAGAGACATCACTTAAACATATTTTTGTCCTAAAAGTTTGTTTTGCCGTCAAATATTTGATAAAACTGCCAATTTGCCGGTACAACGTTATCAAACTCAATCATTCTTCCGTCACTGGTAGTTACCTGAAACGACAAGCTCTGCCCTACTAAATTCGTTGAGGTCTGCCAATTCACACCCCAATTGCGGCTCATAGACGACCACCATCCGCTCCCCGAACCCCTGATCTTAACATCCACGATGTCACCGGCGCCACCAACATTGTACAACAACACCAGTGTCCACCAAGGGTTTCCCATAATCTGGAACTGAACCCCACCTTGCTTGGAGCACAAGACACGGCGGTACTTGACGGGGATGATCCCGGCTTTGTACTGCGCCAGTTTCGTGAACATCGGCATCGACAGATCAAAGTGTTTTAATGGCGGTCCGTCCGGTTTCGAGTAATTGGGAGGACAAAAATTTGTTGCAGTCACCTTGATAGAGCCGGCATTTGGATAACACCATTGAGGATCATTGTAACACATGATCTCGAAACAAGCTCCGCAGGTGAGGCCATTGTTGAATAATGCTGTGCTCAAGGCTGCCGTCTCGAGTCCATACCCTTGCTTGAATAGATCTCCATATCCACAAGCTCCCTCTGCAAAAAATCAAACAAGATAATTATTTAATTTAGGTTATTTTGAGATTTTTGGTAACTGATAAGGGTAAAAGAGTTTTTACAACTCTAATATCAAACCTTTAATCTCAAAGAGCTCATATTATGAGCTTTTTCAAAATTAGCGGTTTCACTCCAATCTGCTCTTTCAATCCGTTATTCATCAAACAACAATATTAGCGAATTTGACTGGTCAAACCTCTAATTATGCCCCAAACCTCTAATTTTTGTCAAAACCTCTCTTTACCAAACAATGTCTATTTCATTTGTTATATTTTTGTTACGTTATACACTAATTATGTGGGAAAGGTATTAACTCAGACTAAAAAACTGAAAAATCTATTAATTATTTAATTTAGGATTTTAACTGACTATTTATAATAACAATTAGGAAAATTCTACAACGTGCGATGAACACCGATGAACACCACTAATGATGAACACCGATGAACACTATTAAATTAATTAATAAATATTTAAAATTTTAAGGACCCATAATACAATTAAGAGTTGTTTTAAAAAATTCAATTAAATTATTTTTTATATATATTAAAATTTTATTTTTTAATAAGGGTAAACTATATATTTAGTACCTCACTTATTTTCGTATTTCTATTGAACCTTCATTATTTAAATATTATTTTAATTTGACCCTATTCTTTATAAAAAAAATAATTTAACCCTTAACCATCAACCTAAAACTCTAAACTATTAAACCTTAAACCCTTAAACTCTTAAACCTATACCCTAAACCATATACCATTAAAAATAATTTCATCATCATCGATTCAATTCAATTCAATGAATTGTTGAATTCTCTAAAAAAAATTCAATTAAATTATCTTATATATGGTGAAATATTTACTAGTTTTGTAATAACTTAGATCACAATTCTAACACTTTTATAATCATTTTACTCAAATTAATATTTACTAGTTTTGTAATAACTTCTTTCTCTTCTGTAACATCAAACCCTAATATTTTTCCGAGAGCCCACGCTTTTTTTTACTGGCAATAGAAACTCCAACTAAATATATTTAATGATCTAATTTGAGTTTGTAGATTCATGGTTCTTTAATATTTTAAATGAAAAAAAAACGATTCACTAAAGTTTTGTTGATATTTTAAATATAATTCCAATCCCAATCTTACCTAGAGAGGAAAGGGGATTTTAGGAGAATTCAACAATTCATTGAATTGAATTGAATCGATGATGGTGAAATTATTTTTAATGGTATATGGTTTATGGTATAGGTTTAAGAGTTTAAGGGTTTAAGGTTTAATAGATTAGGGTTTTAGGTTGATGGTTAAGGGTTAAATTATTTTTATAAATAATAGGGTCAAATTAAAATAATATTTAAATAATGAGGGTTCAATAGAAATACGAAAATAGGTGAGGTACTAAATATATAGTTTACCCTTATTAAAAAATAAAATTTTAATATATATAAAAAATAATTTAATTGAATTTTTTAAAATAATTCTTAATTGTATTATGGGTCCTTAAAATTTTAAATCTTTATTAATTAATTTAATGGTATTCATCGGTGTTCATCATTAGTAGTGTTCATCGGTGTTCGTCGCACGTGGTAGACTCATCCTAACAATTATATTAAATGTATATAATTAATATAGTCTGCTTATTTGGTTCCTATTGTCACCAATAAGGAATGTTTTTAACTGTTATTTTAGAAAGGAAATTTCTAAGGCATTGCTTTTATTGAATTTAACTGTAATGCCTTTATTGCTTTGAATTTCTTCCTTAAAATATCACTTTGGCGCTGCTATTTTTTTTTTTACTTCTTTATGAACAGCTCATTTCCGGGGAATTTACTTGGATTAGTACCGAGTAAATGATATGTATCCATATGTATCATTAATTATATATTAGTATGTATTATTAATTTTTTAATAAATTTTTAAATCATTAGACTTAAAGTGTTATTATTTATTTTTTAGAATAAAATATGGTCAATTTTTGGTAAACAATGTTTTGAGCTAAAATTTGATGTTTGACCTAAAATTAGAGGTTTGACCAGTCAAATCCGCTTATTTAGTTGTTTGGTGAATAACAGATTGGAGTGAAACCTCTAATTTTAAAAAGAAAAAAATTGCTAATAGGATTTTTTTAAAATTAGAGTTTTTGACATAAGAGTTGTAATGACTCTTTTACCCTTAACAATTAACAAAAATCTCTAAATAACCAATATTTAATCTTTTTTATTTTAATTTACATGGTGACATTCGTAAACTAATATTTTCTATTTTTTCTTCTTTTTATTCTCACACATTTATATTTGTATTTAAATAACTCAGATATAATTTTAAAGCAAAACAAATTCTCCTATATAATTTAAATAATTATTTTTCCTTCAAATATATGCTATTAATACATATGCTTCAAATGTCATTTAAATTTAATAATTAATTAAATTATATTAAAAATATTTATATAAATAATAAATTAATATAAAGTTCCTTCATATATGCTTAGGAATTTTATATTAAAAATTAATTTTTATAATATAATTAATATTAATAGATACAAAATATAGATAACTAATAAACTATTTAAACAAGTATTTAAACTATCAGTTAATTTTACCAAACACTTTTATACAATTCGCTAGTCAAATCAATTAATACAATCTACCATCAACTATCAGTTTAATGTCAAACAAGGCCTATATTAAAACACTTTTTGTGCCACTTTTTCAAAAAAAAAATTAATTTATAGTCTTAATGTTTTAATAAAACTTTATACTTTTAAATTAAAAAATAAAAATCTAAAAAGGTGGCAAAAAGTGTTGCAACATATTTTATTCTCAAAAAGGAATAATTATGTATTAGGTCCCAAGATAAACAAAATTTCACTGCCATTGTATTGTATTATTGTAAAACAATTGGGTTTTAGGAGTGTGTTAGAAATTGCTTCTCTTGATGTTTTTAGCGTAGAAGAAATGTGAATTCTCTGTATAACTGCAGCTACTATGATTGTAATACCCTAGAAGAAATGTTGATTTGGAGAAGTTTCCTACTCTTTTAAACTGCACTGTGAATTGTGATATACCCAATCTTAACAAAACCTAAAGTTTCATACTCATCCTGGCTCTCATTGATCCTAATGAACAAAATCAATGCTTGATTTTCATTTTTCAGATTCCAAAAATACAATACTATAACATCATCATGTCCTTTTTTCCCAATAAATATAAAACAAAATGTAAGAATTGGGTAAACGTCCAAAACAGTGAAACCCCAAGAAGAAGAAAAAATACAATACTATAACATCATCATCATCATCATCATGATCCTGTTGTTTGTAATTTAAACAACACAGCCACAGCTCCATTATTCTTCTTTCTTATATTAGTTTAAAACATTACAACTCACAAAGCTCCCCTCAGTTGGAAATTGGAATTGGAACCCTTCCTTGCTCAAGGCGCTATAACAAACAGAGCCTGCAAATCACACAATAACAAATTTGTCACCCAAAATAGATTTCTCAAATTATTCTATTTAATCAATCAAGTTTTCCAGTTAATCAACTTAATCAGGTTTTTGAAAATTTAAATTAAGCGGTCAAACCAACTAAATGCTCACTCCAACAATCTGAGACATATAGAGAGTAAGAGATAAGAGGTTACCATGTCTACACTAACTGGTTTTCCATCCTCTACCAATATCTCCGTTACAGTTCCGGATTGATCAGCCTGAGAAACCACAAATTAAGAACGCAAGGAAAAGAGATGACTACAAAACTAATCACTTCGAGAGAGTTTGGTGAAACGAACAATTATGTATGGAGAAGTTTATGAATGACTAATTTTATTTTACTTTTTCTATATATTAGTGGCCAGTTAAATTTGTTTGAACCGTCATGAGATGAGCAAAGCCAAGGAACTACGAGGAGGTGAACATACTTCGATTTCGTTCATCAATTTCATTGCCTCGATGATGCAGACAACTTGACCTTTCTGCACTTTATCTCCCACCTGAAAGACCATCGATGGAGTATTACAGCCTTTGTACATTAGCCAAAGAAATGCAGATGGTCATTAAGGGTAACCTTCAGCCACTTACCTTAACAAATGGTGGTTCACCTGGTGCAGGACTCCTATAGAAGGTTCCAGCCATGGGACATTTGAGTGGTGGATGAGAAAAATTGCCCGTTTTAGCAGGAGGAGGTGACAAAGGTGCCGGTGCTGGGAGGGCTGGACTAGCAGGAGCTGCCACTGGGTCTGCCTGTGGTGGAGTTTGAAACATCGCTTGAGGCATGTATTGTGGCACGACGATCGGAGATGCTGATTCTGGTGGTTGCAAAGCTTCCTTCTTTCTTATTACGAGCTCACAATCTGATTGCTTCAGTTGCAACTCTACAACATCTCGTGAATCAACAAGTCTGCTCATCAAAAACCAAATCAACATAGATCATGAAACAAATTCTAATCGTCAAACAAACATTTGCAAGTCTACTGGCACGTACGGAAATGCTTCAACCAACTTACTTAACAAGGTCTGATACTTGTGCCATGAATGCCGAGATTGCTGCAGCATCCGGAATAGCATTCTCTGCTGATTTTTTGTCATCTTCCTTAGGAAATGCAACTTTAGGTTTCGTGCCGACCGTTGCTACAGAATTCGACGACATCTCCGCAACCTTAAATTTTACAAAGTTGGTTTAATGGATGTCGGTAAGATCTCATCTAAACATTAAAAATTTCAACTTCACAGTGAAAAACATACCTCGTTAAGCTGCGCATGGCTCGTGAAGACTGTAGTTTGCTTACAACTAGGCCACTGCAAATGACAACCAGATATCGAAAAACAAACCCAGTGAATTGTAAACATTATACCAAAATGAACAATTGTCACTACAAACCAGTGAATAACAGGTCAAGATTTCAGTCAAAAAGGCAAAAATAAGCCTAGAAAATGGGTCTTTACAAAGATGGGGGGGGGGGACCCCAAGAATATGAATTACTACAATTATATATAGAGAATGTATAATCAAGTACATTACTTTTTCTTGAATTCAGTGAAAATAACATATCAAATACAATAAATAACTAACCTGAGATGCTGAAAATACAGGTATCCGGATTGAAGATCCAAATGCCAAGCAAGATTTGAAGGTAAAGTTGGAAGTTTGAGGAAGAGACAAAGAAAGCTTTTGATTTTGGCTTTGGTGGTATGTTTTCAAGAGAGAAGAGATCTTGGGGCAGGGAACAGAGAGTGAAGAAGCCATTTTTATTGAGATTTAAAGCAAACCCAGAACTGGTTTTAGCTCTATATATAGAAACAAAGAAATAAGGAAGGCGATTAGATTTAAGAAATGGGAGAGAAATCTGAGGAAAACCCAAAGAAAAAACAACCGAAAAATAGGACCCAAGCAAGAACTTTTTATTTATACATACAGAAAAAATGTGGGATCAAATTAAAAATGATGAGAAATAAGAGAAAAACTCGAGGGTTTTTAATTTGATTAAATAAATTGGGGTTCGATAATAACGAAGAAGAAGAGAGTAAAAAGAAGAATCGTGAAATGTGATGGTTTTAACTAACCCCAACTACATTCCCAACTCTACCACGCCGCCTGTCCTCTTCTCTTTTACTTTAAATTTAGGGTTAACTCTCCATATAGTCATCTGACTATAGATAAATTTTTAATTAGGTCATCTCAGTTTAATAAAAAATTATAAAAAGCTACCACCATTCATTATTACATATGAAGCTGACCTGATAGTTTTTTTTTTAATTAAGTAAAGAAATAATTACATTTTAAGGTAAATATTAGTATTGAAACATATATACGATAGGATGAGTCTACCACGTGCGACGAACATTGATGAACACCACTAACGATGAACACCGATGAACACCATTAATTTTTTTTAAAAAATTTTAAAAATTTAAAGGACTAAAATTATAATTAAAATTATCTCTTAAAAAATAAAAATCAAATTTAATAGTTACTTTATAATATTTTTTAATAGATTAGAATGAAATATACCCAATTTTCTTAAACCCTAACAAAATCAATCTCTTAAGAAAATAAAAATCAGTTTTTTTAAATCTATTTGATAGAAATCAATTTAAACCCAAATTTAATTGTGCACGAGGTACGACATCATGGATTCAGTCTATACTTTCAATTTCGATTTCAGATTCTAATTTATTTAAATAAATTTATGAACCAAAAATCCTCTGCAGTTACTGCAAGGCGTGTGCTAAGCCTAAATCCGATTAATATTAATTAAACCTTGCTTTGATAATTAGTAGAGGGATTAATTTGGGAGAAGTGGGTAGCGGTATAATGCGAATGAACTATTAGGTAGATTTGTAGGTTTTCCAGGAATCTTAAAAAATAGGTTTAATTATAAACTGGTTTTTTATTTTTTCTAAGAGATTGATTTTGTTAGGATTTAGGATAATTGGGTATATTTGATTTTAACCTATTAAAAAATATTATAAAGTAACTATTAAATTTGATTTTTATGTTTTAAGAGATAATTTTAATTATAATTTTAGTCCTTTAGATTTTTAAAATTAAAAAAAAAATTAATGGTGTTCATCGGTGTTCATCATTAGTGGTGTTCATCAATGTTCGTCGCCCGTTGTAGAATTTTCCTATACGATATGATAACGTGAGTATTTTTAGTCATTCAATCAATTAATAAATCTCAAAAAAAAAAATTAATTTAATCCTAATTTTAAAAAATTAACCTTCAACCTTTAAATAGAATAATTTACATTTTAGATCATTAAACTTAACATCTATTGTCATTCACATTACAAATCTTCAATTTAATCAAATTAAATCATTTAACTTTTATTATTTATGAACTAAGTCACTTACCATTCAATAATTCTAATAGAAAACACTAAAATTGACACTTCTATTTAACATATGTTTCACATATCATCAATAAATTATGTTTAATTGACAATTTAAATATTTTTTTTGTTAGGATTTATAGGAAATTTAATTTTTTTAAAATTTATTTAAATGAAATGTTTAAAAAAAACTCTTACAACAAATTATTGAAATCATCAACTAAGCATTATTTGATGATGATATGTGAAAAATAAGTTAAGTAACAGTGTCAATTTTTGTTTTTTCATTTGAATTATTTAACGAAATTACTATAAGTGACTTAGTTTATTAATAATCAAAGTTCAATGGTGTAATTTGATTAAGGCATAATGCCAAAAAATGCCCTAACGTTTGACTGGATAGTCTTTTTGCCCCCTATTCTTTTTTTAAAGCAACTTAACCCTCAACGTTTCATTTTGGGTCAAAGTGACCCATCTGCGGATGAAAATTGTTAGTCAACTAACACTAAATAACTTGAAATTATGTGAAAAACCTACATGGAAGTGCATACCACGATAGCAGTGTCATATAAGCAAATATGCCGACTTTACAGAAAGAGACATCAGTCAAAAATAAATTTATAAAACTGTATAAAATATAAAAATATTTTTATCTTCTGGCGTGTCATTCTGTCGGGTCATTTCAAGTTTTTTAGTGTCAGTTGACTAACAGTTTTCATTCACGGAGGGGTTATTTTGACCCAAAATGAAACGTTAAGGGCTAAATTGTTTCAAAAAATAGAAAATATTAGTCAAAATGATTATTCAGTCAAACTTTAAAAGAATTTTTTTAACATTATATCTTTGATTAAATTAAAGTTTTGTGATGTAAATGAAAATGTGCGTTAAATTCACTCATTTAAAAGGTAAATTACCTCCGTTTTTAAAAAATAAAAATTTAATCATTACAATAACCTATTTTCCTAAATACTCCCATTCACCATCATCATTATCCACTCGAACTTCACCCCAATCGCCATTACCATCATTTCCCCACATTTTTGAATCATCTTAAAACAACATCATTAACAAGCGGAAACAAAGCATTTTACGATACTTTTGTCACACAAAAAATGCTACCAGACTACTTGTTTTTGGTGAGAATGCTAGAAGAAAGAAGAAGAAGACTCTTATATCATATAAACTCATTTAGTTTGACATATTTTTTAGACGGGTAGAAGAGAGTAAATGAACGAGAATGAACTAATTACATTATATATGTTAAGATATATTTTTTTTTGATATAATAATTGAAAAAAAAGTTTTGGACTAAATTGAAAAGATTTCAAAAATGTTTGTAAGTCCAAACAACTTAAAAATATGTTTGATAGATTTTATAAGGCTTTAGAATGATTTAAAATATTTTTAAAACAACCAAAACCGTGTTTTTCAAGAAACTGTATCGATGCGGTATACCCCGTATTGATACGCTTTAGGGTTTTAACTGCAGGAAAATTCCAGTAGCTAAAACTCGTACCGATACTGCTTGGTCGTACCGATACAGGAAAGGGGGTCGTATCGATATGACTATGTATCGTATCGATACCTTGTATTTTAATTACAACGACTATTTTCAACAATCTTAATGGCTATTTCCCAACGGTCTTTTAAAGTGCAAGACTGTACCGATACGCTTCTGAGCGTACCGATACGCTTCTGAGCGTATCGATACGTATCAACTAAAGAAAGCATAACGTCTAGTTCCTAAAGAATTGGTATCGATACGACTACTCGTGTATCGATACGATTAGCTTTAGAATTGCATTTATTGCGGGAAATAAAAGCTCCAACGGCTCCAATTCATCCCCAACGATCTTCAACGCCCAGGAACTTATCTGGGAGTATAAAAGAGACCTCCAAGCATCTATGAAAGACTAATGATCCACAAGTCAACAACATTATGATCAAACCATGTCTTAGTGCTTAAATTTTCATCCTTTGTATAGACAACACTTGTGAGCTTACATTGTTATAATTGCTCAAGTGTTTTAGGATTGGGTGAGTGCTTAATTAGTGCAAACACATACCTTTTAGAGGTATTTCTTGTTTGCTTTGAATTTCTCTTTGTACAAGAGGGTTTACTCAAACTTTGGGTTAGAAAGTTTTGAGTGTGTAAAGGTTGCCTCCTTAGCCTAGAAAAGGGGAAGGAATTCAAGAGTGAATTTGAGAAATCCTTAGTGGGAAGCTAAGGTAGTGAATGTACGCTTTGGTTAGAAAGCCGAACCACTCTAAATCATTGTCCAAATTCTTTCAATTTTTTCTTCCACCACAAACACCAAAAAATACAACTTCTCCACACTTGGCAAGCAATTCGATTAAAGGATATCGAGCCTAATAATTGGTATTTGTTGAGTGGATCAATGGATTGATCATAGCCAAGAGGGGGTGAATTGGGTTTTTAAAATTTGTTGGAGAAAGTGGAATGACAAAAATTGAAGAACAAGGCAATTTAGAGTGGTTCAAGTTCCAAATGAACTCTACATCCACTACCTTAGCTACCACTAAGGATTTTCCAACAATCCACTAATTGCTCTTCCCCTTTTCAAGGCTTAGGAGGTAACCTTTACAATACCAGTCAAAATTTTTACCCAAAATTTGACCAAACCATCACAAAGATACAAAGAATAATTATAAGGCAAGTAGAATATCTCTCAATACAAATTTGCCCCTTTTGATACAAGCACTCAACCCAAATTGGAAAACAAGATAGGAATTACACACAACTCAATTTGGGATTTTACAAGAATGAGAAATTAGACACTTTGAGCTTGGATTTTTGTAAAGGTGTTTCTCTTGGATGTAATAGTTATTCCTAGTCTTCAATTGGCTTGATTTTATACCTTCTCCATTAATTCTAGCTGTTTGGGTGGTTAGGGTATTGAATATAGTCGTTGGGACCCTCTCTTTCCACCATAAATGCACTTTTGCAGCCTACTATATCGGTACGCGTGAATCTGTATCGATACATGTCTCAAAACAGAAAGAGTCGTTGCATAATTACAAGAGAGGCGTATCGATACGCGTGTAGGCGTATCGGTACGAGTTAGGGAAGTGTTTTGGTACGGGCAAGACCGTATTGATACAATTATTCCCACAAAGCTCACTGGAAGATTCCGTATCGATACAGGTAATAGTGTATCGGTACGAGATAACCAATTCTTTAAAAATCTGTTACCTAACAACTGACACCAATGGTTAAAAACATTTATGGCTTTCGAATTTAAAATTCCATTAAATCAGCATCGATACGAATGACACCGTATCGGTACGCCATTCAAACTTCTTCAGTTTTTATAGAGAGAGCGTATCGATACAGATGCAATATGTTTCGATACCCTGTTTCGATACAGTAAGGGGCGTATCAAAACAGGTTTCTCCAATGGTCAAGTTTGTAAAAAAGGTATAGATACGGCTAGAAGCGTATCGATACGCATATGTGATTTTCAATAGTTTGGCCTTGGAACACTTAGAAAATATTTTGGAGTTTGAGTTTTTTAAACTAGATTAAAGCCTTGTTGATTTAAAACTTTTTGAGGGACTTAAAAATCTATTTCAAGTTTTTCAATTTAATCTTTAAAATACTTTGTTATATCAAAATCAAACATAGGTTTTACAATCTCCCACTTTTTGATATAACAAAACCACAACTCGAAATTTTTAAGACTTTTGAAAAACTTTGCCAAACAACTTCCCCTTAATATTAGCTAGGTAAAATTTAAGTTAAAATTTAAAATTTTAAGTGAGCTTGTTCCCTCTCCCCCTTTTTGATAGATAAAAAATAGAGACATAGGCAAAAGGCATAAATAATAACCAAGCAACATGTTGAGTTATTAGGGGCTCGATTCGTTCAACCGATATGGCTCACCAAGTGGTGGAGAGGTAGATTTTTGGGTGGAGGTGGTGTGGAAGCTAAAACAAAGATGACACAATGATTTTAGAGTGGTTCAACCTTCTAACCAAGGTCTACATCCACTACCTTAGCTTCCCACTAAGGATTTCCAATCAATCCACTATTGATTCGTCCCCTTTTCTAGGCTTAGGAGGAAACCCTTATACACTGAACAAGCTTTCTACCCAAAGCCTTGATCAAACCCTCTTTTACAAAGAGACAAGAAAAGCAAACACAAATCCCTCTAATAGGTGTTTGTTTGCACAATTAAAGCACTCACCCAAAACCTAAAACACTTGAGCAAATTTGACAATTTTGGCTCACTAGTGTTTGTCTATACAAGAATTAACAATTTAAGTACAAAGACACAATTTGATCATTTGTTGATTGACAATTGAAGCATTAACCATATCTTGATGCTTGGAGGTCCCTTTTATACTCCTTGATGAGTTTATAGCCGTTACTAGCCGTTGGGGTTGAATTGGAGCCGTTGAGGACTTTAATTCTCACCATAAATGCAGTTCTATAGGTCACCGTTTCGAAACACTCGAACCCGTTTCGAAACACCCTTTAAGTAGAAAGAGTCGTTGCAGCCTGATGAGGTACCCGTATCGAAACGCTTTTGGCCGTTTCGGAACACCGTATCGAAACGCCTAGTCCCGTATCGAAACGACCTGCATTTAAAAGTTAGTTAGGAAATAGCCGTTAGGGTTTATGACCGTTATGGTCGATGCCACGTAGGCGTATCGAAACGGCATAGCCCGTTTCGAAACGCTGGGCAAAATTCACATCCAGTGAAGGCTCGTTTCGATACCCGTATCGAAACACTTTTGCTACTGGAATCCCCCGTATCGAAACGCCCTAAAGTGTTTCGAAACGCCTGGAAGGTTTTGTGAAGTTTGGCTTTGAAAAACATGTTAAACCCTTTTGAAACATCCCTAAACATAGTTTCAAGTTATTTGGACTTTGGAAATAGTTTTGAATTCTTTTTAAATCAGTCCAAAACATTTTTCAATTATTATATCAAAACATTAGTTCTATAATCTCCCCCTTTTTGATATAATAAAACTATCTTGAAAAATTGTTTGAGATTCTCCCCCTTTAACTTTAAAAATGTGAATAAGAGATTAAAGATATGAAATCAAATAAAGCTCCCCCTTATTCATTTGAAAATTCAATTTTTCAAACAATTTCTCCCCCTTTTTGTTAAATCAAAAAGAATTTAAAACACAAAGTTCAAAATAACTATAGAGGAAAAATTTTGACAAAAATAAGAATTTGGTTTTAAAATGGCCCCCCCTTACTGAAAGCATCATAAAAAATGTTAAGCCAACATAAATGATCATCTAGTTGACATAAATAAAAAATAAATCAAATAAAATCAAAAGCAACAAGATTTTAACACACTTGAACTCAAGGAAGGATGTGAAGCCTTCCTTCTTCAAGTGTTCTTCCTTAGTGTGCATGGAGCCCCCCTCATTAACTGGACTTGTTGATCAATCTCCATCACACCTAGCAAAAGACAATCAAGTAATTTTTGGTATCCAAATTGGTTTTGATCCATAGACGTTAGTAGCACAAATTTTAGTCCCCTTTGGAATCCATTTTTCAATGTCATCCTTTTTAATTGAAGTGGTTAGTCCTTTTAGGACCCAAACACTTCTAAAACATTTTCCTTTTACAAATCTAGGGGCACTAGATTGTCTTACATAAAAATTTGATTTTCCAAAATTGTTTTTCTTTTCAAGCTCTTTGGAAATCAAATCTTTTTCTTCTTGAACTTTTTTAAGCAAATTTTGTAAATCAAAACATTTTAATTCAAACTCTTCGAGCTTTGCTTCAGGTTCAAGTTTGGTTTTAGAAATCAAATCATTTTGAATTTTTAACTTTTAAATTAATTTATTGTTTTTCAAAATGTGATTTTTAAACTCTAAAACCAAATCATCATAGACATATTGTAATTCATCAAAAGAGTAAGAACATGAAGTAGATGAATTAGAAGTTACCCTTGAATCTTCTTCGATGGCCATAAGGCAAAGGTTGGCTTGTTCATCGTCGGTGGAGTCCTCATCACTCCAAGTAGCCACATGTGCCTTCTTCTTATGGCTTGAAGTGCTTGCCCTCTCCTTTTTCTTGGATTCTCGTTCAAGCTCTCTCAAAGCTTTCTTCATGAACGGGGCACACTTCTTGAAGAGATGAACTATCTCTTCTTCTTCATCCTCCTCTTCACTTAAGTAGACATGATGACAAGTGGAGGATTTGAGAGCCACAACACTTGCGTTGATGCCTAGCCCTTTGATTTTCTTCTCTCCCATAGCTCTAATTTCTTCCATCTTCTTCTCATCTTCTTTATTCTTCTTCATGATTTGATGAGTAAGGAGTGACCCCATGAGTTTATCAAGCTTCAAGGTCTTCAAATTCTTGGCTTCGATGATGGCGGTCCTCTTTGAGTCCCAAGACTCGGGAAGTGAGTAGATGAGCTTTCGGACAAGTTTCTCCTCCGGAATGGCTTCTCCATAGCCCTTGATACCATTTGTGATTGTGGAGAACCTATCAAACATCTTCTTGATGTTTTCTTTCGGATCCATCTTGAAGTTCTCATACTTTAAGGTGAGGAGCCCAATCTTGGTCTCCTTGACTTTATCGGTTCCCTCGTATGTGACTTCAAGCTTGTCCCATACCTCCTTGGCACTCTCACAAGAAGACATCTTCTCATAGATGGTTGAGCCAAATGCACAAAAGAGAATATGCAAGGCTTTGCAATTTAGCTCCATCTTCTTGCGATCGTCTGCACTCCATTTCGCTTTGCTTCGTTGAGGCACGAACGGACCATCTTCAACTATGTCCCATAGTTTGTAGTCTCTTGACTTTATGAAAAATTTCATCTTGATCTTCCAATGGGCATAGTAGGTTCCGTCGAAGAAAGGCGGTTTGTTGATGGATTGCGCCATTTGAGCCGGTTGGTGAAATGATGATCAAGCTTGCCGGATCTTCTCAATAGGATGTGAATCCTCTTCGATTGAACCAAGCTCTGATACCAATTGTCGATCGATATGGCTCACCAAGTGGTGGAAAGGTGGATTTTTGGGTGGAGGTGGTGTGGAAGCTAAAACAAAGATGACACAATGATTTTAGAGTGGTTCAACCTTCTAACCAAGGTCTACAAACACTACCTTAGCTTCCCACTAAGGATTTCCAATCAATCCACTATTGATTCGTCCCATTTTCTAAGCTTAGGAGGAAACCCTTATACACCGATCAAGCTTTCTACCCAAAGCCTTGATCAAACCCTCTTTTACAAAGAGACAAGAAAAGCAAACACAAATCCCTCTAATAGGTGTTTGTTTGCACAATTAAAGCACTCACCCAAAACCTAAAACACTTGAGCAAATTTGACAATTTTGGCTCACTAGTGTTTGTCTATACAAGAATTGACAATTTAAGTACAAAGACACAATTTGATCATTTGTTGATTGACAATTGAAGCATTAACCATATCTTGATGCTTGGAGGTCCCTTTTATACTCCTTGATGAGTTTATAGCCGTTACTAGCCGTTGGGGTTGAATTGGAGCCGTTGAGGACTTTAATTCTCACCATAAATACAATTCTGGAGGTCCCCGTTTCGAAACACTCGAATCCGTTTCGAAACACCCTTTAAGTAGAAAGAGCCGTTGCAGCCTGATGAGGTACCTGTATCGAAACGCTTTTGGCCGTTTCGGAACACCGTATCGAAACGCCTAGTCCCGTATCGAAACAACCTGCATTTAAAAGTTAGTTGGGAAATAGCCGTTGGGGTTTATGACCGTTGTGGTCGATGCCACGTAGGCGTATCGAAAAGGCATAGCCCGTTTCGAAACGCTGGGCAAAATTCACATCCAGTGAAGGCTCGTTTCGATACCCGTATCGAAACACTTTTGCTACTGGAATCCCCCGTATCGAAACGCCCTAAGGTGTCTCGAAACGCCTGGAAGGTTTTGTGAAGTTTGGCTTTGAAAAACATGTTAAACCCTTTTAAAACATCCCTAAACATAGTTTCAAGTTATTTGGACTTTGGAAATAGTTTTGAATTCTTTTTAAATCAGTCCAAAACATTTTTCAATTATTATATCAAAACATTAGTTCTACACAACATATAATAAATAAACATTAATTTCATAACAAAGGAAACATCAAAGTAAAATCCAAATATAAATAATCAAAGCATAGGTTTTAGAATGCAAACTTAATCCTAAAGAACACAATTCAAAGTGCATAAATAGAAATCTTAAATGACATGAATGGAATGCAAAGATAATCTACTACTCTTCTCCATCGCCATCTTCATCATCCTCTTCGTTTGCATCAACATCATTCATCCTAGATTGACGTCACTCATCATGAAAGGCGATAAGATAGATGTTCATCGAATTGTGACCGCCTTCAAGAGAAGTGACACATGTCTCCACATTTTTCACGCGATCTTCAAGGCTTGTGAAGCGTGTGTTTATGGCGGCAAACCCTGAGTTCATAACTTGGTCCATGAAAGCAATTCTCGTGCGCAAGCCCGTGAATTGTTCAATGAGAAAAGTCATAAAAGCATCCATAAAAGGTGGAGGAGGAGCTTGAGGATTGACAATCTCTTCCGGAATCGCATCGCTAGGAAGCTCGGAGAGACGAAGCCAACTACCATTGAAGTAATAAAACTTCCCCCTTGAAAGAGATCTCTCATCAATGGGATCGGTGAGGGGTGTCGGGTAGTCGTGAGAATAATCAATCTCATTTTGAGTGAAGAAGTAGCTCAAGGTGGTGCCATATGTGAATGATGTGACAAGAGTTGTATGGCGGTGTTGCACGAGATAGACAATCTCCGCAAACATGATGTGAGCAAGATTTGGTTGTTGTCTCTGACGAAAGCATCGAATCCAAAAGTCATCAACTTGGCGGATGGTTGAATATTTCCCTCCCGAAGGCCTAAACCACCAAGTAATCATCAAGTGAAGTATTTGATCTTGAGCATTGAGAACGGTCACGGAACCTCCCAAGACATGGCCAAGAGAATTCTCATCTTCGATACCTTCATCCTCTAACTTAAAAACAACACAAATAGATGGAACACCTATGGTGATCTTTTTACCCATTAGATAAGAGTTAACAGCAGTAATTTCACCCGCGGGATTGACAACACACTTAGCATTAGCATAGAAAATCAAAACCAAATTGCGAAAGAAAAATTCGGGAATTTGTATAAAATCCACGAACTTCCATTCTTAGGGCAAAGGTAAATAGATAAATTTGAAACGCTCTGAATTAAGAAAATGAATGAAAATTACCCTCTTCGAACGGATCTTATAATTTTGAAAGGTACGAAAATAGGTGAGTTCCCCGGTAGTTCTAAAGCATCGTTGATAGATAAGGGTTAAATTAGGACGAGTATCATCTCCGGGATTGGATGTTTCACCGTCTTCGCTAGTACATGCTCTCTTTTTGGGTGCCATTATCTAGAGAAATTGATCAAAATAATTTGTATGCATTATTTTTCTCATTCAACTCATGTAAATCACTAATCAAGGTTTTAAAAAAATTGAAAGATAAAAACAAAAAAATGAAAAATAACAAAAGATGCCCCCCGCGTTTGCATGTTTTGTCATTTGGCCCCATATTCTTTCTTTTGGTCCAAATATGCCCCTAACGTTTCATTCATAGTCCAAGTATGCCCTTATTGGATGTAAACTGTCAATCAACTGACGGTCAATGGCTTATAAAAAAATTTTAATGTGGCATCAGCAGATTTTAATACGTGACAAGTCCAGTCAATATCAACTGTTGAACGTCAGTTGACTGACAGTTTCCATCTAACGGGGGCATATTTGGACCAAATTGAAACGTTGGGGCATATTTGGACTACAAATGAAACGTTGGGGGCATATTTGGACCAAAAGAAAGAATAGGGGGCCAAATGACAAAACAAGCAAACGTTGAGGGCATATTTGGACCAAAAAAAGAATAGAGGGCCAAATGACAAAATATGCAAACGTTGGGAGCATCTTTTTTCATTTTGCCCAAAAAAACAAAAGTTTGGTTTTAAAGAAGCAAAAATAAAACAAAAAGGAATTTAAAACAAAAAGCACAAAGAAAATAAAAGGAGAAAAAGAATTTTATACCTTGATATTGATATAGAGAGGAATAGATGAAGAAACTGCACCAATTTGATAGAGAGCTTTAAAAGCTTAGCTTGATGTTGAAAAACCCTCAAGAGATTTTGAGTTTGGTGGTGAAAATATGATGGATTGAGAGGCTTTTTATAGAGTAAAAACGGCTAGGGTTTTGAAATTTTAATTTTGTTAAAAGTGAAACTCTTTTAATGCCATTAATAAGATGTCTGCGCAATCGAGTATTGATACGCCAAAGGGTGTATCGATACGTGGGTAAAATGGTAATTCCCTGGAAACACGTGTCAAGGGACCATATCGAAACAAATATCATCCGTATCGAAACGTTCACAGCTCGTATCGAAACAGGTTTAACCGTATCGATACCCGTATTAGGGAAAATGTAGTTTAGTCAACTAATGAAGTACTCGTATCGATACGCATAAGGCTGTATCGATACCATATGCCCAGAAATGCATTTTTGGCTTTAAGAACAACCAAAGGCTCAACTTTAACGTCTCCTAAATGAATGCAAATGATGAATGAACAAGTTTAAGCATGTTTGTAACCCCCTCGTCCCGGTCTGGCCGGATGACCGGTCCGAGTGGGCCACACGGGGAAAACCGAAGCGAAACCCGTTAAGGTTCCCCCTCGGTTAGCAACCCTATTTTTTTCATTTTAATCTTGTCACATTCGAACCTCAAACCATATTCAAACAGCCCAATTTTTAATCTTGACTAAAGGCATCTTAGTTCCTATGTGTTTTTCTCTTTAAAAAGGCCAACAAGTCAAAACAGTGCAGTCTTAAGCAAAGGTTTCGAAACCTCCCCAAAAGGTTTCGAAACTTAGACTGGCAGTAAGTTCTGGAACCCAAATTTCTGCAAAGGTTTCGAAACCTTACCCATGGTTTCGAAACCCTCTTCCATGGTTTCGAAACCTCCCTCAAAGGTTTCGAAACTTAGGCCGGCAGTGAGGTCTGGAATCCCAGATTTTGCAAAGGTTTCGAAACCTCCCCTAAAGGTTTCGAAACTTAGACTGGCAGTAAGGTCTGGAAGCCCAGATTTCTGCAAAGGTTTCGAAACCTTACCCATGGTTTCGAAACCATTGTGCAGGGGATCACTTACTGCTCAACTCTAAGACTTTCTAGGGAGAAAGAACAATAAGATCATGCATAGACATATATAAAAGCTTAAAAAGGACCAAAGGCATGAATTAACACTCATCAGACTTGCACATCCTAACATTTAAGCAATCATACATGAGCCATAGGTAGCAATCAACATGAGTCAAGGCATTCGAACATGACATTCCAACAAAAGAGCAAATCAGCATTTAAGGTCATACATGGAAGCTCAAGAGCCCAAATGGCACAATTCAACACAAGAGGTTTGCACTCATACACAAGGCAACCTAAGCATCTAAAGCATGCCATCACACACCATCATTCATCATAGTATTACATGCTTTACAATTCAAAACATCAATCCAAACAACATCATTTGAAAGAGTCATACAAGGCTCATACAAACACACCTTATTGCCACATTGCTTAACTACTACAAAATTAACCATACTTGAGCACTTGGAAAGCCCTTCTTGCCTTGCCTCGAACTAACACCACGCTAATGATCTGCATTGTTGAACATAGAGAGCGTAAGCTATAAGCTTAGTGAGGGTGCTCTAAAACGAAAAACATCAACAATGCAGAGTTCAAGCATGTTAAACCTAGTCTTACATACATCAAGCATAGGCATAAAATCAAGTAGACCTAGCTAGTCTTTCAAGTGGCATATATGGTTTCTCGATCCTACCAAGATCAATTATCAATATCAACATCATATAGCAACACCATATATCACCAATATATATATCATCATCACATATTACAATGTATGAACAAGTTAATTGGCCACTTTAATTACCCCGATTGTACGGATTTAAACCTCAACAACACTTTACCTCGGTGGGATTACACTCATCACCGGACCTTGCATGTGCGGGATTCCACTCATCGCCACATGCCCTACGGATGGGATTCCACTCATCATCCCGTAGAAATGTAATAAAAGCTTCCGGTGGAATGTTACATCACCGTACTCCTCCTTGATAACTTAACGCCATCAAGGCCACGTACGTTTTGACTCAATTTATGTGCACACTATCCTAATGATCAATCATTTACAACCGGTAATTATTTTAGTGCCAATTATCATAACCACATCATATATATATCATCAACCACATTCATGCTCAATCTCATAGATGCATATCAAGATAAACTTACATCCATCAACCACAATCATAATAGCATAGTTAAACAAGCATAAATGCATTCATGGATATCAATGGTTAAATCAACAACTTGAATTAACTATGAGTGGCCTACCAAGCACACTTCACACACACTCCCACTACACATACTCGAACCAAACTTAAAACAAGTTGAAACCACTCACCGCCCTTCCTTAGCAATTCGAAACAATCCTCCTACGAACCCGGATTTGGTCTCAAAGCCTCTTCCGCGCTTCCTCTTGCTTCTAGCCAAACAAAACATATACATTACTTCCCAATTCAATGCTAAACTCAACCATCAATTTACTTTGCAAACACAACCCAAATTCCACAAATTCCCAAACCACATAATCTCCTAAAATCCCAATTTTCGTGCTCCCCTAAAGCCTTGCTGAAAACTCAATTTCCAAACATCCAAATGACTTCCAAAACATCCCAAATCACCCTCATAACATAGGTAGACCATCAGCCCTTCAATTTCAACATTAAACCCACCAAAAACCCAAATTTTACTACCTTAAAATTTACCTCAAGAACATGCTACGAATTTTTACCCAAATTCAACCAATTTGATATATGTTACACATTATAACATGGTTAACTAAAACCCCAACTCAATTTATCAAAACAAATTGAAAAACCCCTTAAAAACCCAAACTTTAATATAAACCCTCATTTTCAAAACCCCATATTTTTGAAATCTAAAACTATAGATAAGTAGAGGATAGAGAGGAGGTTAAGAAAACATATTTACCTCTTAATTTGGTGTTGAAATCGAATGACAAAATCAATGGAATAGTAGCTAAGGTTTTGGGAGAGTTTGAAAATGGGGGAGAGGGGTTTAACGTGGGGTAAGGGAGGATGATAAAGAAGATGACAACTTTTTTCTTAAAGTTGTCTTGCTTTATTTAAAATTTGGGTAAATTACAACATTGGTCCCTCCCTTCTTATTAAAGCTCAATTAGGCCATTATTTGAAGTTAGATTGTTTTAATTAAATTTTATTTGACTCGAACTATAACCCGGTTAACTCCTAGGCCCAAAACACGGGTGTTACAACTCTCTCCCACTTAAGGAATTTCGTCCCCGAAATTACCTGACTGAAAGAGATACGGAAACTGCCTTTCCATATCCTCCTTCCTCTCCCAAGTGGCCTCGTCCACACCTCTACGTCGCCACCGCACCTTTACTAACTCAATCGATCTACCCCTCAACACTTTACTGTCAGAAGCTAAGATCTCCACTGGTTCTTCCTCGTAAGTCAAATCTGGATTCAATTCAATTTCTTCTACGGGCATAACATGTGATGGATCGGACCTATACTTGCGAAGCATCGACACATGGAACACATCATGTATCTTCTCAAGCTCGGATGGCAAACGCAACTGATAAGCAACGGGACCAACTCTCTTCACAATCTCATACGGCCCTATGTACCTCGGACTCAACTTCCCTTTTCGGCCAAATCTCATCACTTTCTTCCACGGAGATACCTTCAAGAATACCTTCTCACCCACTGAGAACTCAACTTCCTTCCTCTTCAAATCGGCATAGGACTTCTGCCTATCTGAAGCAGCCTTCAAGCGATCACAAATCAGTTTTACCTTGTCGGTTGTCCCCTTGAGCAAATCCGGCATAGGTAACAATTTCTGCCCTACTTCGGCCCAACACACTGGATTTCTACACTTTCGGCCATACAAGGCCTCATACGGAGCCATCTGGATGCTCGACTGAAAACTGTTATTGTACGCAAACTCTACTAGAGGAAAATGCTTCTCCCAAGTACCCTGAAAGTCAATGATACAACATCGCAACATGTCCTCTAAGATCTGAATAACTCTCTCTGACTGACCATCTGACTGAGGATGGTAAGAAGTGCTGAAGTTCAAACGGGTACCCAAAGCTGTATGCAGACACTCCCAAAATCTAGAAGTAAACCGCAGATCTCTATCTGACACAATGGATTTCGGCACACCATGCAGTCTAACAATCTCACCAATGTACAAGTCGGCCAATCTATCTAAAGTGTAAGTAGTGTTGACTGCCAAGAAGTGAGCACACTTCGTAAATCGATCCACTATCACCCAAACTGAGTTCTTCTTCGTAGGAGTCAAAGGCAAACCCGAAACAAAATCCATAGTGATGTTCTCCCACTTCCATTCCGGAATTCTCAACGGCTGTAACAAACCTGAGGGAACCTGATGTTCCGCCTTCACTCTCTGACACACTAAGCACTTACTCACAAAGTCGGCTACATCTCTCTTCAAGCCAACCCAAAAGTACTCATTCCTCAAATCACGGTACATCTTCGTACTTCCAGGATGCATAGCAAACGGACTACTGTGGGCTTCAGTCAAGATCGTACGTCTCAAGTCACTGTCTTCTGGCACAACTATTCTATCCTTGAAACACAAAACTCCATCAGTGCTGAAACTGTAATCTGAAGATCTACCCTCGGCTATATCTTGCACGTGAGGTGCCAAAGATCTATCTAAAAGCTGTTTCTCTCGAATCAACTGACCTAGAGTAGGTCGAACCTGAAGCTCAGCTATCAAGCCACCATCTCCGGACAAACTCAATCTAGCAAACATAGCTCTCAAGTCCACGGCCATCTTCCTACTCAATGCATCGGCCACTACATTGGCCTTACCCGGATGGTACTCAATAGTAAGATCATAGTCTTTTAGCAGCTCTAACCACCTACGCTGTCTGAGATTCAAATCTCGCTGAGTCATAATGTACTTCAAACTCTTGTGGTCGGTGTACACTGTGCATTTCTCACCATACAAATAATGCCTCCAAATCTTCAGAGCAAACACAACTGCAGCTAACTCTATGTCATGGGTCGGATAGTTGCGTTCATGGGTCTTCAACTGTCTTGAGGCATAAACCACTACTCTTTTGTCTTGCATCAGAACACATCCTAGCCCTACATAAGAAGCATCACTGTAGACTACATAGTCCTTCCTGGACTCAGGCTGAATCAAAATCGGAGCTTGGGTCAAAGCTTCTTTCAATTTCTCAAAGGCTCTCTGTCTTGCATCTGTCCACTCAAACTGAACACTCTTCTGAAGTAACTGTGTCAATGGAGCGGCTAATTTAGAGAAACCCTCTACAAACCTCCTATAGTATCCGGCTAAGCCTAGGAAGCTACGTACCTCTGTCACAGACTTCGGTTGCTTCCACTCAACAATGGCTTCAATCTTCTTCGGATCAACTCTAATGCCTTCAGCTGACACTACATGTCCTAAGAAGACTACCTCTCGGATCCAAAACTCACACTTGCTGAGCTTCGCATACAACTGATGATCTAGCAAAGTCTTCAAGACAAGTCTCAAGTGTCGGTCATGGTCTTCTTCAGTTCGCGAGTACACCAAAATGTCATCAATAAATAAAACCACAAACTGATCTAGATACTGATGAAAAATCCTATTCATCATGTCCATGAAAGCTGCCGGTGCATTAGTCAACCCAAATGGCATGACTAGAAACTCATAGTGACCGTATCTAGTCCTAAAGGCTGTCTTCGGTACATCAACCTCTCTCACCTTCAGCTGGTAGTAACCCGATCTCAAATCAATCTTCGAAAAGACAGATGCTCCCCTCAACTGATCAAACAAGTCATCAATTCTAGGCAACGGATATTTGTTCTTCACTGTCAACTGATTTAACTGCCTATAATCTATACACATTCTCATGCTTCCATCTTTCTTCTTTACAAACAAAACTGGTGCACCCCAAGGTGAAGAACTAGGCCTAATAAAACCTCTATCTGTCAATTCTTGCAACTGAGTCTTCAACTCTTTCAGTTCTTTCGGTGCCATACGATACGGAGCAATCGAAACAGGAGCTGAATCAGAATAAGTCTCAATGCTGAATTCTACCTCTCTGTCCGGTGGTAACCCTGGCAACTCTTCCGGAAACACACTAGGAAAATCACATACTGTCCGGATGTCCTGAGGTCTAACCTCACTCATGTTAGGGTTCATCACGTACGCTAAGTATGCTTCACACCCCAACTCAACCAATCTCTTAGCCTCTAGTACTGAAACCACATTGGACAAGAACTTTACGTTCTCACCCACCACTACAATCTCATAGTCATCGGTGAGCTTCAAAGAAATCCGCTTAGTTTCAAAATCTATCCTAGCTCTATGCTCCGTGAGCCAATCCATACCCAGAATCACATCAAAACCATAGAAAGGAAGCTCCATCATATCCACTGGAAACACATGCCCCTGAACCATCAACGGACACCTTCGGTACATCCTCCTAACTACTACCGTGTCCTCAAAGGAACTAGTAACACTAACTCCTACCTCTAACATCTCACAAGGCAAATTCAAAGACTGTGCATGCTCACTCAATATGTAGGAATGTGTAGACCCAGAGTCAATCAAAGAAAGCAAACCCAAAGACTATATCGAGAAGTTACCTGCGATCACATCGGTGTCATGCTGCTCCCCGCGCTGAGCGTAAACCCTGGCCTGTCCTCCGCCCTCCGGCTGGACTGCAACTACATGAGCTAAATTTCTTTGACCATCGTTCCTCGGCCGGAAATTACCTCTACCGCGCCCGCGGCCTCTCTGAAAGTCGTTGGCTCTAGCAGGAGCCTGTCCCACCTGATGTGGACAGTCACGTCTAATGTGGTCTCTAGCACCACAACTCCAACAAGAATGATAATTTCCCCAACACTCCCCGGTGTGGTTCCTCCCGCAAGTAGCACATGTGGGCAACTTCCCACCAGCTCTCTGGCCCTGGTGGCCCCTACCGTGGTTACCGCCACCAAGCCTATGATCATACTGATACCTGTTGTCCCGATGCCTCTTGGCATCACCTCTATCAAAGTTGTTGGACCTCTTACCCGAACTAGATCCACCTGACCGCCTGGTCAAACTCAAACTGTGCTCCAAGTCCTTGGCCCTCGAGATCAAGACATCAAAATCAGTGTAATCTGAAGCTAGAGTATAAGTCTTGATCTCCTCACTCAGCCCATATCGGAAGCGGTTACAACGCTCCACCTCAGTAGGTACAAGCTCAGGTGCATACTGACTCAATCTGACAAACCGAATCTCATAATCAGTCACGGACATACTCCCCTGAAGCAATGCCATAAACTCCCTCTTCCTCTCATCGAGGTATCGCGGACCCAAATACTTCTTCCGGAAAGCTGTCTCAAAGAACTCCCAAGTGATCTCGGTCTCATCCATCCCCGAAGTAACGGTGACCCACCAAGTGTAGGCATCTCTCTGAAGCAGAGACTCAACACACCCCAACTTGCGCTCACCAGTACATCCCATCTGAGCAAGAATACGGACGGTCTTCTCAAACCACAACTCTGACCTCTCCGGAGTAGCACCTCTAAACTCTTCAGCCCCAAGGCCCCGAAGTCTCTCTAATGGCAATCCGGTGCCCTTACCCTGATGATGAGCTGCCTGGCCTCCAGCTACTGCAGCCTGAAATGCCCCGGCTATTGCCTGAACCAACGGAGCTAAATCAATTCCGGCCGGTCCTTGGCCACCTTGACCTCCTTGTGGTCCCTCTCCTTCGGCCCCGGCCTTACCTCCCACTCCCGGTGGAGGAGGTGGTGGAGGAGCTCCAACTCCAACCACATGCTCTCCCACTTGAGCCCCAACCCTAACTTCTTGCTCAACTCTTGGAGCCTCTGCCCGTGGTTCCGGTCGAACCATCCTAGGCCTCCCACGTGGTCTCATGATTCAACTAGCAAGGTAAAACTACAACAAGAACAGATAAGGATTGCGTTAGTCAAAACAAGGGTCCAATAGTGCTCAAGTATTCCTCTTTCCAAAAATCTTTTTAAATTAAGTAATAGTAACAATGGGCACTCACTCTACACCAGACACAACAGTTCACGCATTCAAAACATCATACGATCAATCAAGCATCAAGGATTCATGGCAAAACATGCATTAAACAACACAATCAATTAACACATTAAGCTTACCTCACTTACCTGCCCGATGTCTCGGTAACCTCAGGCTCTGATACCAACAAATGTAACCCCCTCGTCCTGGTCTGGCCGGATGACTGGTCCGAGTGGGCCACACGGGGAAAACCGAAGCGAAACCCGTTAAGGTTCCCCCTCGGTTAGCAACCCTATTTTTTTCATTTTAATCTTGTCACATTCGAACCCCAAACCACATTCAAACAGCCCAATTTTTAATCTTGACTAAAGGCATCTTAGTTCCTATGTGTTTTTCTCTTTAAAAAGGCCAACAAGTCAAAACAGTGCAGTCTTAAGCAAAGGTTTCGAAACCTCCCCAAAAGGTTTCGAAACTTAGACTGGCAGTAAGGTCTGGAACCCAAATTTCTGCAAAGGTTTCGAAACCTTACCCATGGTTTCGAAACCCTCTTCCATGGTTTCAAAACCTCCCTCAAAGGTTTCGAAACTTAGGCCGGCAGTGAGGTCTGGAATCCCAGATTTTGCAAAGGTTTCGAAACCTCCCCTAAAGGTTTCGAAACTTAGACTGGCAGTAAGGTCAGGAAGCCCAGATTTCTGCAAAGGTTTCGAAACCTTACCCATGGTTTCGAAACCATTGTGCAGGGGATCACTTACTGCTCAACTCTAAGACTTTCTAGGGAGAAAGAACAATAAGATCATGCATAGACATATATAAAAGCTTTAAAAGGACCAAAGGCATGAATTAACACTCATCAGACTTGCACATCCTAACATTTAAGCAATCATACATGAGCCATAGGTAGCAATCATCATGAGTCAAGGCATTCGAACATGACATTCCAACAAAAGAGCAAATCAGCATTTAAGGTCATACATGGAAGCTCAAGAGCCCAAATGGCACAATTCAACACAAGAGGTTTGCACTCATACACAAGGCAACCTAAGCATCTAAAGCATGCCATCACACACCATCATTCATCATAGTATTACATGCTTTACAATTCAAAACATCAATCCAAACAACATCATTTGAAAGAGTCATACAAGGCTCATACAAACACACCCTATTGCCACATTGCTTAACTACTACAAAATTAACCATACTTGAGCAACAACTTGGAAAGCCCTTCTTGCCTTGCCTCGAACTAACACCACGCTAATGATCTGCATTGTTGAACATAGAGAGCGTAAGCTATAAGCTTAGTGAGGGTGCTCTAAAACGAAAAACATCAACAATGCAGGGTTCAAACATGTTAAACATAGTCTTACATACATCAAGCATAGGCATAAAATCAAGTAGACCTAGCTAGTCTTTCAAGTGGCATATATGGTTTCTCGATCCTACCAAGCTCAATTATCAATATCAACATCATATAGCAACACCATATATCACCAATATATATATCATCATCACATATTACAATGTATGAACAAGTTAATTGGCCACTTTAATTACCCCGATTGTGTGGATTTAAACCTCAACAACACTTTACCTCGGTGGGATTACACTCATCACCGGACCTTGCATGTGCGGGATTCCACTCATCGCCACATGCCCTACGGATGGGATTCCACTCATCATCCCGTAGAAATGTAATAAAAGCTTCCGGTGGAATGTTACATCACCGTACTCCTCCTTGATGACTTAACGCCATCAAGGCCACGTACGTTTTGACTCAATTTGTGTGCACACTATCCTAATGATCGATCATTTACAACCGGTAATTATTTTAGTGCCAATTATCATAACCACATCATATATATATCATCAACCACATTCATGCTCAATCTCATAGATGCATATCAAGATAAACTTACATCCATCAACCACAATCATAATAGCATAGTTAAACAAGCATAAATGCATTCATGGATATCAATGGTTAAATCAACAACTTGAATTAACTATGAGTGGCCTACCAAGCACACTTCACACACACTCCCACTACACATACTCGAACCAAACTTAAAACAAGTTGAAACCACTCACCGCCCTTCCTTAGCAATTCGAAACAATCCTCCTACGAACCCGGATTTGGTCCCAAAGCCTCTTCCGCGCTTCCTCTTGCTTCTAGCCAAACAAAACATATACATTACTTCCCAATTCAATGCTAAACTCAACCATCAATTTACTTTGCAAACACAACCCAAATTCCACAAATTCCCAAACCACATAATCTCCTAAAATCCCAATTTTCGTGCTCCCCTAAAGCCTTGCTGAAAACTCAATTTCCAAACATCCAAATGACTTCCAAAACATCCCAAATCACCCTCCTAACATAGGTAGACCATCAGCCCTTCAATTTCAACATTAAACCCACCAAAAACCCAAATTTTACTACCTTAAAATTTACCTCAAGAACATGCTACGAATTTTTACCCAAATTCAACCAATTTGATATATGTTACACATTATAACATGGTTAACTAAAACCCCAACTCAATTTATCAAAACAAATTGAAAAACCCCTTAAAAACCCAAACTTTAATATAAACCCTCATTTTCAAAACCCCATATTTTTGAAATCTAAAACTATAGATAAGTAGAGGATAGAGAGGAGGTTAAGAAAACATATTTACCTCTTAATTTGGTGTTGAAATCGAATGGCAAAATCAATGGAATAGTAGCTAAGGTTTTGGGAGAGTTTGAAAATGGGGGAGAGGGGTTTGACGTGGGGTAAGGGAGGATGATAAAGAAGATGACAACTTTTTCCTTAAAGTTGTCTTGCTTTATTTAAAATTTGGGTAAATTACAACATTGGTCCCTCCCTTCTTATTAAAGCTCAATTAGGCCATTATTTGAAGTTAGATTGTTTTAATTAAATTTTATTTGACTCGAACTATAACCCGGTTAACTCCTAGGCTCAAAACACGGGTGTTACAATGTTCTAACAGAAGCATACTCCCTTAGCTATAAGCATGGTTTCTATCAAGATCAGCAACACATAACTATGCATTTTCATAAATTCAAGCAACTTTAACCTCAAAAAGGGTCCTAAAGGGTCAAGGAAGGCTAGTTAGAACTAACTCTCTCCTAAGGGACCAAAAACGCTAAATGTCTAGAGGTTTTGTAAAGATGTCCGCTAGTTGGTTCAAGGTGTCAACGTACTCTATAACAACATTTTTCTTAAGGACGTGATCTCTAATGAAATGATGCCTTATTTCTATATGTTTGGTTCGAGAGTGTTGGATGGGATTTTTGGTTAAGCATATAGCACTAGTGTTATCACACTTAAGGGGTATGGTTTCAACTTTAACTCCATAATCTAAGAGTTGTTGCTTCATCCAAAGGACTTGAGCACAACAACTCCATAAGGATATTACTTGGCTTCGGTGGTAGATAGAGCTACACCATTTTGTTTCTTAGAGAACCAAGATAAGAGCATACTACCTAAGAATTGGCAAGTTCCCGAAGTACTTTTCCTATCAATTTTATATCCCGCATAATCCGCATCCGAATAAGCATGAAGGTTGAAGGTTGAGTTTCTAGGGTACCAAAGACCTAGACAAGGAGTATCTCTAAGGTACCTAAAGATTCTTTTAACGGCTATAAGGTGAGACTCTCTAGGACTAGCTTGAAACCTAGCATACAAGCAAACACTAAACAATATATCTGGTTTACTTGCGGTAAGGTAAAGCAAAGATCCAATCATAGAGCGATAAAGCTTAGAGTCAACACACTTACCTCCTTCATCTTTGTCAAGCTTTGTAGATGAGCTCATTGGTGTAGCTTGAGGCTTTGCTTGCTCCAAGCCAAACTTCTTGAGCATATCTTTCACGTACTTTGTTTGATTGATGAAGGTGTCATCCTTCCTTTGTTTGATTTGGAGTCCCAAGAAGAATGAGAGCTCCCCCATCATGCTCATTTCTAATTCACCTTGCATTAACTTAGCAAGCTCTTTGCAATGACACTCATTAGTAGATCCAAAAATGATATCATCAACATATATTTGCACTACTAAGATGCCATTTTTATATCTTTTTATGAAAAGTGTAGTGTCCACCTTACCCTTTTCAAAACCTTTTTCAATCAAAAAGTTTGAAAGTCTTTCATACCAAGCTCTAGGAGCTTGTTTTAAACCATAAAGTGCTTTGGTTAGCTTAAAAACATGATTTGGAAATTTTGAATCTTCAAAACTTGGTGGTTGTTCCACATACACTTCCTCATTTATAAAACCATTTAAAAATGCACTTTTCACATCCATTTGAAAATGCTTGAAATTATGATAACGTGCATATGCAAGCAACATCCTAATAGCTTTCATTCTAGCTACGGGTGCATAGGTTTCATCAAAATATATTCCCTCTTCTTGAGTGTAACCTTAAACAACTAATCTAGCTTTGTTTCTCACAATGTTACCACTCTCATCTAGTTTATTCCTAAATACACATTTAGTTCCTATAGTAGATTGATTATTAGGCCTTTCAACTAATGTCCATACATTACTCCTCTCAAATTGGTTTAACTCTTCTTGCATAGCCATAATCCAAAAATCATTTTTAATGCTTTTTTAATATTCTTAGGCTCAATGCATGAGATAAAAGCAACATGATTCATGAGTTTGAGAGAAGATCTAGTAGTTACCCCATTGGATGGATCACCCAAGATTTCACCACCTTTGACATAGTTGTACTCCCTTGGGTAGCTCACTTCCTTTTCCTCAAGAGCCAAGTCCTTCAAGGCTTCAAGAGGTGAATCTTGTGCATCTTCTTCTTTAGTTGGAATCTCATCCTCCTTTGAAGTTTGTCCTCCATCAAAGGCATCAAGGATTTCTACATCATCATCATCACAAGATTCCTTCCTCGGAAGGATGTTATCATCGAAAACAACATGAATAGACTCTTCTACTACTAAAGTTCTTTTATTAAATACATGATAGGCTTTAGAGTTTAAAGAGTATCCCAAGAAAATAGCTTCATCACTTTTAGCATCAAATTTACCTAAGTTGTCTTTTCCATTATTTAAAACAAAACATTTGCAACCAAATGGATGGAAATGGCTAATGTTAGGCTTCTTAGATTTTAAAATCTCATAAGGTGTTTTCTTTAAAATTGGCCTAATCATTACTCGATTTACAATGTAGCAAGCGGTATTTGTGGCTTCCGCCAAAAAATATTTAGGTAAATTGTTTTCACAAAGCATGGTTCTAGCCATTTCTTGTAAAGTCTTATTTTTCCTTTTAACTACCCAATTTTTTTAAGGAGTTCGAGGAGCCGAAAAATTGTGGCTAATACCATTTTCATTTAAAAACTCTTCAAAACCTAGATTTTGAAACTCGGTTCCATGATCACTTCTAATGTGAGAAATCTTAAGTTCAAGATCATTTTGAGTTAATTTTGAAAACGTGATGAATTTTTCTAAAGCCTCATCTTTTGTACTTAAGAATAGAACCCAAGTAAATCTAGAATAGTCATCAACAAGAACAAAAGCATACGATTTACCACCCAAGCTCATAGGTATAATAGGCCCAAAAAGATCCATGTGAATCAATTGTAAACATCTACTAGTAGAGACATCATTAAAGGATTTAAAGGATGATCTATGTTGTTTACCCTTAGAGCAAGCATCACATATTTTATCATTTGAGAATTTAATCTTGGGTAAACCTCTAACTAGATTTAGGGAAACTAATTTTTCTAAAACATTAATGCTAGTATGTCCTAGTTTCCTATGCCATAGTCATGCATCATTTTCATTTTGTGCAACAAAACATGCACGGGATGAATGAATGTCATCTAGATGCACCATGTATATGTTACCTATGCGATGACCAATGAGCATTATTTTATTTGATCTAATGTCAACAATTTTATATCCATTTTTATCAAATAAGACATTAAACCTTTTATCACACAATTGACTAATGCTCAATAAATTGTGTTTTAGACCATCGACATACAATACATTTTCAATGAGTATAGAAGAGTGATTACCTATGGAGCCAATACCTTTAATGTGGCCTTTGGAGTTGTCACCAAATGTCACCACTCCTCCACTTTTTGGATTTAAATCCATGAATTGACTCTTATCTCCGGTCATGTGCCTCGAGCATCCACTATCAAGGTACCATGAGTTTTGGCTTTGTGCTTTGGCCTTGTAGCAATGCTCCCCCTACAAACAAAGAGATTAAACTTTGATTTTTGGTACCCAAATCATTTTGGGTCCACACGAGTGTTAGCTCCCAAAAGCTTGGTTCCCTTAGGAATCCAATGTGACATAGCATCAACATTATTACGTTTGACAAGTTCCTTAGGAACCCATACACTTCTAATTCTATTAGTTCTATTATGCCTATAGGAGCCACTTTGTTTGTAGTTATTGTTCTTTCTCTTAGGTTGGTTTGTTCTAGATGATTCACCTATTTCATTTTTCATATTAACAACACTCTTGAAATACTTTTTGAGCTCATTAAGCTCATCTAACACCTTTTGGTGTTCGATATTACATTGAGAAATAAGATTGTTTAAGTCTATATTTTTATTTTGAAAGAATTCAAGTTCATCTTGTAAACCTAAGATCTTTTTCTCAAATTTCAAGTTAGCTTGAGAAAGTAAGTCATTTTTAGCATTTAAATCGGAAATGATCTTTTTATTTTTTAAAACGGACTCCTTAAATTTCTCAACTAACTCATCGTATACCTCTTGTAACTTATCATAAGCATCATGCAATTCATCAAATGTAAAATCAAAAGAAGATGAGTTAGAGGTTACCATGGAAGAATCCTCCTCAAGAGTCATGAGGCAAAGGTTGGCCACTTCATGTTCCTCATCCTAGGATGACTCCTCATCACTCCAAGTAGCAAGCTTGGCTTTGAGCTTCTTCTTCTTCTCAAAGCCCTTCTTCTTGAGTTGAGGGCAATCGGAACGCATGTGACCCGGCTTCTTGCATTCAAAACAAATGATTTAATCCATCTCTTCTTCTTTGCTTTTGTTCTTGAAGTCCATATTTCTTTGAAATTTTCTCCCTCGGTTGAACTTCATGAACCGTGAGAATCGTTTGGATATCATGGCCAATTCCTCAAGGTCTTCCTCCTCACTAGAAGAGATCTCCTCTTGTAGAGAGAGGCCTTGAGAGCAACTCCTAGCTTCTTATTTTTCTCTACCTCATGCTTCTCTAATCTTCTCTCTTTCTTCTTCTTCTCTTCCTCTCTTCCTTGCTTCATGATCTCATGTGTAAGAAAAGACCCAACAAGCTCATCAAGCTTTAAAGTTTTCAAATTCTTTGCTTCAATAATGGTCGTCCTCTTACCATCCCAAGACTCTGGGAGAGAGTATAGAAGCTTCCTCACTAGCTTATCTTCGGGAATCACTTCACTGAATCCTTTAAAGCCATTGACGATGATCGAAAATTGATCAAACATCTTTGAGACGCTCTCATCGGGGTCCATCTTAAAATTCTTATAGCTCAAGTTTAGCAACATGTTCTTCGTCTCTTTCACATCACTAGTGCCCTCATAAGTCATCTCCAAAATGTCCCACACTTCCTTTGCGCTTTCGATAGATGACAACTTTGAGTAGATATTCGGACCAAGTGCACAAAATATGATATGTAGAGCTTTGTCATTGACTTGCATCTTCCGTCTATCTTCCTCGGTCATCTTTGACTTTACTTTCGGAACTAGTCTTCCTTCATCGGTTCTCTTAACTGGAATGTAGGGGCCTTCTTCCACTACATCCCAAACCATGTAATCCGTTGACTTGATGAAGAAACGCATCTGATTCTTCCAATATGGTTAGTTATCCCCATTGAAGAAATGTGGTTTAGTGGTTGATTGTGACTCATAGAGGTTGGAGGTTGAAGCAGATGTCATGGCTTGACTTTAGAATATATCACACTCTCCTAGGAACTCCTCTTGTGGTTGTTAATCCTCCAAAGAGGTAGGCTCTGATACCAATTGTTGAGTGGATCAATAGATTGATCAAAGCCAAGAGGGAGTGAATTGGGTTCTTAAAATTTATTGGAGAAAATGGGATGACTAAAATTGAAGAACAAGGCAACTTAGAGTGATTCAAGTTCCAAATAAACTCTACATCCACTACCTTAGCTACCACTAAGGATTTTCCAACAATACATTAATTGCTCTTCCCCTTTTCAAGGCTTAGAAGGTAACCTTTACAATACCAGTCAAATTTTCTACCCAAAATTTGACCAAACCCTCACAAAGATACAAAGAAGAATTATAAGGCAAGTAGAATATCTCTCAATACAAATTTCCCCCTTTTGATACAAGCACTCAACCCAAATTGGAAAACAAGATATGAATTACACACAACTCAATTTGGGATTTTACAAGAATGAGAAATTAGGCTCTTTGAGCTTGGATTTTTGTAAAGATTTTCTCTTGGATGCAATAGTTATTGCTAGTCTTCAATTGGCTTGATTTTATACCTTCTCCATTAATTCTAGCCATATGGGTGGTTAGGGTATTGAATATAGCCGTCGGGACCCTCTCTTTCCACCATAAATGCACTTCTGCAGCCTACCATATCGGTACGCGGGGATCCGTATCGATATCTGTCTCAAAATAGAAAGAGCCTTTGCACAATTACAAGAGGGGCGTATCGGTATGGGTTAGGGAAGTGTTTCAGTACGGGCAAGACTGTATCGATACAATTATTCCCACAAAGCTCACTGGAAGATTCCGTATCGATATAGGTAAGAGCGTATCGGTACGGGACAACCAATTCTTTAAAAATCTATTACCTAACAACTGACACCAACGGTTAAAAACATTTAAGGCTTTCGAATTTAAAATTCCATTAAATCCGTATCGATACGGGTGACACCGTCTCGATACGACATTCAAACTCCTTCAATTTTTATAGAGAGAGCGTATCGATACAAATGCAATATGTTTCGATACCCTGTTTCGATACAGTAAGAGACGTTTCGAAACGAGTTTCTCTAGTGGCCAAGTTTGTAAAAAAGGTATCGATACAACTAGAAGCGTATCGATACGCATATGCGATTTTCAATAGTTTGGCCTTGTAACACTTAGAAAATATTTTGGAGTTTGAGTTTTTCAAACTAGATTAATGTCTTATTGATTTAAAACTTTTTGAGGGACTTAAAAATCTATTTCAAGTTTTTCTATTTAATCTTTAAAATACTTTGTTATATCAAAATAAAACATAGGTTTTACAGTATTAGAGCGAGGCTCAATCAAGAAGGTTTAACCACCTATTGAGGCTATCCAAGCAAGCTCAATCAACCACACAATCAACCGGTACTCATTGCGCAATCCATCGATAGGCCACATTTCTTCGACGAGACCAACTACGCCTATTGGAAGAATAGGATGATGTGCTTCATGAGAGCCAAGGATTATCATCTTTGAGATATAGTTGAGGATGATCCGTTCGTGCCACAACGAAGCAGGGCGAAATGGGGTGCAAATGATCACAAGAAGATGGAGCTTAATTGCAAGGCTTTGCACATACTCTTTTGTGCTTTTAGCCCGGATATTTAGGCTAAAACATCTTCTTGTGAGATTGCCAAGGAGGTATGGGACAAACTCAAAGTCACATACGAGGGAACCAACAAAGTAAAAGAGACCAAGTTCGATCTTCTCAACCTTGAGTATGAGAACTTCAAGATAGACCCGGATGAAAACATTAAGAGGATGTTCGACTGTTTCTCCACAATCATCAATCAACTCAAAGGTCTTGGAGAGGAGATTTCGGAAGACAAACTCGTTCGAAAGTTGATATACTCATTTCCCGAATTATAGGAGTCCAAAAAGACGACCATTTCTGAAGCAAAGAACTTGAAAGAGCTCAAGCTTGACGAGCTTGTTGGGTCTTTGCTCACCCATGAGATGATGTCTCAACCCTTGAAGAAGGAGGATGAGAAGTAGATCAAAGAGCAAGGCATTGATATTAATGTCGTTGCTCTCAATTTCTCCAAATGCCAACATGAAGAATAAGTGAGAAGGAAAGCGAAAATGAAGAAATAGTCCATCTTTTCAAGAAATGTGCACGATTCATGAAGAGTAAAATGGAAGAATCCAAGCATGAATCGAATAAAAAGAGGGCAAGCTCTTCAAGCCATAAGAAGAAGGTATATGTGGCTACTTGGAGTGATGATGACTCCACTAATAATGAACAAGCCAACTTTTGCCTTATGGCCATCCAAGAAGATTCAAGGGCAACTTCTAATTTATCTACTTCAACTTCTTATTCTTTTGATGAATTACAAGATGTCTATGATGAATTGGTTTTAGAGTTTAAAAACAACATTTTGAAAAACAAGAAAGTGGTTTCAAATTTGAAAATTCAAAATGATTTGATTTCTAAAACCAAAATTGAACTTGAAGCAAAACTCAATGAGTTTGAACAAGAATGTGTTGATTTACAAAATTTGCTTCATAAAGTTCAAGAGAAAAAAGATTTGATTTTCAAAGAGCTTGAAAAGAAAACCAAATTTGGAAAATCAAATTTTTATCAAAGACAATCTAGTGCTCCTAGATTTTTATATGGTGAATGTTTTAGAAGTATTTGGGTCTCAAAAAGACTAATTACTTCAACTAGAAAGAATGAAATTGAAAAATGGATTCCTAAGGGGACTAAATTATGTGCTACTAAAGCTTATGGATCAAAAGCAATTTGAATACCAAAAATTACTTGATTGTCTTGTTTTAGGTGTGATGAAGATTGATCAATAAAGTACAACATTGAGGAGAGCTCCATAGACACAAGGATTGTCACTTGAAGAATGAAGGCTTCACATTCTCCCTTTGATCAAGTGGTAAAATTAATTTAGTTGAATTTATTTGCTTTTTTATTTGGTTTATATACTTTAATTCAACTAGATAATCATATTTGTTGAACTAACCATTTGATGATGCTTTGAGTAAGTGGGAGCCATTTTAAAACCAAAATTCTTATTTTTTTATCCAAATCTTTTAAACCTCCATTGTTATCTTGAGCTTACAGTCATTTAAATTCTTTTTTATATAACAAAAAAGGGGAGAATGATTTGAAAAATTGATTTTTCAAGTTTTTTAAGTGAATAAGGGAGAGTTTTAACTACATTTAAATTTTAAAATCTCTTATTCAAATTTTTAAATACAAAGGGGAAGAATCACAAACAATTTTTTTAAGTTGGTTTTATTATATCAAAAATGGGAGATTATTGAGGTATTTGTTTCGATATAATAATTGAAAAATAGTTTTGGATCAGATTGAAAAGATTTCAAAAATGTTTATAAGTCCAAACAACTTGAAAATATGTTTGATGGATTTTATAAGGCTTTGGAATGATTTAAAATGTCTTTAAAACAGCCAAACTTGTGTTTTTCAAGTAACTGTACCAATACGGTATACGCCTTATCGATACGCTTTAGGGTTTTAAATATAGAAAAATTCTAGTAGCCAAAATCCGTACCGATACGGGAAAGGGGGTCGTATCGATACGACTATGTAGTGTATCGATATCCTATGCTTTAATTACAACGGCTATTTTCAACAATCCCAACAGTTATTTTCTAATGGTGTTTTAAAGTGCAGGACTATACCGATACGCTTCTAAGCGTATCGATACACATCAACTGAAGAAAGCATAACGGCTAGTTCTTGAAGAACCGGTATTGATACGGCTACCCGTGTATCGATATAATTAGCTCTAGAACTGCATTTATTGCGGGAAGTAAAGGCTCCAACGGCTCCAATTCATCCCCAACGATCTCCAACGGCTAGGAACTCAATTGGGAGTATAGAAAGGACCTCCAAGCATCTATGGAAGACTAATGATCCACGAGTCAACAACATTATGATCAAACCATGTCTTAGTGCTTAAATTTCCATCCTTTGTATAGACAACACTTGTGAGCTTATATTGTTATAATTGCTCAAGTGTTTTAGGATTGGGTGAGTGCTTAATTAGTGCAAATACATCCCTTTTAGAGGGATTTCTTGTTTGCTTTGAATTTCTCTTTGTACAAGAGGGTTTATTCAAGATTTGGGTTAGAAAGCTTGGGTGTGTAAAGGTTGTCTCCTTAGCCTCGAAAAGGGGAAGAAATTCAAGAGTGAATTTGGAAAATCCTTAGTGGGAAGCTAAGGTAGTGGATGTTGACTTTGGTTAGAAATTCGAACCACTCTAAATCCTTATCCAAATTCTTTTAATTTTTGCTTCCACTACAAACACCAAAAATATAACTTCTCCACACTTGGAAAGCAATTCGGTTGAAGGATATCGAGCCTAACAATATAAGTGAATTATAACTTTATAACTTTTACAAAATGGAAAAAACTTTAATTACATGTCTCTTTTAGTTTTAGGAGTTAAGGTTTTAGTTTAAGGGTTTAGGTTGTAGGGTTTTAGAATTTAAGGTTAGTGTTTAACATTTAGGGTATATGGTTTAGGGTTTAGTTTTTAGGGTTAAGGTTAGAAATTTAGGGTTTGAGTTTTATAATATAAATATATAAACTTATGTAAAGTTAATTTTACACAATGTGTATTAAAATGTTATTCATATATAAATAGTCAAATTTGTGGATTTTCTTATTAAAAAGCCATTTATAATACCAGAACTCGTGCATTTTTATAGATATTATTCAATTTTAAAATTGGAACAAATAGCCCATCCCTTTGTGTCCTGGTGGAAAAGGTAGATGTTCATTATCTTTTGAGACCCGGGTTTGAGCACCAGTAATGCATGTTGTGTGTGCCGTCTTTGAAAAGACTGATTAAAGACTTATGTTGATATCCAATCCCTTCCCCCTAGGTATTGGGTTCTAGTCTCAGTAAAAACAATCCTCTTTCCCGCCCTGAGGTAGAAAATTATTCAAAAAAAAATTGGAACAAATAAAATTTCACTTGTCATATAATTACTGTTTTAAAAGATATTGAATTCGAATGAATTTGACATGTATACGCTATACCCAAAACTAAAAGTATAAATATTGTCTCATCCTGATATTTATATTAAAAATATAATATATCTATTTTAAAAAGGTTAACCAATTCTCCACATTACAAAGTTGGTCACCAATTCTGAAAAACGACCAGTAAGGTCACTTACGTTTTCGGGGCGTAAACTTTTGGTCACTTAGACATTTGTTGCCGTTAAACGTTAACGGCTTGCTGATCTGGCAGCGAAAAAAATATGGGTAAATTACTGCACTGACCATTAACGTTTATCTCATGTACATTTTTTGTCCCCGATTTTAAAAAATAAACATTATGGTCACTACTGAAAAGATTTCTTTCTAATTTCACCCTTAAATTTTTAAAAATTTATTTTTCAACCCTAAAACTTTGACGTTCGGTTGGCACGTCGCCGTTCACCGTTTTCAGCGACGTCGTGTTGGGGGGAATGACTGCCTTGGTTCGGTGGCCAAAGGGGTGTGCTCAGGTGCGGCGATCGGCGATAGAAGCGGCGACGATTTAGGGAGTTTGGGTTTGGTTAATTTTAAGGATTTGGGAACTGCTTTGTGAAATTTTCAAATTTTCAAGATTTTATAAAAAAATTGAAACTTTTGGGTGTTTTTCTTTAAAAATATATATAAAAAACAAATTAGTGCCACATGTCAAGCATTGATTGGTTAAATATATTTTTTAAACACCCATTAACGGCCATGCACCTAAAATTCTAACTTTTGAAACTTTGGGCACTTATTTTTATAAAAAAAAAAATACTTTTGGCACCTAAAATTCAAAAAGGGTATACTTTGGGCACCTATTTTTCATTTAAGCCTTTATAATATTATTGTACTAATTGATTGCAAAGTTTTAGGGTTGAAAAATGAATTTTTAAAAATTCATGGGTGAAATTAGAAAAGAAACCTTTTCATTAGTGACCATAATGTTTATTTTTTAAAATTGGGGACCAGAAATGTACATGTGATAAACATTAGTGGCCACTTTAGTAGTTTACCTTATTTTTTTCGCTGCCATGTCAGCAAGCCGTCAACGTTTAACGGCAACAAACGGCCGAGTGACCAAAAATTTACGCCCCGAAAATATAAATGACCTTACTGGTCGTTTTTCAAAATCGATGATCAACTCTGTACTGAAAGAAACGTAAGTGATCATTCCAGTAGTTAACCCTTTAAAAAAAATTACTAGACGACTAGAATGGCTAAATAAGAGATAAGAACGCAAATGTTATGTATACCGATATAGAGGGTGCACATTTAGTTGAGCAATCAAGTTGAAAATTGTATTATTTTAAGTTTTTAAATAAAAAATTAATTTAATTTAATTATTTAAATACTTTCAATTACTATATTTCTTTGACATACCTTTATTTTAATCCTAATCCTAACTAGATGAGAAAAGAAGGGTTCTAGATAAAGGAATGGGAGTGTTTTTAGCAAGTCTAAAACTCATGACCTAAAGAAATATGAAAGAACAAAAATAAATAGCTTGGTCATTTAGCCAAATGTGCTTGCTCTTAATTATTATATCTACATTCTTTATGGTTCATTAATCATTACTTTCATATAATTTCACATGACATTTATATTCTAAAAAAAACTTTAAAATTGTAAAAAAAATCACTAAAAAGCATAAAACTAAAACTTTAAATTACTATAAAATACAGAAAAGGGTAAAATTTATAAAAAAAATATTAAAAATTATTAAACCTAAAGATTCTAAACAAATCCTAAAACTTGATTCAAAATAGTATAAAAATAACACTAAAGTTTTATAAAAAGCATTAAAAATTATAAAATTTGTAAACGAATTATTAAAACACAATGGTAACCATGTCGAAAGCGTTTGTTAAAGTTATTAATATTATAATCACTTGTATTTATTAACAAAATATCTGTAACTGATCTAGCCATAGATAACTCACTAATGATAACGAGTATTACTAGTAAAATGATTTATTCGTTGTATTGCGCCGTCCTAACAATGTCATTTTATAGTTAATGTTTGAGACTCGTGACTCTCCTTTCTAACAATGTCATTTCCAAATATATAAATGCAACTCAAACATTATCAACATGAAAACTCATCGTGATTTTCGGCAGAAACACTGAAGACAAGATTGTTTATTGAAAAAACAATAAAGTCAAAGAATCAAGAACCCTAAAAAATAAATAGAAAAATGCCAAGCTTTGGTTGTCAAAACAATGCCAACAATATTTTTGATTGCCCTAAAACGATGATGTAGCATTGACAAAGTAGAGCAAAATAATCTAATATCGGTTCCAGTAGGTCCGGCGTCTGAACCAGTTGTAGTCTGGCAATTCCTTGATGGGGCCAATCGCAGAGATTGCGATATCCTGCAAAACCAAACATAAACGTCGACATTAGATTGTTTACATCCTGCAATTCCAATGTCTCATCCGCTTCCTACCCTGTCGTAGAAATATCGGTTTGCAACTCGTTTAATGGTGCTTGGATCAACAGCATCGATCCTAGCAAATAATTCGGCAATCGGGATTCTCCGACCGTATGTAAGTAGCTGCATATTGAAGATCAAGGAAGAAAAAGTAACTGAAATGAGTAATAGATGACAGTATATGTTTATATGTTGCCACGGCGTCGGCAAAAGACTTATGCGTCAATTCAAAAGATAAGACTGCTCTCATGCAGCACCAGGATTAAAAAAAGTTCGAGTGGAAATGTACCTGGCGTCCGATATCTTCAGCTACGGGACTAGTTCCATCAGTATGAAGCATCAAGGATGACTTTAACTGCAAAAAGGAAGAGTATTTAAGCAAATGGCAGAACAGAATAGACCTATGAGTTATTTATGAAACATGAAGAAAAGATGGCAGTAATTGTAGCTACCTGATTACGAGCACGAATCACATCATCTTCTGAAACTCGATAAGCCAACTTGGTTATCGCAGACATAATGGCAAACGATAAATCCCCCAAACAATCGGGCTGAGTAAAGACATAAAACTTAATATTTCATCATAATACCTATGGCGACATCAAGAATATGACACTGGGTTTTACTTTTGGTCTTGCATCAGCTTTATCGAAAAATTACAGCAAGGGAGTAGCAAACCTCACCTTAGCGACAGCATAGACACCAAAAAGACCAGTATCTTTATAGTTGGTACTGAAAGCCATCATGCTTTCTGCAATTCCGTTAATGCTAACTCGTTGTGCCAGCTCGGAGCTGTTTAAAAGATATTCAAAACTAATCAAGAAATTGTTGCAACAGAAGAGTCTAGTTCCAAAACTGCCAAAGCAATGTTGGGTTGAGTTTAAAAGGAAAAAGCTCACCCCATGTGCTTTCCACCCCCAGCGTTTTTGTTCCATGACCCCAGCATCTCCCGCATAACCATTAGCGCAATAGAATCCGGATCTGTCGAAGATGTTGCCTCAAAAGCAATGGCGAATTTTGCTAGAGGAACATAGTCATTGATAATTCTAACCTGGTTCGTTTCAAAAATAAAAAATAAAAACAGACAATTGAAAGTGAATAGTAGTGAATAAAAAACTCAAAACAGCCCTACCTCAGAACCAGTAAAAGTGGCTGGTTCTTTGGCAGTGGTTGAATCCGATGATAACTTGGTAAACAACTTGTTTGCTTTCTCGACAATTTGGTCATGCTTAACAGCTCCGGATGCAGCAAGGACCTGCAAGATGGTCTTAATATTGGATGGGGTTGAAAGAAAAGCCAAATATAGTTGATACTTCATACCATTCGAGGAGTAGTGTAGTGTGTGTGAATATAGTGGTGCAGATGCTCGGTGGAGATGGTCTTAATATTAGCAACAGCTCCATGAATGCTTCTACCAAGAGGAGAGTATTGGAAAGCAGTGGAATGCAAATGATCGAAAACAGCTTCCTCTGTGTGTTCCCCTGCCTGTAATTTTCGCCAAAACATGTTCAAGTTTCAACACAACACTTCTCATAAATGGAATTCTGCAACACCTAAGCTTTTACCTGCACTTCCCTTAGGATCGCATCCCTTTCTCTACTAATGCAACCTTCTTCCAACTTGGAATTCTGCAACATATCGGCCAAAATGTCCACCGCTTTCAGGACGCCATTACCCATCACTTTGGCGTAATAAGCTGTTTCTTCCCTGCAAGTGTAACCATTCAAATGCCCTCCCATATTCTCAATCTCTTCTTCCGAACGCCTCTTCTCCGTCCCTTTGAATATCATGCGCTCCAAGAAATGCGCCGTCCCGTTCGTCTCGTCGGACTCAAACCTCGACCCTGCATCGATCCACAACCCAACGGTGGCCGTTCGAGAATTCGAGGTGGATTCCGTGGCGACGCGAAGGCCGTTGGGCAACGTTGTGATTTTGGTTTCGGGGAGAGATAGGATGTGGGTGTGGGAGCTTTGGGTCGGGTGAGGGGAACCGTATTTGAGGAAACGGATATCCGGTTTCTCGAGTTTTTGGAGCTTTGATTTGAGGGAATGGGCTATCCGGTCGTAGATCATGGCGGTTGGTGGAGGAGGTTTGATGAACTCCTCGGCGGCGGAGGAAGACGATCGGACGACGGTGAAAGAAGAGGGAGGCTTGTGGGACCGGCGAGCTAGAGAGAGAAGCTGTTTGTTCGCCATTTTTGATGGATTCTCTTGGGAATTGTTTGAGGTTTCCGGGGGGAATTTCAAGAATTTGGAGAGAGAGGACTCAGCTTAAAATCCCTGTAACCACGCCTACTAATGGTGAAAAAAGATGAATTCTTGCTAACTACTTTGACGATTTAAACTCAAAAAATCCCTCTTCTTCTCCAATTCAACTCCATATGATTATTTTTCAGGGGGGAAAAAGCAGTGCTTCATAAAAGGCAATTTCAATTTACTATAATTAGGATCACATTATGTTTTAGAGGGCAAAGTTGTAGAACAAGAAATCATATTCTTCCAAATTGGTTTCTAATGTACAAACAAATTCATATAGTCTGCAATTCAGCACTTTGTCCTCTTATGCTGTGGCAGTGGCATATGGAAATGTGGCTCCCTTGGAATAGTTGGATTCTTTGAGGACCTTCAAAACAAAACCCCATGTCAATGTAAATACAGAAGAAACATATAAATGAGAAATTGAATGCACTCAAGTTACCTTCTGGGAAGGAAAGGCCTGTCAAAGAATGGCATAGGCTGTGCCTTCGGAACCAGCTCCTTTCTCACCCTCTTTATCTCTTCTTCCTCTGCCATCTGCAACATCCAAAACATCCATTTTTTGTAGTCTTTCTTTGCTAAACACGCACACCATGCATTTTTCTCATCGTTTTCTTTACCTTATCCTGCATAGCCCTTTCCATTTTATACTGTTCAATTAGACTCATCTTCTCAGCTACTTGATGATCGAACTCCGATCGCTCTGACGCTCGAATGTCGGAGCAGAGTCTTGGGTCCACCGGCCTTGTATTTTCTTTAACATAAGGTTTGATCAACACCTGCACCAATACAGGGTTGAGAAAGGCACATGAAATTGTTTAGTTTTGATTCTTGGATTTAGAGTGTAGGAACCTCAGGTTCATCTGTTGTCCATGGGAGGCCTTGAGCAATTGGGACCCTTTGTTTCTCTTCTTCCACCATCATTTCTTGGATCTTCTTCATGAATTCTTCTTCCTTCACTTCCCCTCTTTGCTGTTAATGTTAAAGAGCAATCGGAAATTGTAACATATGAAACCGGTAAGGATACGCTAAATGGTCAGGTTTAATAGAGATGAAACCTCGGTTCTTAGCTTGAATGGTTTCTGGGAAGTTGGCTTCACTTGCTTTTTCCATCCACCGGTTGTCCGATGAGACTCGGAGCTCTAAAATCCACAAATGAACACAAAAAGTCATGCGCCAGAGTGTATTTTTCACAACAATTATAACATTATCATATGTATACAATGCCCCTGTTAGACAAATAACCATATCCTACACTTGGACCCCAGTTATTAAGAATAGAATAAGCAAGTTCTTGAGTTCGTACATATACTTATAATTTATAAATATAAACTCTATAGGAGAAAATTGAAAACATCATTTAACATTCAATATGGTAACAACTAACAATAGTACAAATAAATTTGCAGAAGTGAGAGGTTACTCACATTTCTTTGGCTTCTTCGACCTCCATTAGAAGACCTGCTTCAGAAAGGGCAAAACAGAGGAACAATATTAATGATAAAAAAAAAACCCCAAATCTGAGAAGTTAAAGAAAAAGTAAATATATAATTTGCAGGTTGTGAACTAATCAATCACTGACCTTCCTTGGCTGCCATCCCATGAAGAAGACACTGAGAAACGCCGATCAAAGCCAAGATTCTCAGCAGTCAAAACACAATCCGATAATGCCCATTTCAATGGCTTCTTGTTATTATCATTCTTCTCTTCTTTTGGTTCCTTTTCATCATCTCTATCTTCTGATTCCTTTGAATTCGGTGTCGAAAGAAGCTTCTCAAAGGCCTTAACCAAATTCATAACTTTACCAGATTCAGGCACACTATTCTTTGCTTCTTGATTATCAATCAAGTCAGCCTTCTCTTCAACTTCGGTTTCAGATTTGTTCTTGAAGAAATCCTCTTGAGATGCCCTCAGGTTCTCATAAGCAACGCAGAGACATTTCTTCAAACTCCCACCAAACTTCTCTTGACATTTGCAATCGATTTTGACATTTGGATCTGGAGCACATCTTTCTTTCTTTGATTTCTTCTTGGCCACCACAAACTTTCTTTCCCCGAGTTTTGTTCTTGGTGAATAAACTACTGGATTCTTGGAAGAATCTTTCTGGGATTTTGAAGATTTTGTTAACGGAGAATTTGAACCAGAGGTGTTTGGATTTGTATTCTCGGAAAATTTTGGATTCTTTGGAGTTTTTGATCGAGAAATTGCACTCCCTCCTGGATCTTTTACTGGAGTACCCTGTTTTGAATGCTTGACAACTTCCATTGGTGGGGAAAGGAAGATATCTTTCGACAAATTGGAAAATAAAAATTGGGTTTTGGTTTATGATTGACAGCAAAATGAGAGAAAATGTTGAGTTTTTGATGAAGTAATTCCAAGTGAAAAAGCATAAATCGGAGAAAAGAAGAAAAGTTCCGTTAGAGGATGACGCTCTCTATAACGGCTACTTTTTTTGTGCTGTTCGTAAACCGTCGGATAAATTATTTAAAATTGGGGTTTTATTTTATTGACCGTTGGATTATATATTTGTATTTTGGGCAATGGTGGGCATAGTTTCGGGCAAATTTGGACCAATGGGTTCATTTAGCTTTCTTTAGAGGGCTTAACCATCATGAAGGTGCACAACTTACATTTTTTTTTAAGTTTAGTGATTAACGTTTTTTTAAGCTAAATTGGGTACAAATATTTCATTTTGTTATTCAGATAAAAAAGAATTATTACGGCCGTTAAGAATTTTCGTTATCCAATCAAAATATGATATGTGGTATATTTCAGTTAATTTTTTTACTTTTGAAAAAAAATCAATTTTTTTAATTTTATTAAAAATTTAAAAATCTTTGATTTTTTAAAAAAACTCAAATCCTAAATCCCTAAATCCATCCTTTTCAACCACCAATTTAACCACCACCGATCACCATTGTCTTTATTGGACCCCACGCCTGAAAACTCCATCATCTTGTCGTCGAAAATTGATGAATGAATCGTCGATTGCACCTTCGAATAACACCCAACAATGACAAAAAAAAGAGGTTAATTGGGTTTCGACCAACGGCTAGATGGTGGGATACGTCAAACGATGAGGTACATGACGCTTGGATAGTGAACGGTGAACCGCCGATGTGTGAGATTTTTCAGGCGGTGAGGGAGATGTGATTTGAGGGTTTGATTGAAAAATATTAAAACTTTGAGATTTTTAAAGAAGTTTAGATTTTTGAAGTAATTCATAAATTAAAAAAAAACAGACCACGTGTCATGTTCTGATTGGATGACAAATTTTTTTTAATGTTTGTCGATGAAAAATCTAATCTAAATAACGAATAAAACGTTATGTCTCAATTTGGCCCAAAAAATCGTTAAGTACTAAAACTAAAAAAAAGATTTATAGATTGAACACGTTTTTAACGTTTAAACCTTTTTAAAAAGTATATGACACGAAAATTAATTCCTTTATACATAAAGGGGTAGTTCTGCGGTAAGGCGGTTAATATGCGGCTAATATACGGCGTAACCGGATAGGAAGGTGACCGGTTAAAGATAACAAAATCGGTAAAAATTACCGGTTTTATTGATCTGAATATCAATATATTCGGTAGCGCCTAATTTGTTGATAAATTTGAGCTGATGGGGCCTTGGAAATTCCCACGATAACAAAACCGGTAATTTTACCTATTTTGTTGATCCGAATATCAATATATTCGGTAGCGCCTAATTTGTTGTTGATTTCGAGCTGATGGTCCCTTGGAAATTCCCACGATAACAAAATCGGTAAAATTACCTATTTTGTTGATCCGAATATCAATATATTCGGTAGCGCCTAATTTGTTGTTAATTTCGAAAGTATCCATACTTTTTAAAAGTTTATCGATTCTTTTTGAACAGCAATGTAACCGCGGTTGGAAAAAAAATGTCGATTTTTTCGACTTTTTTAAATTCAATACAAAAAACTGTGCACAAAGTATCGATATTTTCGAAACTTTTTTAAATTCAATACAATGTAACAGCTAATTTGACAAAGAATCGGTAAAATACAAGCAAATTTGACATAACCGGTTACATTACTTAAACATATAATGTAACCGGTTACTCTTTACCGGATATTTTGTTTGGTTTCGAAACTTTTTTAAGAACGTGTGCAAAAGAATCGGTACAATAGAAAAAATTAGACATAACAGGTTACATTATTAATACATATAATGTAACCGGTAAATCTTTACCGGATATCTTGTTTGGTTTCGATTCTTTTTTTAAGAACGTGTGTAAAAGAATCGGTACAATTCAAAAAAGTGTCGAAACCTGGGGAATTGTTTCGATTATATATAGCATAATGATATAACCGGTTAAAAATACAAACCTTTGTATTGCTTGCATTTACAGAAAACCTAAGAGAGGGGAGTATTTGAAATCGACTCGAGTTTGGTTGCTGCGAAATACAAGGTAGGCGTTCTTGGAGTCGTGTTGTATCAGAATCGAAAGGAAATGTTTTGGGTTTGGGGACTTTGAAGTAAAAGGTATGTTGTCGAAACCCTAGTTTTTTGGTAATGTAGTATTGGGTAGTTGGGGATAATGTTTTGGGTTTAGTGATGTTGAAGTAAAATCGGAATTCGAATCGATTATAAGTCGAAATTGTGTAATTATATTTAGGAAATAAATATCGGTACTTTGTTCTGAGAACTTATCGGTAGAAATTAAATATCGAAACTTTTTTCAGAGAACTGAAGCGAGATGGGTGCTAAGGATCATGAATATGTTGTTGAAGATGAGATTGAAATGGTTCAAATGGACCCGGAGAGTATCGAAAGTGAGGAAAATCCGAAGCAACCAAAGGGTGGATATATGTACTTCTAGTAAGTAGCAATTGTCAAATAATTGTTCTGTAAATTGTAATTGGATGAAAGTATTTAAGAACATTTAAACTTTCCTATCATGACAGTATGAAAGAATGTCAGAGGATGAAGGATTGTGGTACTTACACTGTCGGTTCGGTATGTAAATTGAATTTATAGTGAATATATTGTAGGTTGAATATTTTGATTGTTGAAGGTTTATGCATAATTTTCAGGTGAGGGACATTGTGGTGAATAAATGGAACACGATGAGTGAAACTGAGAAGCAACTATTCAACATGTTGTCCACAAATGATAGAGAAAAATATGAGGCCAAGAAGAAAGCAGAAGGAAAAAATGTGAAGAAGGCATTCATTATACTTGTAAATATGTTGATAAATGATATATAAAAACTCTGACATTATATGTATATTATTTACATAGGAAGTGTCGACTAGGTGTAGCATAAAATGAGTGCACCACATAATAGAGGAGTTGAAAGCGAAGGATAAAGCAAATGTGTTGGAAGAAATGGGGCTTGGATCTCTTATTGGGATGCAGGACCAACCAATTCGGAGGGAATTGTGTCGCTTGTTGATGGGAGATTTTGATTTGCACAAGTGTGATGTTCGATACGACAAATATTCATTTCATTTTAGTGTCTGATTTGTTGAAGCCGTATTGGAGCTACAAAATAAAGGGCAGAGTGTGGATGAAGTTATTAAGAGGGAGGATTGGAAAATACTTGTGAAGAAGTATGGCCTAACGTCGAAGGTGTCATTTGCTACACTTGAGGACGATATAAAAAGCGGCAAGTATGAGGGGGATGATCTGAAGGCCCGGGTACTATTGTACATTGTCGGAGTATTCCTTTGTCCAACGGGTGATACATCCCCGAGCAAGGAAAGTATGAAGTTGATTTGCGACTCCGGGTTGAAAGGTGAATTAAATTGGGCGTCATATGTCAGTGACAAATTAATTGATGCAATCAAGAGTTTTCAAAAGGCCAAAAACCCCACATACCTCAAAAGATGCATAGTTGTCTTAGAGGTAAATGAGTTGAATCCTGGTGTTGGTTTAGAAAACTTTGTAAATAGTTATTATAGAAAATGATAAAGTTTATTATAAATGCAGGTTGCATTGTTTATTTTTGGTCAGATTCTTCAAGTGTGCCGACATTCCAAAAAACCGGAGTGGCACGCATCACTGCATGGGGCAAGGAAGAAGTTGCTCGAGTTATGGCAAAGTTAAAGTTGGAATTACCGAAAAAGAAAGTAATGGTAATTTAAGTATTTATAGATTAGTAAGGACCTAAAAAAGAAAGATGCTCTAATAATGTAGTTTATTTGTGAAGGTTGGCGAGGAGGAAGAGGAGGAAGAGGAGAAGGTAGAAGATAAGGTGAAACAGAATGAAGGGGGAAGTAAATATGATATATTGATGGCTGAGTTGGCGGAGGTTAAAAAAGTCGTTTCTGATTGTTTGCAAAGACAATCCAGAATCGAACAGGCGATTGTGAGCTTAAAGGGGGAAGTAGGGGAAAAGGTTGATGGTGTTGTGAAAGAAGTGGTGGAATTGAGGGGTGAGTTGAAGGGGGTGATTGGAATGGTAGAAAAAATGGATGAGGGGATAAAGTTAAGTTCTGAAATAAACAAAAAGAGGAGTTATGTTGAGGAAAAATATGATGAACTTAGAAAAAATGATGAAGAAAATTTAGAAGAATTGAGTAAGAGGGAGGAAAATATAAGAGAAGTCCACCATGAAGATATGAGGACACCGGATCATGCAATAAATGTAGATCTCGATTCAGGGTGTCCTGCACCAAAGAAGAAGAAGAATAAAAAGGTAAAATGAATAATACAAATGACATCCATTTTGATTATTGTGTTGTGGCTAATATGTATTGATATATCGTAGGCTGCAAAGGTCAAAATACCAAGTGGAATTGATTCGATGGAGGTTGCGATGTGTGATTATGTATGGAATAGTGGATTGTTAGAAGATGCGTAAGTAATATATATTGCTTTGCGAGTGATATTTAAATAATTTTGGGAAAAAAATTAATAGAGAAAATTGCTTGTATAGAGATGTTATCCTAGATTACGGGGTCGAACACGGCACAGTAGGCGACCTTTGCTCGTTAAAACCTGAAGAATGGCTTTACAGTCTGATTATTGATTTGAAAGGCTGGTTGTTGGGTTACGACTCGATGAAGAATAGTTCAGCGAACCGGAAGATTTGCTATATACCAGCCGCTTTTGTGGTAAGTTACATTTTTACACATTTTCGTGTCAAATTTGTTCATGGCTTGTCAATTAATAGAGATTGTTTTTTTTAAATGCAGACCGGGTTGATAATGGACGGTCAAAATGTGCCGAATCTTATAAGCTTCTTTTCTAATACATTGATCGACCATAATAAATTCACCGATTGTGACATGGTAAGATATTTTTGCGTACATGTTGTTCAGTATTTAAATAATAACAATAAATGTTCTAATATCTTGTGTGACATTTATTGTAGATCTTCATGCCAATAAACGATGAGAATAATCATTGGTGTCTCTTGGTGTTGGATATGGTTGATCGTGTAGCATCGTTTCTTGATAGTCTACATAACTCTATCCGGCACAGGACTAGAGTGGAACAAAGCAAGAAAATAGTATGTGTCGATACATTTTATAATTTATAATGCATAATTTCTTCGTAATCTAATTTAATAATTTTTTTGACGCAGCTGGAATGTTTACATAAATTTAATGAGGACGAGGCCTTTTGTGCCCAATTTGGGAAGATTAAGGTCCCACCGACGGATTTAGAATTCGTGGTCCGTAAGACGAAGGTGCAAACGAACGGGTATAAAATTTGAGTATTTAAAAAGTCAAAAATTTATTGTGCTTATCTAACTATTTGACATTTTGCGGCATTATAACAGATATGATTGCGGAATGTATGTGGTCATATGGATGGAAGCTATTTTTTATGGGAGGTCACCGGATGATTTGGTAAGTGGTCCGAAAAGGACTTTTTGAAAAAATATTTTGGCACTGACATTGATTCCTAATTTGAATGTAGGTTGTTGGGGAATATGATCGTCCGAGAGTTTTAAACGATCTCATAAATCACGAATGTAATAAAAAGAGAGCTAAGTTCACAACTGCTTGCCTGGAACGTATGAAAAAATAATTCTTTCTGAAAGCAAATATATGTACATTATGTTACCATAATTTTTCCCACTATGTAATTGTTTATATTATGTTACCATAGTTACTTTGTTGTAAATTATGTAATTGGAATAATAGCTTATTTTCAAAAATGTAACACTAATTATGGAGACTTTAATAACGCTATAAAAATCAATTTAAACAAAAATCGATACTTTTCAAATTAATGCTTGCCATAGTTTACTGCAATTATCGATTATTTCTGAAATAGAAGGAATTACATAGCTTACTGGATTCAAAGTTTCGATTCTTTTGTGCCGATATGAGAACAAATATCGATACTTTTAAGCGAAAAATATGGATCCGGATAAAAAAATCCCGAAAAAATCGATACTATTTTTCCTTTCTGATGAAATTATCGAAACTTTTTGAAACAGAGGGACTGACATAGCTTACTGGAATAAAGTTTCGATTCTTTTGTGCCGCGATGAGAACAAATATCGATACTTTTAAACGAAAAATATGGTTCCGGATAAAAAAATACCGAAAAAATCGATGTTTTTTTTCCTTTATGATGAAATTATCGAAACTTTTTGAAACATAGGGACTGACATAGCTTACTGGAATAAAAGTTTCGATTCTTTTGTGCCGCTATGAGAACAAATATCGATACTTTTAAACGAAAAATATGGATCCGGATAAAAAATCCCGAAAAAATCGATACTTTTTTCCTTTATGATGAAATTATCGAAACTTTTTGAAACAGAAGGACTAACATAACGATCTGAAAGTGTCGATAAAAGTAAACAAAATCAATGTTTCTGGTTGCGTCTTTACCGTTTTCATTACTGACTACATCAATGTTACCGGTACACTTGTCAATGTTTCCGGTAGCGATCTGAATTTGAAATTTAGGCGGGATTTCTATTTAACCCAGCCCTAAACTAAAATCCTCCATTTCCAAATTTTATCGATTCTTTAGCAGAGATCTCTTCAACTCCAACGACGATTAGCACAGTTCAGAGAAATTGCACCGTTCAACCTGAGTATAAAATCAACACCGACGAGGACGATTACTAAGATCAGATTTACAGGTTAGTAAAAGAGACTGATTTTGCGTACTTTAGGGTTATGGTTTTGCACGATTTTGGAGTAACCGTTCCTCTTGTGCATATAACAGTAGTAATGGCACCCAAAAAAGTGGCACCCAAACGTAAGAGAGGTACTGCTTCCAAGATAAAGTCATCTTCTAAAGCAAGGTCTGATGGTCAAGTAAGTTCTTCTGAAGAAAATTTGTCTTTTGAAACGCAAAACTTTAGAAGCAAGGAAGAGTTTCTGAAATATGATAGCAATTTCAAAACAAGAAAGATTCGTCCAGAACGTGTTATTGACATGGACTTCATCTTCGATGAGAAAAACAAATTTGGGCTTAAACAAATATTTACAGATTGGGGCTGGCTTGAACTGCTTGGTGTAGAACCAAAATATTACCCCAATCTTGTTAGAGTTTTCTACAGTAATGCAAAATTAGACCTCCAGCCTAGTACGGGAAAAATATTAGGAATTACGACTTCTGTCATGGGTAAGGAGATATATATAGATGCGTCCTCTATTGCTGCTGGTATAGGAGTGAAGAATATATGAGATTCTGATGAACATATTTTAGATCCTACCATTAAACGTGTGGATCGGAATAGTCCCATTAACCTTGGTGCGGAGGGCAGATTGTTCCACCTTCTTGTCACTTGGTTTCTTCGGCCTTCCGGTGGGAAATTTTCACAAATTCGAGATAGTGATTACTGGTGGTTGTCTAAATATGAATAAAAAACCGCTCCAAACATAGCAAAACTGATATATGATACAATTCTAAATATAGTGAAGAAGGGTCCCTCCATTACAACCTCACTACCATATGGATGCATAATTAGCCATATATTGAGGAAGGAAGGAGTGCAATTCAATCTTGACCACCCTCTTCGACTATCCCAGAAGATCGACATGATTACCTTGAAAAAAGCGGGATACGATTTTATTGAAAATGTCGGTTGGCTAAACAAATCTGTAATTGGAGCGGAACAAGGCAACGACCAAGTGGACAACGTTGAAGCAGAAGACCACGATCGGATGCAAGAAGATGAGAATCCAGTGGTTACGATGAAGTCAGTGATGGCTTACATGGTTCATTTCCGCGAGCATATGGATACTCGTTTTGGCGAGATTAATGACCAAATCGGCCAAATGCGAGCAGATATTTCGTCACTTCGTGCTGACTTCTCCAACTTCCGTAATCAATGCCTTCAAAGCAAATACAAACCTATAGGTAAAATAACCCTTTAAATTTACTATTGACATTCGGTTAATTGACTATTGACATGCTTATAACAGAAGTGGAGAATCCAGTGGTGCCTGAAGAGGAGAATACATCAGAGGAGAATCCAGTGGTGCCTGAAGAGGAGAATGATGAAGAGGTAGACAGTTCAGATGATGATGAGAGTGAAGATCCCAACAGATATATTCTAACACAGAACAAAAAACTTGCCATTTTTTATGTCAACGGAGTCCTTGCATATTATACAAAACAAACTCCCAGAGGTAATTAAATGTCTTCAAATTTGTTTAGGGCTGTGTTAAGCTATAAAGAAAACAATTATGTTGAATTTATTTTCATGTTGTAGATGTTATAATGAGGCCAGGTGTAGAAGAATTTATGCAATTTTGTTTAGAGAACTTTGTTGTTGGAATATGGTCATCGAAGTTGAGGTACGCACCGTTATGATTAAAATTGTTAACATTTAACGATGAGCTCTTAACGAATTTGATGTTTATCGTGGTAATTGTTCACGATTGCAGGCATAACATTGAGCTTGCTCTTAACAAACTACCTGTACAATATGAACAATATATATTCATCTGGGTAAGATGCTTCTTATTTGCGTTTGGTAATTGAATTTGTTATGATTCTTACAAATTGGTGTTTCACAATTTACTATAAACAGGATCAAGCAAAGTGCATACATGAAGAGGAATTCACCTTCTACAAAGATTTGAATGACGTTTGGACTGAGTTTCCTCAATTCAACCAGGACAATACACTGTTGGTGGATGATTCTACCGAGAAAATGAAATATAATCCAGTGAGTTGTATTTTTTCCATGCAATTTATTTTTAAGGTAATATGCTATTATTTTGTTAATTTATGTTTTCTTTATAGAAATACAGCTACATATGTCCGCATCCCTATAACCATTCATCTTGCAACGACAACGCGTTAGGTATGACAGTTACATATGTGAATTATTCCATTTGTTTATTAATATATTAAACAGCTTGATAGTCTGCTAATTTGGCTTATTTTTATATATCCACAGAAAAGGGCGGAAGCATCCGAGAATATTTCGAAAAGTTGGCGAAGGAGCAGAGTACTGTTCGCGAATTTGTTAAAAATAACCCTTTAAACATTTGAATTTTATTTCATTTTTATATGTAACAATCTTGAATTATATATTGTTGTGTGTCGGATACATACCATATAGTCAAAATGTCTGTTGATCGGTACTTGCTGTATTCCAAATGTCCTCGTTGCCCTGAGACATAAAGGAGTGATTGATATTATAATTAACCATAAACAATTGAAGACAATATGTTGTAGAATAGATATAGTAACTCACATTATAATCCTCATCTACGCGGCCGTAGGACCATTCCGTATCGTTATCAAAAAAAGTCAGACGAGGTAGGTTGTGTAAAAGAATCCAGACCCAGCTTTAATTTAGGACACGTTACTTTGTTATGTCTCTCAATCTTGCAGAAAGAGCAATGCCTACTTTTCTTCTAGACCATCTTCTTCTGGACTACTTTTCGCTTTCCTTGTCTTCGTTTAGGGTCGCCAACGCGAACCCCATTATCAACATTTCGTCGTTTACTTGAATCTTTCAAACCGAACGAGTGTTCAAATTCGGTAGTTAGTCTTTTCATCTCATCTCTTGCGGTTATGAAAGATGCATTTGTCTTTGATGCAATGTAGCAAAAACGACTTGACGTTGCACGTAGGGCAGCGAACCGTGCCATTTGCATAACTTCAGGTGCTACATTGAAGTCAAGGAAACTTGGTGCAGCAGCCTTCGCATCCTTAGTCCATCGACTTAGAATCAAAGACTTTGGAATACATGTGTAATCCAAGTGCTTCAAAACATGCAGTTGATGGCAACATGGAATTCCTACAGTCTCAAATTTCATACACGAGCATGTGACGCTTTCTGAGACAACATCAAAAGATACGTCAAATCTCATGTTCTTTTCCTTGTACTTTGACAGAACAAAATGTTGATATTCATCAGATAAGGACTGAATTTTTTCGTCAATCCTGTACAAGGTCTCCTCTTGCAGTTCGTCTTGGAAGAGACCAAATGATGCTCGCGTATAAATTTCACCAGCATGGCTTTCTATGTCTGTCAGTTTAGTGATCTGGAAGGGCGTTGTCTGCGAACTTAAGAAATCTGCTTGCAACTCGTTGATACGCATTTTACCAATAGATTGTTCAATTATACGAACAACGTCTACATATGTCTTCTTCTTTATCAGGGCACGTCCGAGTGCAGCATTCAAGGACTCGCTTCTTTGTGTGGATCGCAAATTCGTAAAGAAATGACCCGTTTGATATGCTTGAGCCCATAAGTTCCGAGTATTTCCCTTCTCAATCACCCATGGATGCTTTTCGACATTGAATTCGGAAATCATTGTAGACCATTCACTATCAAATTCGCTTCTTGTCCACCACGATCTCATACATCTATTAAATGTTGTGCTAAATTTGCTGTCACCAATGTTAGCTTGTACATTGCGAGATAGATGCCACGAACATAATCTGTGCTTAGCATAAGGGAAAACACATTTGATAGCCCTCTGCATTGCCCTATCCCCATCTGTCACAACTGAAAGAGGCGATTTATTCATCATGGCTTGTAGAAAATTTCGCAGCACCCACTCGAACGATTGAGTCGTTTCGTCAGCTATGATCGTGGTAGCAAATACTATTGTGCTATGGTGATGATTGACACCGACAATAGGCATAATTGGTCGTGCATAGTAATTACCTTTGTAAGTTGTGTCGAACGCAATAACATCACCGAAGCAAGTGTAATCTGATCTCGATGTTGAATCAGACCAAATAAGATGCTGCAATGCCCCTGATTCATCTGTGGAGTATGTCATAAAAAACCCCGGATCATCTTCTTTCTTGTAATCAAAGTAAGCAATGAGTGCATTCGCATCCCCATTGACAAGCTCCTTTGCTTTTCCTCTATCAATTGCATTGTACAGGTCTTTACTAGTAAATCCAACATTATGAAAACCCCCTGCCTGATTCATGAAATAATGCATTACCTTTGATGTCCCAACACCAACATCTTTCAACGTTGTTGCCTCAGCCACATCAGCCTCACTCACAGCTCTATTTGAACGCATAAATGGTGTCATAAGAGGTGTGCACAAGGCATGATTATGTTCGTCGAAAGACTTACTTATAAGCCACTGATCTTTTGTTTTTGTTGTTGTGACAACGATTTTGGCCTTGCATCCTATTCGTGTGACTGGCGTATGACCACGTTGACGATTAACAGTTTCGACTTTCGATGACCGAAACCCTTCTTTTGAACAACAAAATTCTTGTGTCTTCACATTCCCTTCGCCATCCAGCCGTGTTGTTCCTCGACGTACACTAAAACCATGTTTCATTGCGTATTCCTTGTAAAAATTCCAAGCTTCCTCACGTGAAGAAAATACCTGACCTACCAACCGTTCCGAATCATCAACGGTCAACTTTTCATCTTGCAAATTCCTGCTACCATTAGCATCGTTGGATGTAATATCTTCCATTTTCGTAAACACGATCAGTTGAAGTGGTCCAAACTTTGCCTGGATAGGAGTTGTGTGTTGCTTTCATTTTCAGGTACTAAATTCGGTAGGTGGTGGTGGTTGATGTTGGTTGAAATTGAAAGCAGTAACAAGATTTATTTCTTCCTTCCTAGAAAGTTAGTTGTGCAATAAATTGTAGTATATTATCGATACTTTCTGCCCAATATTATAAAAATATCGATACTTTCAGAAAAAAAAGGATTACCATAGCTTACTGGAAATAAAGTTTCGATACATTTCTTCCACTTTCTGAAAGAGTTTCGACCCTTTTGTAAAATTTCATGATACATTAGCAAATCTGCTCGAAAATATCGATTCTTTCTGTTCGTTACGATAAAAAATATCGATATTTTCTGAAACAAAGGATTCTCATTGCTTACTGGAAATAAAGTTTCGATACATTTTCCCCCTTTCTGAAATAGTTTCGATCCTATTGTAAAAATCCATGATACATTAGCAAATCTGCTCGAAAATATCGATACTTTCTGTTTGTTAAGATAAAAAATATCGATATTTTCTTAAACATATGATTCTCATTGCTTACTGGAATTAAAGTTTCGATACATTTTTCCCCCTTTCTGAAATAGTTTCGATCTTATTGTAAAAATCCATGATACGTTAGCAAATCTGCTCGAAAATATCGATACTTTATGTTCGTTAAGATAAAAAATATCGATATTTTCTTAAACAAATGATTCTCATTGCTTACTGGAATTAAAGTTTCGATACATTTTTCCCCCTTTCTGAAAATGTTTCGATCCTATTGTAAAAATCCATGATACGTTAGCAAATCTGCTCGAAAATATCGATACTTTCTGTTCGTTAAGATAAAAAATATCGATATTTTCTTAAACAAATGATTCTCATTGCTTACTGGAATTAAAGTTTCGATACATTTTTCCCCCTTTCTGAAAATGTTTCGATCCTATTGTAAAAATCCATGATACGTTAGCAAATCTGCTCGAAAATATCGAAACTTTCTGTCTCTGTGAAAAAAATATTCGATACTTTTGAAAGAAAATCAATGTTTCCAGTACGAATTTCGCTCGAAAATTTCGATACTTTTAAAATATATCGATAATAAACAAAAACTAAAGGATTCCCATAGCTTACTGGAAACAAAATTATCGATAAATTTTCCCAGGTGTGAATGTATTTATCGCTACGTTTGCAAAAACATTAATGTTTCCGGAAATATTTTACTGTTTTCATTATTCATTACATCAATGTATTCGGTTTATTGTTACCGTTTTCATTATTCACTACATCAACTTTGCATTGCAGTGTTATGTCTTTTCACTTGTATCACATGCACCGTTTACTACTCATCTTGTATAAAGCTGAAACCCTTAATCCCCGGAACGAATCTGATTCTTCCTTTTCAGTTTCGTGTCTTTTCACTTGTATCACATGCATCGTTCATGACTTTCATTTATTGGGTAGTTCTCCTAGTTCTCCTCATTTATTTCTATAACCCTGGAAATGAGGAGACGAACGAATCTGATTCTGCCTTTTCAGTTTCGTGTCTTTTCAATGTATCACATGCACCGTTCTGTTCATGTACCTTCTCCTCATTTATTTCTATAACCCCGGAAACGAGGAGAACGAACGAATCTCTGAATCTGCCTTTTCAGTTTCATGCATTATCACTTTCCCTCCCACTTTCCCTCCCAAACAGAAATTGCCTATAAATTAACAACTCCTCTATTTACTCTTCACAACATCTTCAAATTAATCTACTCAACCCTTTCGTTTACTTCTATAATCAGTTCTCTTTCACAATCTTCTATTATACAATGAGTTCCAGCAGAAGTTCGGGTAAAAATCATCAGCCTGTCAAGAGGAAGATTGATTTCGAGACATCATCAAACAGTGATGATGATTTCTATATTGATTCTGATTCTGATAATGAGGAACAACTAAGCCACGAGGCAATGAAATCCAGCAAATGCTTCAACAAGTTCTTCGAGGCCTTCGATCGAATGAACTCTATCAACGACCCTTCTACTCTATGGCTGTGTCCAGCATGCCACGGAGGTCCTGGTGCCTCTCACAAGTTTCATGGCCTTCAGTCCCTAGTCACCCATGCAAAAACCAAAGGAGGACCAAAGCTGAAAATTCATCGCCTCCTTAGTCAGATGTTGGAGGAGGAATTGCGAAGAAGGGGTACTTCGGCTACTCCTCAAGGTCAAGCTTTAGGCCAATGGAGTGGTCTGAGTAATGATGTTGCTATTGTCTCCCCCCCCCCCCCCCCCCCCGCCTTCAAGCAACCAGGAAGCTCATCACCAAATACTCTGGCCACCCATGGTGATGATTATGAACACAAAGCTTCATAGAGATGGAGATGGGAAGGTAGTTATATAACTTCTGAATTATGTTTTCATTAATATTATATTATAATACTTAACTTCTTATTTCTTTAATTTTCTGCTTCAGTGGATTGGTATGGGAAACAAAGAGCTTCTCGACTCTTTCAGTTCCTATGGTGCTGTTGCCAAGGCTCGCCATTCATACGGTCTAGAAGGCCATCTTGGGATGAGCCTTTTGATTTTTGAGAGCACGGCAAGAGGTTATCTAGATGCTCAGCGTCTGCATAACCAGTTTGCTGCCTAAAGTTTCGGAAGAGATTCTTGGCAACGTTGTCAGGGCTTAATGTATGCTCCATCCAGCCAGCGCCAACTATATGGTTATATGGCTGAAAAAGAAGACATACACATCTTCAACCGCCATCTCCAAGGTTTTCTCTATCATTTTCTTCTATTATTAATAACAAGATACACTTCTGCTCATACTTATGCAAAAAAAATTTGTTCATTAGGCAACCAAAATGTCAAGTTTGAGATGCGACCATATGCACAGATGGTTGGACAGCAAGCTGGAGCTGGAACAAGTTCCATGGGTGGCAGGGGACTTGAAGGGAGGAGGCTTGAAGGGACAAGATCCTTTTTACCAGCTGGTACCCCATTACATGATATTGGAAACAATCCGGCTTGGTCTTTGCATTGCACATAAATATTAGACAATCAATCTTTTCTTTCTTCTCAATTTCTTGTTTCTTTCCGTTGCCATCTCGTTTCTTCATATTAATTAAACTTTTCATTGGGAACTCTTTTTGTAATCTTTTCCTTATATTAATTAAAATTTTCATTGGGAACTCTTTTTTTCAGAAATATAATTGATATAAACGAATTAATAGAAGTATCCATACTTTTTCGAAAGTATCCATACTTCTAATAGAAGTATCCAAACATTTGATATAAGTATCCATACTTTTCCTGCAAGTACCCATTCTTTTTAAAGAAAGTATCCATACTTCTAATAAACGTATCGACACATTTAATATAAGTATCCATATGTTTTATTTAAATATCCATACTATCGACCCACAATTGAACCAGTTCCAATGTTTTTATTAAAATATCGATATTATTGTTTAAAGTATCGATTCTTATTGGCTACCTATTACGTTACCCTAGTACCGGTTTGTTTAATATTAATGTAAACGATCAAATAATAACAATTTAGGCGCTATCGAATATGTTGATATGCGTATCAACAAAATCGGTAATTTTACCGGTTTTGTTATCATGAGAATTTCCGGGGCCCCATCAGCTCGAAATTAACAACAAATTAGGCGCTACGGAATATATTGATATTCGGATAACAAAATAGGTAAAATTACCGGTTTTGTTATCGTGGAAATTTCCGAGGCCCCATCAGCTCAAATTTATCTACAAAATAGACGCTACCGAATATATTGATATTCGGATAACAAAATAGGTAAAATTACCGGTTTTGTTATCGTGGGAATTTCCGAGGCCCCATCAGCTCAAATTTATCAACAATTTAGGCGCTACCGAATATATTGATATTCGGATCAACAAAATAGGTCATTTTACCGATTTTGTTATGTTTGACCGATAACTTAAATTTGCCGGTTACCATTTTTTTTTTCATTTTTTTCATGTTTTTTTACCGGATACATCATTTCATATCAACATATCCGGTAGCACTTTACCGAATACATTATATATCTTATAATGTTTCCGGTAACGCCGTTTCTTAGCCGTATATTAGGCGGCCACATACTAGAAAAGTCCTACATAAAGGGTTACTTTCAAGAATATTTGTTGTCAGTTGTACGGATTGATACAAATAATTGTATCTAGCTCATAGCCTCATAGTATATATTGTTGTGCATTGTGAGAATTATGAACCTATGGTTCTTGGTACTGTTTCTGGATATTCTTAAGAATTGAATTAGAGATCTAGAACTCATTTATTATTTTTTTCGTATCCAATAGAAGATCATCCTTTAAATTTATATTATTTCTGTTTTATGTATTGTATATCTTATTTCAGAAGTAAATTTAAGAATTTAAATTTAATAGTTCATTTACCGATAATAAATACATTCACATATAAATTAAGAGTAAATTAAGTAATAAAAATTACTTAAGGAGTTAGGATCAACTTACACAATGTAAAACTCTTTAAGTTTTACATGTTTTCTGGATCGTTAAATGAGGGGAATGGATGGCTCAGATTAACTCCTTACTCTTTTTTCCAAATGATAATCTTCACATATTTACTGTTAATCTCATCCATTCGTTTCACTCATCCAACGGTCCAAGAAACGTGTAAAACTTAAAGAGTTTTACACTGTGTAAACGGATCCTATCCCTTACTTAAGATGTCATAAGTAACAAAGATAAAACACCTTTCAATCACATCTGAGTATATATATAAAAAGTCTACTATAATTCAATTACTCACTCTCTTTAATAAAATACGCATAGAAAAATTCACATTAATATATATATATATATATATATATATATATATATATATATATATAAATAAGATTTTCCTCCAATCAAATCATTTCAAAACACGATTTTAATGCTTTGAACACAATTTTTCATATTACTTATAAGTAATTGAAATCATATAAAATAACTTTCAATATTATGAATAATCACTAACCTTATTATTATTATTATTATTATTATTATTATTATTATTATTATTATTATTTGTTGTTGTAAATAATGTGAAAATAACAAGAACAAGAAGAAATAGGAACAAAATAAGACGAGAGAAAAGAAAGAGATTTGTATTATTCTGAATATTGACTTATGTACAATGCCTTCAGTAAATCATCCATTTATATTCATAAGAAGTACATAATACATTAAACTCTAATTAATGTAGATAATATTCCTAATGATAAAATAATTCAAATCTCCTTTGATAAAGTCCTTATCATGATAGACATCCACATAGATAAATATTTATAACACTCCCCCTTGGATGTCTATGAATACAGTGTACCTCGTTAAAACCTTACTAAGATAAAAACCTCAAAAAGAAAAAGAAAAAAAACTTTAGTAAAGGAAAAGAGTACACACATCTTTAATATGCATAACATGTTGCCTCATTAAAAACCTTTTTCCAGGAAAACCTAATGGGACAAAACCATGGATAAGGAAAAGAGTACAACGCGTATTTTGCTCCCCCTCACAAATACATCATATAAGATCTTTGACACGACGCAATCTGATATTATAAATTAACTTCTCAAATGGAGCAGTAGAGAGTGCCTTGGTAAATAAATCTGCCAAATTATCACATGAACGAATCTATTGGACATCAATGTCTCCATTCTTTTGTAGATCATGAGTGAAGAAGAATTTTGGGGAGATGTGTTTTGTTCTATCACCCTTTATGTATCCTTCATTAAGTTGGGCAATACAGGCCGTATTATCCTCATATAAGACCGTCGGAGCTACTTTTCCAGAGTGTAAACCACAATTTTCGCGAATGTGATGGGTTACAGACATTAGCCACACACATTCACGACTAGCCTCATGAATAACCAAAATATCAGCATGATTAGAGGAAGTAGCAGTGATTGTTTGTTTCATTGAGCGCCAAGAAATTGTTGTACTACCGTATGTAAATACATAACCAGTCTGTAATCAAGCATTATGAGGATCAGATAAGTATCATGCATCCGCAAAACCAACCAATTCTGTTTTGGATAGATTAGAGAAAAATAATCCCATGTCTTTTGTACCTTGAAGATAACAAATTATGTGTTTGACCCTGTTGCGTGTAAAATAGTCTATCACAATGGTAGTGCAAGTATACACGACGCAAGTAGTAAAGTGATACGAAGTATCGGATATCGTCTCCACAGGGATTGGGCTAATAGCTTCACCTTAATTTACTGCACGAAAGTAAAGAAGATGTTTGAGAAAGTTGTCACGAGAATAATAAAGTAAACGTAAATAAAAGAGTAAAGATATCAAGATAGGGAGAATAGGCTGGTATTGAATTGCTCAGTAGTGCAGGTATTGCAGAGTTTAGGAAATCCAGTTCTGTCGTCGCGCCTGTCGCGGGCAGCACCTGTCGCGGCAGCAGTCCGTTGATTGTTGCGGCAGCAAACACTCAACTCAGTACTTTCAAGTTTGGCAAGAATCCCAGATCTGCCTTGGCCTATCCCTAGTTCCAAGTCTGTCGATGATCACGTCTTGATGATACCTCCCGGCGTGAATCGAAGGATGAACACCGATGTGTATGAATTCTTCTTTAGTCACTTAACCTCGCCCTATCCCTAGGTACGAGATAGTTCAACTATAAACTAGAGAACTTTCTCTTATTTATTTCGTATACTTAACTCTCCCGATGCTAAGTAAATAGATAACCTCACAATGCTCTCCCGATGCTCTTGCAAGATATTAATAACCAAAATAAGAGAACTTGAAGTTTATTTTATTGAACTGAAAATTCCTAAAACAAAACAACACTTGCAACTACTTTACAAATCAACCCGTGGCCCTAGGGGGAATTTAGAACATGTCGACGGCGGGAAGACGGCTAGGGGTTTTTGGTTATCGGTTATGGGGAATTCGATATGGGATGTTCTCTAGGTTAAAATACATGCCCTTATATAAGCTTTGGGCTCAAGTTTTCTAATTTAGCAAGGATTACAACTTTAATTAAAAGTATGATTCTAATAAAGACTAAATCTTCAAGGAATCTACTTTCCAGCCGTCCTCCTTGTTTCTTGGGATTTTCTCTCCTTGAACTTTGGGCTTGACATATCTTTTGATCTGGGGCTCGGAAAAATATGAGGTTTTCACACGACAGACAGGCTGAATTTTCTCTATCTGTCGAGGTCCACTTTGATTTTTCTCCACAGAAACTGCTGTCGTCCTCTGCTGTCACGGCGGCATCGTGGCAGCATCGTCCTCTTTGTCTGTTTGTCCAGTTCAGCTCTTCTGCTTCTCTGCCCAGCGCCTGCCCTCACCGTCAGCTATGGCGGATACCTGCAAAAACAGCCATTCTTAGTAGAATCTGTGCCTTTAATATATTTGTGATGTTTTGCTGTAAACTAACCTAAATGCAATGAATAATGCTTGAATGCAGCAGAAATATGGGTTAAAAAAGGTGTAAATAATAGAACTTTTACACACTCAACAGACCCCATTTCAATGTCTTCTGATTGGGCATGAACTAAATCTTGCCAACAAATTGACAGTAAACGATATGTCAGGTCGTGTGTGACTAGAAAGTTACATTAATGCACTAATAGCACTTAAGTATGGCACTTCTAGACCAAGAATATCTTCATCCATCTCTCGAGGACGGAATGGATCTTTGTTAACATCAAGTGACATAACAACCATATGAGTGCTCAATGGATGTGCGTTATGAATGTAAATTTTCTTTAGCATTTTTTCTATGTATATTGATTGATACACAAGGATTCCATCCTTTAAGTGCTCAATATGTAATCCAAGACAGAATCTTGTTTTTTCAAGATCTTTCATTTCAAATTCTTTCTTTAAACATTCGACTGTCAATGAGATCTCTTCAAGAGTCTCAATAATATTCAAATCATCAACATACACAGCAATAATGACAAATCCAGAGCTAAATCTCTTAATAAAAATGCATGGAGAAATTGGATCATTCTTATAGCCTTCTGCTAATAACTATTCACTGAGGCGATTATACCACATGCGCCCAGATTGTTTTAATCCATAAAGGGATCTGTTCAATTTGATTGAATAATATTCTCGAGAACCTGAATTAACTGCTTCGGACAGTTTAAAACCTTCCGGAAGTTTCATATAAATATTATTATCAAGAGGCCCATACAAATAGGCTGTAACAACATCCATTAAGCGGAAATTAATTCTTTCTTTTATTGCCAGACTAATCAAAAATCTAAAAGTGGTTGCATCCACCACTGGGGAGTATGTTTCTTCATAATCAATTCTAGGTCTTTGTGAGAATCCTTGTGCAACCAAACGAGCTTTATATCTCGTAATTTCCCCATTTTCATTTCTCTTTCTCACAAAGACCCATTTATACCCCACAGGTTTTACACCTTCCGGTGTACGGACTACAAGCCTGAATACTTCTCTTTTTGAAAGAGATTTTAGTTCCGCTTCAATTGCCTCTTTCCATTTTGGCCAATCATCTATTTGCTTACATTGTTCAATTGACAATGGTTCATGATCCACATTATCAATCAAAATCTCTAGTGCTATATTGCATGCAAAAGTATTATCGACGTCGATTTTGTTTCCGTTCCACTTGTTATCAGACATGCCATAATTTATTGAGATCTCATCATTATCAGGTACCTGATTCATGTCTAATGTCTCTTTTGGAGACCTTTTAATCTCTTCTTGAGATTTTTCATAATCAATTGATTCCTCGATCAGACCATCACATGATATAGCTCATTTTCTTTTCCGAGAATTTTTATCTTTGGAACCTACTGGTCTACCACGCTTCAGGCGTGCGTTTGACTCATTAGAAACTAGAGTTTGTCCTTCTGGGACATCAATTTTAATTGGAGCATTCACAGCTTGTATATGTGACTTAGTCACTTTTTTAGGGTCAGCAAAAGCATCTGGCAATTGATTTGCTAAGTTTTGCAAATGAATTATCCTTTGATCTTCTAGTTCACATTGTTGGGTATGTGGATCAAAATGAGATAACGATAATTCACTCCAACTTATTTCTTTTTTCAACTGTTTATTTTCTCCCCCCTAATGTTGGGAAAACCGACTCATTAAAATGAAAATCGGCAAATCGAGCTGTAAATAAATTCCCCGTCAAAGGCTCAACATATTTAACTATCAAAGGGGATTCAAAATTGACATATATTCTCAACCTCCGTTGAGGACCCGTCTTTGTGCGTTGTGGTGGAGCAATCGGAACATATACCGCACATCCAAAAATTCTAAGATGAGAAATATTTGGTTCTTGACCAAAAACCATTTGTAATTGGGAGATATTATGATAACTTACAGGCCTGATGCGAATCAATGATGTTGCATGTAAAATGGCATGCCCCCATGCAGAAATTGGTAGTTTTGACTTCATTAGTAATGGTCTTGCAATTAATTGAAGTCGTTTGATAAAGGACTCTGCAAGACCATTTTGTGTATGAACATGCGTTACAGGGTATTCAACACTTGTTCTAATCGACATGCAAAAATCATCAAAAGTTTGAGAAGTAAATTCACCAGCATTATCAAGACGAATTGTCTTTATAGGGGAATCTGGAAAATGTGCTCATAATTTTATCAACTGAGCAAGTAACCTCGCAAATGCCAAGTTGCGGGTTGATATCAAGGATACATGTGACCATCTAGTCGATGCATTGATTAAAACTAGAAAATATCTAAATGGTCCACAAGAAGGGTGTATGAGCCCACATATATCACCATGTATCCGTTCCAGAAAATTGATAGATTCATAATTTATTTTAGCTGGTGATGGTCGAATAATTAGTTTGCCTTGAGAACAAGCATCACATGAAAAGGCATTACTTTGAAGAATTTGTTGGTTCTTCAATGAGTGACCACATGAATTGTCGATAATTTTTCACATCATAATCGAATCGGGATGGCCTAACCGGTCATGCCAAATAATAAAGTTATCAGTAAACTTATAGTTTACAATAGCATGTGCTTCAATTGCACTGATTCTTGTGTAGCACAATCCGAATGACAGTGCATGTAATTTTTCTAAAATTTTCTTATTGCCTTGGTTATACTTGTAATATAGAGATATTCAGCATCTCCTTGACAACTACTCTCAATATGATATCCATTATTGTGAATATCTTTAAAACTTAATAATTTTCTTTGCGACTTTGGAGAGTATATGTTGGGATGTGTGGTGCTCGATTCGCTCAACCGTTCTTGCTCGCCAAGTGGTGGAGAAGTGGAATTTTGGGTGTAAGTGGTGTGGAAGCTAAAAAGATTGATGACACAATGAATTATAGTGGTTCAACCTTCTAACCAAGGTCTACATCCACTACCTTAGCTTCCCACTAAGGATTTCCAATCAATCCACTATTGATTCGTCCCCTTTTCTAGGCTTAGGAGGAAACTCTTATACACTGATCAAGCTTTCTACCCAAAGCCTTGATCAAACCCTCTTTACAAGAGAAAAGATAAGCAAACTTAAATCTCTCTAATAGGTATTTGTTTGCACAATTTAGCTCTCACTGAGAACCTAAAACACTTGAGCAAATCTAACAATTTTGGCTCACTAGTGTTTGTCTATATAAAGAAATGACAATTAAGCACTAAGACAATTTCTTGATCATTTGTTGTTGACAATTGATGCATTAACCATTACTTGATGCTTAGAGGTCCCTTTTATACTTCTTGATGAATTTGTAGCCGTTGGGGTTGAAATGGAGCCGTTGAAGACATAATTTCCCACCATAAATGCAGTTCTGTAGCTACCCGTATCAAAATGCTCAAACCCGTTTCGAAATGCTCTTCAAGTAGAAAGAGTTGTTGCAATCTGATGCAGCACCCGTATCGAAACGCTCTTGGCCGTATCAAAACAACTGTATCGGAACGCCTGTCCCCATATCGAAACGATCTGCATTTAAATGTTAGTTGGGAAATAGATGTTGGGGTTTTGTGACCGTTGTGGTCGATGTAACGTAAGAGTATCGAAACGGCATAGCCTATATCGAAACGCTTGGCAAAATCCTCATCCAGAAAAGACCCGTTTCGAAACCCGTATCGAAATGTTTTGACACTGTACGACCCTGTATCGAAACACCTAGGGGTGTTTTGAAACGCCCGGAAGGTTTTGTTTAATTTGGCTTTGAAAAACATATGAAAACCTTTTAAAACATCCCCTAAACATAGTTTCAAGTTGTTTAGACTTTAGAACTAGTTTTGAATTCTTTTTAACTTAGTCCAAAACATTAGTTCTACAATATCCCCCTTTTTGATATAATAAAACCAACTTAAAAATTGTTTGGGATTCTCCCCCTTTAAGTTTAAAATTGTGAATAAGAGATGAAAACTTTGAAATCAATTTGAGCTCCCCCTTATTCATTTGAAAAATCAATTTTTCAAACCATTTCTCCCCTTTTTGTTATATAAAAAAGAATTCAAAAGACATTAAGTTCAAAATAACTTAGGAGGTTTGAAAATATGACAAAAAAATGAATTTTGGTTTTAAAAATATCTCCCCCTTACTCAAAGCATCATTAAGATGTTAGTCCAACATATATGATCATCTAGTTGAAATAAAAAGAAATAAATCAAATGAAAGCAAAACCAACTAGATTTTACCACATTTGAATCCAAGGGAGGATGTGAAGCCTTCCTTCTTCAAGTGTTCTTCCTTGTGTGCATGGAGCTCCCCCTCAAAGTTTGACTTGTTGATCATTCTCCATCACACCTAGCAAAAGACAATCAAGTAATTTTTTGTATCCAAATTGCTTTGGATCCATAGACGTTAGTAGCACAATATTTAGTCGCCTTAGGAATCCATTTTTCAATTTCATCCTTTTTAATTGAAGTGGTTAGTCCTTTTGGGACCCAAACACATCTAAAACATTTACCATTTACAAATCTAGGGGCACTAGATTGTCTCACATAAAAATTTGATTTTCCTAAATTATTTTTCTTTTGAAGTTCATTGAAAATCAAATCTTTTTCTTTTTGAAATTTAAGAAGCAAATTTTGTAAATCAAAACATTTTTGTTCAAAATCCTTCAAGTTCAAGATTTGTTTTGGAAAGCAAATCATTCTCATTTTTCATTTTTGAAATCAACTTTTTGTTGTTGGAAAATGATGCCTTGAATTCCAAAAGCAAATCATCATAGGCATCTTGCAACTCATCAAATGTATATGAATTTGAAATAGATGAGTTAGAAGTTACCTCCCCCTCATTGAGGGTCATCAAGCATAGGTGGGCTACCTCATCATTGGTGGAGTCTTCATCACTCCATGTGGCCACATATGCTTGTTTTGAAGATGATCCCTTCTTGTTGGACTTGTGGGATTCCTTCATCTTCTTCCTCGATTCATGCTTGGATTTTTCCATTTTGCTCTTCATGAACCAGGCAAATTTGTTGAAGAGATAGGCCATCTCTTCATCTTCACTTTCCTCCTCACTTGAATCTACATGATGGCATGTGGAGGATTTGAGAGCAATGACATTTGTGTTGATGCCAAGCCCTTTGAGCTTCTTCTCCCTCATAGCTCTAATTTCTTCCCTTTTCTTATAATCTTCTTTGTTTTTCTTCATTATTTGATGAGTGAGAAGTGACCCCATGAGTCCCCATGAGTTCATCAAGCTTCAAGGTCTTGAAATTCTTAGCTTCAATGATGGCGGTCCTCTTTGAGTCCCATGACTCGGGAAGGGAGTAGATGAGCTTTCAAACAAGCTTCTCTTCCAGAATGGCTTCTCTATACCCTTTAAGTCCATTAGTTATGGTGGAGAACCTATCGAACATCTTCTCGATGTCTTCTTCCGGATTCATCTTGAAGTTCTCATACTCTAAGGTGAGGAGCCCAATCTTGGTCTCCTTAACATCGTTGGTTCCCTCGTATGTGACTTCAAGCTTGTCCCATACCTCCTTGGCACTCTCACAAGAAGACATCTTCTCATAGATGGTTGGGCCAAATGCACAAAAGAGGATGTGCAAGGCTTTGCAATTAAGCTCCATCTTCTTGCGATCTTCGGTACTCCATTTCTCTTTGCTTCGTTGAGGCACGAACGAACCATCTTCAACTATGTCTCATAGCTTGTACTCTCTTGACTTAATGAAGAACTTCATCTTTGTCTTCCAATGAGCATAGTGAGTTCCGTCGAAGAATGGCAGTTTGTCGATGGATTGCGTCATTGAGCCGGTTGTGTGAAATGATGATCGAGCTTACTGGATCTTCTCAATAGGATGTTAATCCTCTTCAATTGAGCCAAGCTCTGATACCAATTGTTGGGATGTGTGGTGATCGATTCGTTCAATCGTTCTTGCTCGCCAAGTGGTGGAGAAGTGGAATTTTGGGTATAAGTGATGTGGAAGCTAAAAAGATTGATGACACAATGAATTATAGTGGTTCAACCTTCTAACCAAGGTCTACATCCACTACCTTAGCTTCCCACTAAGGATTTCCAATCAATCCACTATTGATTCGTCCCCTTTTCTAGGCTTAGAAGGAAACCCTTATACACCGATCAAGCTTTCTACCCAAAGCCTTGATCAAACCCTCTTTACAAGAGAAAAGATAAGCAAACTTAAATCTCTCTAATAGGTATTTGTTTGCACAATTTAGCTCTCGCCCAAAACCTAAAACACTTGAGCAAATCTAACAATTTTGGCTCACTAGTGTTTGTCTATATAAAGAAATGACAATTAAGCACTAAGAAAATTTCTTGATCATTTGTTGTTGACAATTGATGCATTAACCATTACTTGATGCTTGGAGGTCACTTTTATACTCTTTGATGAGTTTGTAGCCGTTACTAGCCGTTGGGGTTGAATTGGAGCCGTTGGAGACATAATTTCCCACCATAAATGCAGTTATGCAGCTACCCGTATCGAAACGCTCGAACCCGTTTCGAAACGCTCTTCAAGTAGAAAGAGCTGTTGCAGTCTGATGCAGCACCCGTATCGAAACGCTCTTGGCCGTATCGAAACACCCGTATCAAAACGCCTGTCCCCGTATCGAAACGATCTACATTTAAATGTTAGATGGGAAATAGCCGTTGGGGTTTTGTGACCATTGTGGTCGATGCCACGTAGGCGTATCGAAACGGCATAGCCCATATCGAAACGCTTGGCAAAATCCTCATCCAGAAAAGACCCGTATCGAAACACCTAGGGGTGTTTCGAAACGCCTGGAAGGTTTTGTTTAATTTGGCTTTGAAAAACATGTGAAAACCTTTTAAAACATCCCCTAAACATAGTTTCAAGTTGTTTGGACTTTAGAACTAGTTTTGAATTCTTTTTAACTTAGTCCAAAACATTTTTCAATTATTATATCAAAACATTAGTTCTATAGTATAGTGATTTATGAATATGGAATAGAGTTCCATTTGGCAATAACATATTTGCTCTTCCGGAGCCTTTTATAATATTAGCACTTTCGGATATAGTACTCACATTATTCCCTTGCATTATTAAATGGGAAAAAAAATTCTTGTGCTTAAGTATAGTATGAGTACTTGCATTGTCCGCTAAGCATAAATCGTCACCTTTTTTGGCGGATTGTATTTGTGACGGAATCATATTCTTTAAAGAAAAATAAAATAAATGTTACAAAAATATTCAAAATATAAATTAAATAAATAAATCCATGAATTTTATTCTTTATATATATATATATATATATATATATATATATATATATATATATATAAAATTCCTAATAAAATATTATACCTTTCTAATAGACTTTTCCTAAAATAATAATAAACATAAACAAAAAAAATCAAGTATTCTTCTCAGGTGAAATGAGGAAATCATTAACATCTATATTTGTAAAGCCATAATCGCCATTGTTAGTGCTAGTAATGCCATAATCATCTTTTCCAAGGCCATAATCATCTTTGTCATTGATATAAACAAAATTTGTTTCAACTTTCTTTCCTTTACCATTGATTGACTGTTGGTAAAGATCCACAAGATGCTTTGACACACGGCAAGCACGGGCCCAATAATTTAAGCTGCCACATCAATGACACATAGATTCCTCTTTCTTGGATTGATCTTTTGCACTATTGCCATCCTTATTGTTCCACTTACGGTGGGTATAGTTATTTTTAAAACGACCACCTCGCCTATGTCTTCGACCGTGACTATGACCATGACCACGCCTATAGTTATGACCACGATTGTTGGTGTAGCCTTTATTTCTTCCGCTATAGAATGTCGCATTCGCTTCAGGGAATGGAGCGGAGCCAGTTGGGCGATATTCATGATTCTTCATTAGTAGCTCATTGTTTTGCTCAGCCACAAGAAGGCAAGAAATTAACTCAGAATATTTCTTAAAGCCTTTTTCACGATATTGTGTTTGAAGGACAATATTGTTTGCATGAAAAGTGGAGTATGTTTTCTCTAACATATCCTCATCAGTAATAATTTGACCACATAACTTCAATTGTGAAGTAATACGAAACATAGCAGAGTTATACTCGCTTACTGATTTAAAATCTTGCAATCTCAGATGTAACCAGTCATATCGAGCTTGTAACCCCCTTAGCCCAGCCTAGACGCCCGACCCGAACTAAGAAGATTACACGAGGAAAACCGAAGTCGACACGGTAAAGTCAACCTCGATTAACGACCCTTTTTTTCTTTATATCTTCTCTAGATGCATATTATTATTCTATATGTTCAGCGAAGCGGTTAGGCGAAAACGGCACAGCGGTTAGAGTTCAAAAAGGGGTTCAATTGCATACTTATGTTTTTAGGGACTATTTTGTAAATTATAGAAAATACAGGGACTTTTCAGATTTTAAAGTTATCTATCCTTAATTAGTCATGTAACATGCTATCATGTCAAATTTCAGCTCAAACTGATCATCCAAACTCATTCAATTGATCAAATAACATTCAAGGACCAAAACGTAAGAAAATAGAAACCTGAAACAATTCAAATTCAAATCCAACGGTCAGGTGTTTCGAAACAGAGGACCCTGTATTGGAACGGTCGTTTCGAAACCAGGTTGACCGTTTCGATACGCGAGTGCGTTCCGAAAACCGTTTCGAAACAATGCTTTCCAGTAGCAAAATGTTTCGAAACGTGCTTACCCATTCTAAAACACCATGACCATTCCAGGCCATTGTTTCGAAACAGGTAAGGGCGTTCTGAAACACCTTGCCCTGCAACTTCACAATTTGCTGGTTTTACCCAAACCTTCACCTCCGAAAACATTCCAGTACACGCCACATCATACATACAACATGTATACACATCAAAGACCATTAACATGAAGCACAAACTAAAACATAGCATCATTCATGCAAGCATTAAAACTATAGGCATGCTTCCTAGTCTTCAATACCATACAAAAGCTAAAAACCACATTCAAGCACAAATCAATCCTCAAAGGCCATTTACAACCCAAAATAAGCAAACCAATCATGCTTAAGGTGTTTAACATCACCAAATACTAACAAGAGTAGAAATCCCACCCATTGCCTCTTATTACACCATGGTGAAACTACATACTTTGTTTAATCAAAAGCTTGGATTCCACTTGTTATCGGGCTGCCTTGAATGCTCAATTCTCTGCATTGATGAAACAAATGAGCGTAAGCATATAGCTTAGTGAGAATCGCTAAAAGCAACATTCATCAATGCATTTAATATAACCATTGCATCATCATTTGCAAACTCACGCCTTACCTTAAACATGCTCTTCTAAGCATCAATGCACTTTTCAAACCACATGCTTTTAACATCATTATAATAAAAACAATTAATCATTTGCTCATGCTTAAACCAAGCATCGCATGCATTCTAGAATAAACCTCAAGCATCTCATGCTTAAATCATTAATCAACAACATTATATTGGCTTGCAAGTGATCCATTCTCAATGATACCAAAACCAACACAAATGACACAATCGGATACGCGGATTACAAGCGTTGTCCCACACGCTTCATACACACTACCGGACTACACAAGGCTCACACACGAGAGCAACCCTCCATCCTTGTGACACCCGTGGTGGAGTATAACGGTACAATCACAACCCCTCAACACCACTCATCAGTAGTTGTATAATTCTACTAACGAGAGCACGGGAAACTTAACACAAGATTCACACACGGGATTAACATCCACCGTTGTGATCTTAACCTCAATCGTTGGGGTACTTGGATGGAGTATACGGTACAATCACAACCCCTCGACATCAAATGCGACTTTATTCATGGTGCACCCAATCCTATAGTCGGCTAACTATATCCGATTAAAGTAACCAAAAACCATTTTCATCACTTGCCAATATAATCATTTAACATCAATATTCTACTATTTTACAAGCATAAACACAATACCATGTTCATAAGCATAACCATGCTTAATCCAAAATACATACATTTCTCAAATCCAAGGATCATCTACCAAATGCATCCTTAACAACATGGAATTTAACACCAGCATTACCAATGCTCAAAACATGCTTTAAAACAGTAAATAAAATCACATTTACATCAAGTGCATTTTCCAACAAAAACATAGCACATTCCGAGAGAGACTTTCGAATCACTTACTCTTGAGCTTAGCTAAGTGTTTCAAACTTACAATAAGCTCCCAAGACCACGCTCAAAGCGTTACAAAGCTGGAAAATCCATTTCCACTCACCGATACACGAAGCCTTGCTCGCCGACACGAAAATTACTCTTCCAGAGCCTCCAAAAACGTCTCGTTTGCTCCCGGATCAAGATCCCATGTTTTCACATCATCAAAACAGTGATCTAAATGCATTAAAATGCATTTCAACACCAGCAACCAAACACAAACTCGTTGCTCTCCCAAACTACACCAATTTACCCATCCGAGACAACCGAAAACTCAATTGATTGCTTCCTAAACCAAGCCCAACCAACATACATCACTTCCAATCAATTATAAACATCAAAACACATCTAAAATTAACCTAAACCCTTCCTTACACCTCCAGCAAGCATTACTCGAACATTTCACCTAAAAAACCCAACTAAAATTATCAAGAAACTCAAGGATCTCAAGAATTTCGGGATCTATATCAACAAAACCTCTTTTCAACATATTAACCACCTCAAAACTTAATTAAAATCAATCCAAAACAGAGCTTAACAAAACAAGTCCAAAAATCAAGAGTTTCATCATATTTTTGCAAGATTTCAATCCCAAATCAATACTATAATGAAAACTCAACTAAAAACATTAATTAGAAGTCAAAGATCTTGAGAATTTCAATAAAGAACCTAGATTGAAGGTTGATAACAAGATTTACCTCCAATCTTTGCTTTCCTCAATGAACGACAAGTTTTCCTTAGCAAAAATCTTGAAGAACTTGAAAGAACTCTTAAAGTGTTTGAGAGAAAAGAATTCTGGAGAAAATGAGTTAGAATGGTGTTTGGCTGAAAATGAGAAGATGAAGGTAGTTACGTCAAATGAAATCCCACTTTTCCTTATTTTATTAATTTTAATTAAATAAAACTCTTTTATTTAATCACTTAAAAATCCTTTTAAAACACATGTCATATTAAGGAAAGGATAAATTTCCATGAAGCTCCCTAAAGATTCTAAGATTTTGGCTCCTCTTTTAAAAATTGCATTTTCCCACAGTTTTGAAACTTTACATTTTGGTCACTACCCAAAATATATTACTTTCGAAACTCTTTTTGTAAAATTGATTTGACAAACCTCTTAAACATAATTTTAGAGGATTTTAGAAATTTTTACCATATTTTTATCCTATCCCGGCCCTTGATTTCCTTAAATCACCAAACTCGATTCGAACCGTTTTCGACCGGTCCGGTCCGATGTCCAAAAAATCTAGGGCCAAAACCAGGGCGTTACAGAGCTTTAGGTAGAATAACAGTTTTCTGGTGGTCATATCGTTCCTTTAGATTATTCTAAAGAATAAGAGGATCTTTCACCGTTAAATATTCTGATTTCAACTCCTCATGGAGGTGACGACGAAGAAGTATCATGGCTTTGGCCTTATTTTGGGCAGATTCTGCATTCTCCTCTTTAATAGTATTTCCCAGACCATCAGCATCTAGGTGTATTTCGGCATCTAAGATCCAGGATAAATAATTCTTTCCGGAAATATCAAGAGCCACAAACTCAATCTTTGCAAGATTTGTCATTGATGTACTATAAAAGACAAACAATCAAATTAGATTAATTATAAATTAATATATATAATCGAAAAACAACAGAAAAGAAGATTTAATCCTCATACGCGACATTGTTAAACCAGTCCACAAGGTCATTTAAAAACCTCATTTGAGACCAGTAGCCTCGCAAAACGGGATGTCCAGCCAATATACTCGGATTAAACCATTAAAACAAATAACATATAAATTCCTTGTATATACGCATGGTATGAATTAAAACAAACCAACATATAATTTATAATAACCAAACATGACAAACAAAATATTAAACAAAATAAATAAAAACACGTGGCATAATGAAAATTAAAAAAACGCATGGCTATACAAAGTAAAGAAAAAAAACATACGCATGGAATTAATTATATATATTGTTTTAATTTATTATTGTATATATATTATTTTATAAATTGAAATATATAAGATGGAAAAAGAGTATACCAGATAAATCTTTGGAAAAGCTTGATTTGTAACTAAAACCTTCTGAGCAAACTCGTGCTGATAACGTGTTGTAAATAATGTGAAAAGAACAAGAAGAAATAGGAAAAAAATAAGATGAGAGAAAAGAAAGAGATTTGTATTATTCTGAATATTGACTTATGTACAATGCCTTCAGTAAATCATCTATTTATAGGCATAAGAAGTACATAATACATTAAACTCTAATTAATGTAGATAATATTCCTAACGATAAAATAATTCAAATCTCCTTTGATAAAGTCCTTATCATGATAAAAATCCACATGGATAAATATTCATAACATTATTATTATTATTATTATTATTATTATTATTATTATTATTATTATTATTTGAGATCATGATAAAAATCCACATGGATAAATATTCATAACATTATTATTATTATTATTATTATTATTATTATTATTATTATTATTATTATTATTATTATTATTATTATTTGAGAGGCAAAAGTTTCATTTTTACCTTTGTATAACAATCATTCTTTGCAAGTAAATTAGAGGCAAAACTTTTGAACTTTTGGTTTTTATGGGTTAAAATAGTTTTCTACTATTTTTACCGGTGCAAGACAAGAGAAGATAATAATATATCGAATCTATTTAAAAATTTCATGTATTATATAGACCCTCTTTAAAAAAAGTGTTAGAATAATTTGTCTGACACCAAATGACCAAGCTAAAACTTTATTTCTTAAAATATTTAACCTGAAAGCTAGGAAATAAAAAAAGGCTATGTGTCAAATGATAAAAAGCAAAACAAACGTGAAAAAAGGAAAGTGCGTAAGAGCAAGCATATGATGTAAGAAAAAGTCAATTGTTGAGTGGATCGAATAATCGATTTAAGCCAAGAGGGGGTGAATTGGATTTTTAGAATTTTTGTGGTGGAGTGGAAAATTAAAATTTGCTAGACAAAAGGATTTAGAGTGGTTCAAGTTCCAATTGAACTCTACATCTACTACCTTAGCTACCACTAATGATTTTCCAACAATCCACTAATTGTTCTTCTCCTTTTCTAGGCTAAGGAGGTAACCTTTACAATACCGGTCAAATTTTCTACCCAAAATTTGACGCAATCCTCACTCAAGTAATACAAAGAAGTTTAAGGCTAAATACTAGTATCTATCAATACAAATATAGCCCTTTTTACAAGCACTCAACCCAATTGAACAAGTAAGATTGGAAATTACAAAGTTCTACAATTGGGGTTTACAAGAAAATATGGGATTTTAGCACAATTGCTTGGATTTGATATTTGGATAATTCTTTTGGGATCAATAGTTGTTGCTGGTACTCTTAGAGGTCCCTTTTATACCTTCTCATTGAATTATAGCCGTTGGGGTTGTTGCCTTCATTAAAATAACCGTTGGGATGTTATCTTCTCTCCATAAATGCAGTCTGCAACTACCCGTTCCGAAACGCCTGATCCTGTTTTGAAACAGACCAAAATAGAAAGAGCCGTTGGGGTGTAATAAATAGGCCGTACCGAAATGGGCACGATCGTTTCGATACGCTAAGAGCTTGTTTCGAAACCTGTTTCGAAACATTTTGCCACTGTCAAAGCCTGTATCGAAACGGCTTAGAGGCGTTTCGATATACCTTTACAAAATCTTTAAAAACAATTAAAAAACTTCAACGGTCATATTTTGAAACCAAGTTTGAATTCTGTTTCGAAACGTTTGAGGTCGTTTCGATACGAAAGTATCGAAACGGTTCAAACTGTTCCGTTGTTCTTCATCCGTTTCGAAACACACATAGTTGTTTCGATACACCCGTATCAAAACGGGAAAGCTAGTTCCGAAACAAAGGTTAACAATTTCAAAACGTTCCGTAACGTCCAAAGGACATTCCGAAATGGTGACTCGAAAATTACTGTTTTGACTTGGTGAACACTTAGAAAATATTTGATAAGTTAAAGTTTTGACATGGACATTTTTCTTTAAATATATAGAGAGGTTTTGGGGACTTAAAAATTCATTTTCTCTTTTTCAATTTAGTCCTTAAATCCTTTGTTATATCAAAATCAATTTATTAGTTTTACAATCTCCCCCTTTTTGATATAACAAAATCAAGTTAGAATTTTTAAGAGTTTTGAAATCTTGAAGACGTTCTAACTCACCCTCAATGTAAGATGGGTTTTAAAGTTGAAAAGATTTAAAATTCAAGGTTTTAAAAACTCAAAACTGACTTAAAGAAATTTTGGCTCTTATATTACTTCTCTCCATGTTTGTTAGATCAAAAAGAATAATAAACAAGGCTAATTATGAGAAGAAACAAGGTTATAAGCAAAACCAAGCAACATAATATAAATAGAATTAAGTTCAAATAACCAAACATAAATACTTAAAGCAATAGAGTTTAAGCTCAATCCCAAACAAAATAATCAAAGCATAGGTTCTTAAAGCATAAAAAAATAGAAAAGTGCAAACTTATTCCTAATATGATAGACTAATATGAGATGCAATGGAAATCCTAAGCCTCGTCACCATCATCATCAAAAGAATCATCATCGTCTTTAGCTTGAGCACGACGAAAGTTCCTCCAATCACCATAGAAAGTGGAGAAAGATAAGTTCATCGATGATTGTTGATTCTCAAGAGCGGTGAGACGATTTTCGTTTGCAAGAATACGATCCTCCACAGATTGCAAACGAGTATTGATAGCACCAAATCCAGAAATCATGTTCGTATCCATCGAGTTGAACTGCTCGGTAAGGAAAGCCATAAGAGCTTCATTGTTAGGAGCCGGAGCTTGAGGTGGTGGCTCAACTTGAGGTGGCGGAGCTTGCCTATCAACTCGAACCCATTGGCCAAGAGTATAGCGGAACCCAGATTTATGGAGAGAAGATTCACCAATCTTGTTTTTGTGGGGTTCTGGAGAATCATAGGAGCAATCAATGTTGAGGGTACCAAAGGCATAGCTCAAAGCAGTCTCATAAGTTAAAGATGTAAGAGCATCGGTTTCGCGAATCTTCACATTATAGACCATCTCGGCGAACATAATTTTGACAAAATTTGGGCGTTGTCCTTGACGAAAGCACTCTAACCAAAAATAGTCAACTTGACGAACATGGGGGAATTTACCTCCGGAAGGGCGGATGAACCAAGAAATCATCAAATAGAGGAACCGGTCATGAGCATCCAATGAGAGAACGGATCCGGTGTGAGAACCAAAGTGGTTCTCATCCTCAAGGCCTTCATTCTTGAGCCTGAGAGTATTCTCTAAAACAGATATGTTAATTATGAACTTCCTCCCCAAAAGATACGACTCAATGCCCATCACCTCGGTATGATCTTCATTATAAATAAGCACGACATTGGAGTAGAAAAGGAGGACAATATGCTTGTAGACAATGTCCGGAATGCTAAAAAAGCCAAGAAGTTCCATTCTCGCAAATGAGCTAGATAGTGGAATTCAAAAAGCTCGGAGTCAAGGAACTGGATATCCATAACACGCTCTCGACGAACGACTATATCTTTGACGTATTTGAAACGATCCTTAGTCTCTTGATTCCGAAGACTCTTTTTAAAAAGTTGGGTGAGGTTAGGACGGATATTCGCTTGGTTTGAAGCTTCACCCATTAGAGTCGTCTTGCGTTTCTTATTAATGTTTTCCATGTGAAATTCCTAAAAACATAAAGCAAGGAATTAAAAAAAGTATATGCATATTAATGCTTAATTCAATCCAATGAAAAATCCCATTAAGGTTTTAAAGAAAAAACACTTTAAAAACGTATACACATATATAAAAAATTTTTGAAGAAGAAACAACTTTTGAAAAACAGTAAAAAAATACTAGTAAAAACAAATATATTCGAATCAAAATTTTTGAGATTTTGAAATTTTTTTACAATTTTTGAAGAACCCAAGTTGAAAAATATATAATCTATACAAAATTAATATTTTCTAACCTAAGATTCGAATAAAATCAAAGGAAAAAGAAAAGGATGAAAAAATACCTCAAATAGGGATTTTGGATGAATGAATGGAAGAAATTGCACAAAGTTGTTGAAGCTTGCTTAGACTTGAGTTTTTGAGTAAAAGCCCTCAAGATTTGATGAAAAACAATGAGGTTTAGAGGGTTTTTATAGGGAAAATCAGGTTTAGGGTTTTTAGGAGTTTTAATTAAAAGCAAATTTTAGCATTTAAAGCCCTTTAAAAAGCTGTCCGCAGACTCGTTTCGGAACAGGCACGATCGTTCCGAAACGTGCGTACCGAAACGTTGACTGACATTTCGAATCCTGTTGACCGTTTCGATACGACTTTGACCGTATCGAATCCCACGTAGTAACCTGTATCGAAACACTTTTGGGTCGTTTCGATACAATGCTTGGTAGAGGCAAAACGTTTTGAAACTCGTTTCGAAACACCCTGGTCAAAACTACTCTTTTAAGGTACCCGTATCGAAACAGATTAACCCGTTTCGATACGCCTATGCCTGGAGGTGCAGATGAGGCTCTAATATTGCAGAAAAAATGAATTTTATGAAGTCCTAGATGCTTGGATGATATGAATGAGCAGAAATAACATGTTAAAACATCAACATACTCCCCCTAACTATAGGCATGGATGAAATTAGGAGTAAAAACACATAATCATGGCATTATGCAAGAAATCAAGCAATTTAAGCACAAAAAGGTCCTAAAAGGTCAAGATAGGCTAGTTAGACCTAACTCTCTCCTAAGAGACCAAAAACTCTCCTTATCTAAAGGCTTGGTAAAAATGTCCGCTAGTTGGTTTAAGGTGTCAACGAACTCTATAACAACATCTTGCTTAAGGACATGATCTCTAATGAAATGATGCCTTATTTCTACATGTTTGGTTCTAGAGTGTTGGATGAGATTTTTGGTTAGGCATATAGCACTAGTGTTATCACACTTAAGGGGTATGGTTTCAATTTTAACTCCATAATCTAATAGTTGTTGCTTCATCCAAAGGACTTGAGCACAATAACTCCCTAAGGATATGTACTCGGCTTCGGTGGTAGATAAAGCTACACTATTTTGTTTCTTAGAGAACCAAGATATGGGCATACTACCTAAGAATTGGCAAGTTCCCAAAGTACTTTTCCTATCAATTTTACATCCCCCATAATCCGCATCCGAATAAGCATGAAGGTTGAAGGTTGAGTCTCTAGGGTACCAAAGACCTAGACAAGGAGTATCTCTAAGGTACTTAAAGATTCTTTTAACGGCTATAAGGTAAGACTCTCTAGGACTAGTTTGAAACCTAGCACACAAGCAAACACTAAACAATATATCTGGTCTACTTGCGGTAAGGTAAAGCAAAGATCCAATCATAGAGCGATAAAGCTTAGAGTCAACACACTTACCTCCTTCATCTTTGTCAAGCTTTGTAGATGAGCTCATTGGTGTAGCTTGAGGATTTGCGTGCTCCGAGCCAAACTTCTTGAGCATATCTTTCACATAATTTTCTTGATTGATGAATGTGCCATCATTCCTTTGTTTGATTTGGAGTCCCAAGAAAAATGAGAGCTCCCCCATCATGCTCATCTCGAATTCACCTTGCATTAACTTAGCAAACTCCTTGCAATGACACTCATTAGTAGACCCAAAAATAATATCATCAATATATATTTGTACTACTAAGATGTCATTTTTATACCTTTCTATGAAAAGTATAGTGTCCATCTTACCTTTTTCAAAGCCTTTTTCAATCAAAAAGTTTGAAAGCCTTTCATACCAAGCTCTATAAGCTTGTTTTAAACCATAAAGTGCTTTGGTTAGTTTGAAAACATGATTTGGAAATTTTGAATCCTCAAAACCCGGTGGTTGTTCCACATACACTTCTTCATTTATAAAACCATTTAAAAATGCGCTTTTTACGTCCATTTGAAAAAAGCTTGAAATCATGATAATATGAATATGCAAGCAACATCCTAATAGCTTCCATTCTAGCTACGGGTGCATAGGTTTCATCAAAATCAATTCTCTCTTCTTGAGTGTAACCTTGAGCAACTAGTCTAGCTTTGTTTCTCACAATATTACCACTCTCATCTAGTTTATTCCTAAATACTCATTTAGTTCTTATAGTAGATTGATTATTAGGCCTTTCAACTAATGTCCATACATTACTCCTCTCAAATTGGTTTAACTCTTCTTGCATAGCCATAATCCAAAATTCATATTTTAATGCTTCTTTAATATTCTTAGGCTCAATGCATGAGATAAAAGCAACATGATTCATGAGTTTGAGAGAAGATCTAGCAGTTACCCCCTTGGATTGATCACCCAAGATTTCACCACCTTTGACATAGTTGTACTCCCTTGGGTAGCTCACTTCCTTTTCCTCAAGAGCCAAGTCCTTCAAGGCTTCAAGAGGTGGATCTTGTGCATCTTCTTCTTTAGTTGGAATCTCATCCTCCTTTGGAGTTTGTCCTCCATCAAAGGCATCAAGGATTCCTACATCATCATCATCACAAGATTCCTTCCTCGGAATGAGGTTATCATCGAAAACAACATGAATAGACTCTTCTACTACTAAAGTTCTCTTATTAAATACACGATAGGCTTTAGAGTTTAAAGAGTACCCTAAGAAAATAGCTTCATCACTTTTAGCATCAAATTTACCTAAATTGTCTTTACCATTATTTAAAACAAAACACTTGCAACCAAATGGATGAAAATAGCTAATGTTAGGCTTTTTAGATTTTAAAATCTCATATGGTGTTTTCTTTAAAATTGGCATAATCATTACTCAATTTACAATGTAGCAAGCGGTGTTTGTGGCTTCCGCCTAAAAATATTTAGGTAAATTGTTTTCACAAAGCATGGTTCTAGCCATTTCTTGTAAAGTCCCATTTTTCCTCTCAACTACCCTATTTTGTTGAGGAGTTCGAGGAGCCGAAAAATTGTGGCTAATACCATTTTCATTTAAAAATTCTTCAAAACCTAGATTTTGAAACTTTGTTCCATGATCACTTCTAATATGATAAATCTTAAGTTCAAGATCATTTTGAGTTAATTTTGAAAACGTGATGAATTTTTCTAAAGCCTCATCTTTTGTACCTAAGAATAGAACCCAAGTAAATTTATAATAGTCATCAACAAGTAAAAAGCATATGATTTACAACTCAAGCTCATAGTTCTAATAGGCCCAAATAAATCCATATGAATTAGTTGTAAACACCTACTTGTAGAAACATCATTAATGAATTTAAAGGATGATCTATGTTGTTTACCCTTACAGCATGCATCACATATTTTATCATTTGAAAACTTAATCTTGGGCAAACCTCTAACTAGATTTAAGGAAACTAATTTTTCTAAAACACTAATGCTAGCATATCCTAGTTTCCTATGCCATAACCATGCATCATTTTCATTTTGTGCAACAAAGCATGTATGAGATGTGTGAATGTCATCTATATGCACCATGTAAATGTTACCTATGTGATGACCAATGAGCATTATTTTATTTGATTTAATGTCAACAATTTTGTTGAGAAATATTTTGATATAACAATTATGTGAAAAATATTTTAGACTTGTTTAAAGATTTCAAAAATAATTCAAAAGTCCTTAAAACTTGAAAAATATATTTTGACTTTGCACCTATATCGAATATACATTTTAAAGTTAAAAATTAGTCAAAATTGGGTTTTTAAGTGAAAGTTTCGAAACCATCCCTATAAGGTTTCGAAACCTTTCTGGGCAGAATGCCACTGTTTTTGAAACCTTTATGAAGGTTTCGAAACCTTAGCCTTGTAACGACTAAGTTTTTACAAATTCTTCCTTAAGATTTCGAAACCTCTAGTAAAGGTTTCGAAACCTCTATGCACGTGAGAATTTAAAGCTCGACTTTATGACTTCCCAACGGCTCCAAAACATCTCCAACGTCCATAAACGGCTATAATATCATTCCACACTATAAAAGCAACCTTGGGACACTTGAAGATGGTTAGAGACAATATCCAAGCTTCATGATCAAGAGAAATATCATTTAAGTCTTTATTCTTTAATTCTCTTGTATATATTGTATAGAGATTGTTTTTCATTGTTTTATTCTTTATACTCTTGTGAGCTTAATTCTCGTAAACACCCACCTTGTGAGGCTTTCATTGTTTACGCAAATTACCTTATAAAAGGGAGAGGTTCTAGTTTAGCCTAAGGAAAAACTAGAGTGGTTCTATCTTAGCCATTGAAAAGATAGGGTTATAAGGTTATCTCTTTGGCCTCAAAAGGAAGAATTCATAGTAGTGAATTGGAAAATCCTTAGTGGTGTGCTAAGGTAGTGGATGTAGACTTTGGTTAGAAAGTCGAACCACTCTAAAATCATCGTGCAAATTGTCTATCATTTTTATCGGTTTTAGCCAATTCTTTCGGGAGTTCAATTCAACCCTCTTGACGGTTTTAGAAGATCGATTCGAGCGTGCTACAAGTCCCAACAATTGGTATCAGAGCCTCGTCTCCATCAAATGATTAACATCCGGGAGTAAAGATCAATTGCTCGAAGTTCACCGAGTCAAGTTTTCAAATGGCAAGCGGTTCTACAATGATTTCATTTGAAGAGGGCCGATCTATCATGTGTCCTCCTCTCTTCAAAGGAGAAGGTTACTTCCAATGGAGCAACATCATGAAATATTTCATCCAAGGCTTCAACCTCGACATTTGGATGATTATCGAAGATGGACATTTAGAAGCTCCTAAGAAGAAGAAAAAAGGAGTGTTAAAGACACAAAGAAGGATCATCTCAATGCAAAGGCTATGCACATTCTTCTTTGTGCCCTAAGTGAAGAGATTTCCAAGAAAGTCTCTCCATCCAAAAGTGCCAAAGAAATTTGGAAAAAGCTTGAGAAATTCTATGGGAAAGATGAGAAGAAAGATGGAGTTTCATCAAGTGCTAACATTCTCTCATTTAAAAAGGTGGATGGTGTTATGGCTCTCGATGAGCCCAAGGTATCTTCTAACTCAAATGAATTAAATTCATATTCTTTTGATGAGTTACAAGATGCATTTGATGAATTATTTTTGGAATTTAAGACCATGAATTCTAAATTTAAGAAAATGATTTCTAAACTTGAATTTGAAAATGATTTTCTTTTGAAAACAAAATTGGATTTTGAAAAACAAAATGAGATTTTGAAAAATGATTTAGAGTTTTCAAACACAAGCAATGGAATTTTAGAAAAAAGAAAATCTTGATTTGAAAGTTAAGCTTGAAAGCTTAGCAAAAGAAAAAGAAATTATTTTTAATAATTCATCTCATCCCATAATGACAAAATGCTCACATTATCATTATCATGGTCATTCCTTGCATACTTGTCCTATAAAGAAGAGAAAATCTTATAGGATTAGACAAGTATGGGTTCCTAAGGGAACTAGAGACATTGAGATTAATTTTAATGGATCCAAAGCAATTTGGATACCAAAATCCAAGTAAGTGTCTCTTGTAGGTGTGTTGGAGCAAAGGCAAGAAAACCAAGAATCTCAAATGCTCTAATCACACAAGTGTAGAAGATGTGTAACCTCTAATCTTAATGTATTTGATTTAAATCATTCGGTTGCCTACTTTGATGATAAATGTTCATGCATCATTTCTTATTTATATTTATAAGTGCATGGCATTTTATGATTCTCTATGCATATGAATCACATTGTTTCATTCATATGTTTGCATAAAGTTTTAAAGTCTTGGATAAATTGGATTTCATGTGTTTTAAATTGATTTCAATGGTGAAATTCAATCTCTTAAGTGTCAAGTTTTGTGCTAAAAATTTAATGGAATACTTTAGTAAGGGGGAGTTTTATTTTTCAAAATTTTTGTACTTAATTTTTTTTAACTTACTCTCCATTGTTATTATGTATTATAAAGATTTGAATTATTTTTTATATAACAAAAAGGGGGAGAAGTAAGTGAAAAATTAAGGGGGAACTTTTGTCAAAAACAATTTTTCAAAGAAGTTTTGTTATATCAAAAAGGGGGAGATTGTTGAGAATTATTTTGATATAACAATTATGTGAAAAATATTTTGGACTTGTTTAAAGATTTCAAAAATAATTCAAAAGTCCTTAAAACTTGAAAAATATATTTTGACTTTGCACCTATATCGAATATACATTTTAAAGTTAAAAATTAGTCAAAATTGGGTTTTTAAGTGAAAGTTTCGAAACCATCCCTATAAGGTTTCGAAACCTTTCTGGGCAGAATACAACTGTTTTTGAAACCTTAGCAAAGGTTTCGAAACCTTGGCCTTGTAACGACTAGTTTTTACAAATTCCTCCTTCAGGTTTCGAAACCTCTGTGCAGGTGAGAATTTAAAGCTCGACTTTATGACTTCCAAACGGCTCCAAAACATCTCCAATGGCCATAAACGGCTAGAATATCATTCCACACTATAAAAGCAACCTTGGGACACTTGAAGATGGTTAGAGACAATATCCAAGCTTCATGATCAAGAGAAATATCATTTAAGTCTTTATTCTTTAATTCTCTTGTATATATTGTATAGAGATTGTTTTTCATTGTTTTATTCTTTATACTCTTGTGAGCTTAATTCTCGTAAACACCCACCTTGTGAGGCTTTCATTGTTTACGCAAATTACCTTGTAAAAAGGAGAGGTTCTAGTTTAGCCTAAGGAAAAACTAGAGTGGTTCTATCTTAGCCATTGAAAAGATAGGGTTGTAAGGTTATCTCTTTGGCCTCAAAAGGAAGAATTCATAGTAGTGAATTGGAAAATCCTTAGTGGTGTGCTAAGGTAGTGGATGTAGACTTTGGTTAGAAAGTCGAACCACTCTAAAATCATCGTGCAAATTGTCTATCATTTTTATCGGTTTTAGCCAATTCTTTCGGGAGTTCAATTCAACCCTCTTGACGGTTTTAAAAGATCGATTCGAGCGTGCTACAAGTCCCAACAATTGGTATCAGAGCCTCGTCTCCATCAAAGGATTAGCATCCGGGAGTAAAGATCAATTGCTCGAAGTTCACTGAGTCAAGTTTTCAAATGGCAAGCGGTTCTACAATGATTTCATTTGAAGAGGGCCGATCTATCATGTGTCCTCCTCTCTTCAAAGGAGAAGGTTACTTCCAATGGAGCAACATCATGAAATATTTCATCCAAGGCTTCAACCTCGACATTTGGATGATTATCGAAGATGGACATTTAGAAGCTCCTAAGAAGAAGAAGAAAAGGAGTGTTAAAGACACAAAGAAGGATCATCTCAATGCAAAGGCTATGCACATTCTTCTTTGTGCCCTAAGTGAAGAGATTTCCAAGAAAGTCTCTCCATCCAAAATTGCCAAAGAAATTTGGAAAAAGCTTGAGAAATTCTATGGGAAAGATGAGAAGAAAGATGGAGTTTCATCAAGTGCTAACATTCTCTCATTTAAAAAGGTGGATGGTGTTATGGCTCTCGATGAGCCCAATGTATCTTCTAACTCAAATGAATTAAATTTGTAACCCCCTCGTCCCGGTCTGGTTGGATGATCGGTCCGAGTGGGCCACACGGGGAAAACCGAAGCGAAACCCGTTAAGGCTTCCCCTCGGTTAACGACCCAGAAAATTTCTTTAACTTTAATCTTGTCTAGATGCATATTTAATTCATAAGTGGAACATAACAGCGGAAGATACAAACAACGAAACATTTACCGACCAAACAAAGCATAAACAGTCCATTTTACTTTATTACAGCAGGCCGTTTCGAAACGCCCCTAGGGTGTTCCGAAACGGCTTGACTAAGTCAACAGGCCAGGGTCAACCATAGGGTGACCGTTCCGAAACAGGGGTGACCCGTATCGGAACGACCTTGACGGTCAATATCTCATGGTCAACGAGATTTGACCGTTTCGAAACACCAAAGGCCCGTTTCGGAACGGCTACATCTCGCCAATTTCTCAAAATTCCAGTAGCCAAAATGTTCCGAAACGACCCTCATCCGTTTCGAAACGGCAGGCCATTTACACAGGGACCGTTCCGGAACAGGGGGACCCGTTCCGAAACGCCCCCTGTCTGCAGACTCGTCTGGACTGTTTTGAGGCACGAGGGCGCCCCAAAACACCATACAACAGCAATTCGATTGAACCCAATTTAAACCAACAATATCATCATACTTTAACAAGACTTAAACATGTCTAATACTAAGGCAACAATCCACAACATGCATTCATTCAAACAACATTCAAACACAGGTATAAACTCTTAAGGCATAGGCCAATATTCAAAGTAAGCAATTAGGCATGGTTTACAACTTAAACATGGCATCACAAACCACACAAAAGCGACATAACATGGAGTCTAAACATGCTCCTAGCAACCAACAACAATCAACAAAACCTTACACATCCCATTGCTTAAACTATTACATGTCTTAGCATTAAAACCATACTTGATGAACTCAAGTCCAAAACCACACTTGGAGGCCCTCCGCTTGCCCGAGCAACCCACGAACTAAGGATCTGCAATGTTGAACAAAGAGAGCGTAAGCAATGATGCTTAGTGAGGGTAAGCTCTAAAAACAAACCTCAACATTGCAGGGTCCGAGCCCGATCTAACCAAGGCCATTTACATATACCAAGAGTCCACAAGGTATAGATGCATGAGCAATATATCACATGTATGCCACAATTATGAGCTCAATACTACCATACATGTAATCACATATAAACATCCAAACAGTTCATATATCTCAACACAATGATACACATATCAATCAACATTGACACCTAGTTAAGACTCAAATACACGGATAACCGTTGGAACTCACATCCAACAACACAACCATTACCTGACGGTGGGATTACACTCATCACCGGTCTCGCGGAGGGGATTCCACTCATCCTCACGCCCCGTCGATGGGATTCCACTCATCACCGACTATATTTAAATACCATTTCCGGGCGTACCCGTACTCCTCCTTGATGACTCAACGCCACCAAGGCCACGCGCGACTTTTGACTCATGTGTACACACTAACATCCTAATGATCGATCATTTGTATTTAAGTTTACTAGTGCCAATATTTACTCACTTCACATTACTCATTTCAATAACCTTGTGCTTAGCACGTACTCACCAACAACCATCATCATGCATGTCTCAAGCATCATAAGTCCAAATCTCATTTCACATGTATAAAGCAATATACATAGACATTCATACCACAATTCATACGAGACATACACAACCATATAATGAGTTCAACCAAAGGCTCTAGATCAAGTTTAGGATTAGGCTACCACCCTAATCCTAACTCTAGGTGGGTCTACCAAGCCCAACCTAGTCCACATACTCGAACCAACCAATTAAAACCATTTAAAGCAATTTAACCACTCACCTAGGCTCCCAAGCTCAAGAACCAAACAAGCGATTGTCTTCAATTCCCTGGATTCACTTCCGATGCTTCTTCCACGTTTCCCCTTGCTTCTAGCCAAACAAAACACATACATCACTTCCCAAATCAATGCTAATTCAACCATCAATCTACCTTGCAAAACACAACTCAATTTCCACAAGTTCCAAATCACATAGCATCTCCAAAAACCAAATTTTCGGACTCCCACAACCAAGGGCTGAAATTCCCAATTCCAAGCACCCAAATGACTCCCAAAATATCCCAAATCACCCTCCTAACATAGGTAGGCCATCAGCCCTTCAATTCCAACCCTAAACCTCCCAAAAACCCAATTTTTCATACTTTAAAATTTGCCCTAAAGACCCACTACGAAAATTCACTCAAAATCAACCAAATTAAGATATGTTGTCTCTTTTATTATGATTAAACATAATCCCAAAACAATTCCTCAAAACAAATTGAAAACCCCCATCAAAAACCCAAGTTTCCATATGAACCCTAATTTTCAAAACTCACTATTTTTGAAACCTAAAACAATAGATAAGTAGAGAATAGAGAGGAGGTTAAGAAAATACATTTACCTTTTAATTTGGTGTTGAAATCGATCTGCAAAGCCAATGGAATAGTAACTAGGGTTTAGGAGTGTGTGAAAATGGGGGAGGGTTTTGAAATTGGGAAAGGAGAGAATGAAGAGGAAGATGACAACTTTTCCATAAAAGTTGTCTTCCTTTATTTAAAATTGGGTAAATCACAACTTTGGTCCCTCCCTCTTTATTAAGATTCAAATAGGCCATTTTTCAAAGTTGGTTTATTTTAATTAGATTTTAATTGACCCGAACAACAATCCGGCTAACTCCTAGGCCCAAGACACGGGTGTTACAACTCTCTCCCTCTTAAGGAAATTTCGTCCCCGAAATTACCTGGTGGAAACAAATACGGAAACTGCTCAACCATATCCGCTTTCCTCTCCCACGTGGCCTCTTCTACACCTCTATGTCTCCACAACACCTTGACCAACTCTATGGTCTTGCCACGCAACACCTTGCTATCAGAAGCAAGTATCTCAACGGGCTCTTCATTATAGGACAAATCCGGATTCAACTCTATCTCCTCAACGGGCATCACATGCGAAGGATCTGATCTATATATCCTAAGCATAGACACATGAAAGACATCATGAATCTTTTCTAATTCAGAAGGTAACCTCAAACGATAAGCTACAGGCCCAACCCGCTCAACTATCTCATACGGACCAATGAACCTCGGACTCAACTTGCCCTTTCGGCCAAATCTCATTACCTTCTTCCACGGAGATACCTTCAGAAACACTTTCTCACCCACTGAGTACTCAACCTCTTTCCTCTTCAAATCTGCATAAGACTTCTGACGATCGGAAGCTGCTTTCAAGCGGTCACATATCAACTTCACTTTTTCTGTGGTTCCTTTAAGCAAGTCTGGCATAGGTAACAATCTCTGACCTGTCTCAGCCCAACAAATCGGAGTCCTACACCGTCTACCATACAAAGCCTCATACGGTGCCATCTGGATACTAGACTGATAACTGTTGTTGTAAGCAAATTCAACCAACGGTAAGTGTTTCTCCCAAGAACCCTGAAAATCAATCACACAACAACGAAGCATATCCTCTAGAATCTGTATCACTCGCTCTGACTACCCATCGGACTGCGGATGATAAGACGTGCTGAGATGCAGACGACTACCTAAAGCACTATGCAAGCAATTCCAGAACCTCGAGGTGAATCTAGGGTCTCTATCCGAAACTATAGACTTCGGAACTCCATGAAGTCTCACAATCTCACGAATGTACAAGTTTGCCAACTTGTCTAAGGAATCCGTAGTGTTCACTGCTAAGAAGTGAGCACACTTAGTGAACCTATCCACAATCACCCAAACTGAATTCTTCTTCGAAGGAGACAAAGGCAACCCTGATACAAAATCCATGGTGATCCTCTCCCATTTCCATTCCGGAATCTTCAAAGGCTGTAGCAAACCTGAAGGAACCTGATGTTCTGCCTTCACTCTCTGACAAACCATACAACGGCTCACATACTCGGCTACATCTCTCTTCAAACCAACCCAGAAGTAATCAGTCTTCAAATCTCGGTACATCTTGGTACTACCCGGATGCATAGAAAAGGGACTCGAATGTGCTTCACTCAGAATCTGACGTCTCAACTCAACATCTTCTGGTACAACAATTCTATCCCTAAAGCACAACAAACTCTCACCACTGAAACTATACTCAGTCGGTCTTCCTTCGGCTATGTCTTGAACATGAGGAACTAGGCTCGCATCTTGCAACTGTTTCTCTCTAATCAACTGAATCAAAGAAGGCTTCACTTGCAACTCGGTGATCAGACCACCATCATCGGACACACTCAACCTAGCAAACATAGCTCTCAACTCAACGGCCACTTTTCTACTCAAAGCATCGGCTACTACATTCGCTTTACCCAGATGGTACTCAATGGTCAAATCATAATCTTTTAGCAACTCTAACCACCTTCTCTGTCTCAAGTTCAACTCTTTCTGTGTCATCAGGTATTTCAAGCTCTTGTGATCGGTGTAAACTATACACTTCTCACCATACAAATAGTGACGCCAAATCTTCAATGCAAACACTACTGCGGCTAGCTCTATGTCATGAGTAGGATAGTTCTTCTCATGAATCTTCAACTGTCTAGAAGCATAAGCAACAACTCTCCTATCTTGCATCAGAACACATCCTAAGCCTACGTAGGAAGCATCACCGTAGATCACAAACTCCTTACCTAAAACAGGTTGCACTAACACTGGAGCATTCGTCAAAGCTTCTTTCAATTTCTCAAAGGCCTTCTGTCTTGCATCTGACCATTCAAATTTGACTCCCTTTTGCAACAACTTAGTCAAGGGAGCAGCTACTCTAGAGAATCCATCAACAAACCTCCTATAGTAACCGGCTAATCCTAGGAAACTCCTAATCTCGGTCACGGACTTAGGTTGTTTCCACTCAACAATAGCCTCAATCTTCGATGGATCAACACGGATACCTTCGGCCGAAACAACATGGCCAAGAAATACAACCTCCCGAATCCAGAACTCACATTTACTAAGCTTCGCATACAACTGATTGCTCAACAACCTCTGTAAAACAAATCTCAAGTGCTCATCACGCTCTTCTTCTGTCTTCGAGTACACAAGTATATCATCAATGAAGACAACCACAAACCGGTCTAGATAGTCTCTGAAAATTCTGTTCATCATGTCCATGAATGCTGCCGGTGCATTCGTGAGCCCAAACGGCATCACAAGAAACTCATAGTGACCATACCTAGTCCTAAAAGCTGTCTTCGGAACATCACACTCTTTCACCTTCAACTGATAGTACCCGGATCTCAGATCTATCTTCGAGAACACTGAAGCACCTCTTAACTGATCAAACAAATCGTCTATACGGGGCAACGGATACTTGTTCTTCACAGTCAACTGATTCAGCTGTCTATAGTCAATACACATACGCATGCTACCATCTTTCTTTTTCACAAACAACACGGGAGCACCCCACGGAGAACTACTAGGCCTAATGAAACCACGGTCTAATAACTCTTGCAACTGACTCTTCAATTCTTTCAACTCTTTCGGAGCCATGCGATACGGAGCTATCGAAACTGGGTTAGACCCTGAAACTGTCTCAATCACAAACTCAACATCTCTGTCAGGAGGCAAGCCCGGCAACTCTTCAGGAAACACATCTGGAAAGTCACACACTGTCCTGATATCTTTCGGTCTAGCTTCACTCATATCCGGATTCATAACATAAGCTAAATAAGCCCCACATCCTGAGTCCATTAACCTATGAGCCTCTAAAGCTGACACCACATTAGACAAGAACTTAATGTTCTCGCCTACTACTACTACCTCGTAGTCATCAGAGAGCTTCAAAGAAATTCTCTTTGTCTCAAAATCCACACTAGCCCGATGCTCAACCAACCAATCCATACCCAAAATAATATCAAAACCGTAGAAAGGAAGTTCCATCATGTCAACTGAGAATACGTGACCCTGAATCTTCAGTGGACACCTCCTATACATACGTCTAACCACAACTGTCTCACCAAAGGAACTAGTAACATGCATACCTACATCTAAGATCTCAACAGAAATATCTAACTTCTGTGTATGCTCACTCAGAATGTAGGAATGCGTAGAACCCAAATCAACCAAAGAAAGCAAAGACATAGACTGTAACTCGAAATTACCTGCTATCACATCGGTGTCGTTCCCGGCCTCTCTCTGAGCATAAACTCTCGCTGGCCCTCCCGCCTCTGGCTGCACAGCCACAACATGAGCAAGGTTCCTCTGAGCATCTCCCCTAGGTGCATCAACCCTAGGCTGGAAGTAGCCACGACCGCGCCCACGGCCTCCCTGAAAATCGTTACCTCTCGCAGGAGCCTGAGCAATGTTCGGTGCCTGAGCTGCCTGACGTGGACAGTCCCTCCTAAAGTGGTCCCTCGAACCACAGTTCCAACAAGCATGGAAGTTACCCCAACACTCACCAGTGTGCTGCCTCCCACACTGTGCACACTCGGGCAAACGCCCTCCTCCTCTATGGCCCTGATGGCCTCTACCATGGTGGCCACTGCCACGTCTCTGATCAAACTGATGTCCGCCACCTCTATGCCTCTTAGCGTCTCTACCATCAAAGTTGTTGTGCCTCTTACCAGAACTAGATCCCCCAGAACGCTTGGTCAGCCCCAAGCTATGCTCAATGTCCTTGGCTCTAGCAACCAAGACATCAAAGCCAGAATAATCTGAAGCTAAGGTATACCTCTTAACTTCCTCATGAAGCCCGTATCTGAAACGATCACATCGAGCCCTCTCAGTAGGCACTAACTCTGGAGCATACTGACTCAGACGGACGAAACGAATCTCATAATCAGTCACAGATGCATCCCCCTGAGTGAGAGCCATGAACTCTCTCTTTTTCTCATCTAGGTACCTCGGTCCTAAGTACCTCTTCCGGAAAGCAAACTCAAAGAAATCCCAATCTATCTCGGCCTCTGGAACCCCGGCAGTAATGGTGACCCACCAGGTGTAGGCATCACCCTGAAGCAATGAGATCACACAACCCAATCTACGTGCGCCCGCACAACCCATCTGAGCTAAGATACGAACCGTCTTCTCCAACCATAACTTCGACCTCTCCGGAGTAGATCCTCTAAACTCCTCGGCTCCCAAGCTACGGAGCCTCTCCAAAGGTAGACTAGCATCATCACACCTAGGCTGAGCTGCAGCCTGAGCTCCCGCAACTGCGGCCTGGAATGCTCCCGCTATCGCTTGTACTAACGGAGTCATATCAATTCCAGCTGGACCTTGGCCACCTTGGCCACACTGAGGTCCATCTCCTCCGGCTCCATCCTCACCTCCAGCTACAGGTGGAGGAGGTGGTAGTGGTGGAGGTGGTGGTGGAGCGCCAACTCCCGCAGCCACCGGCCCTTCCAGATGAGCCTCCACACCAACAGCCAGCTCAACAGGAGCCGCAACCCGTGGTTCCTGACGAACCACTCTCGGTCTACCCCTCGGTCTAGACATTGCTCTCACAAATATTAACTACAATCACAACAACAAAACATACAAGTTGGGCTAGCAAGGCAAGGCTTCCAAGTGTTCAAGTACGTTCCCTCACTAAAACAAAACCATTTTTCAATGTAATAGTGGCAATGGGACTCACACACACATGCTTTGAATAAAACAAGCAACATACTCGTCAAACAGGCAACCATTCTTACAAGCAAGCAAAAACCGTGCATATCAAGCAAAAACTTGAACTTACCTCACCTACCTGCCCAAGGTCTCGGTAACCTTAGGCTCTGATACCAACAAGTGTAACCCCCTCGTCCCGGTCTGGTCGGATGACCGGTCCGAGTGGGCCACACGGGGAAAACCGAAGCGAAACCCGTTAAGGCTTCCCCTCGGTTAACGACCCAGAAAATTTCTTTAACTTTAATCTTGTCTAGATGCATATTTAATTCCTAAGTGGAACATAACAGCGGAAGATACAAACAACGAAACATTTACCGACCAAACAAAGCATAAACAGTCCATTTTACTTTATTACAGCAGGCCGTTTCGAAACGCCCCTAGGGTGTTCCGAAACGGCTTGACTAAGTCAACAGGCCAGGGTCAACCATAGGGTGACCGTTCTGAAACAGGGGTGACCCGTATCGGAACGACCTTGACGGTCAATATCTCGTGGTCAACGAGATTTGACTGTTTCGAAACACCAAAGGCCCGTTTCGAAACGGCTACATCTCGCCAATTTCTCAAAATTCCAGTAGCCAAAATGTTCCGAAACGACCCTCATCCGTTTCGAAACGGCAGGCCATTTACACAGGGACCGTTCCGGAACAGGGGGACCCGTTCCGAAACGCCCCCTGTCTGCAGACTCGTCTGGACTGTTTTGAGGCACGAGGGCGCCCCAAAACACCATACAACAGCAATTCGATTGAACCCAATTTAAACCAACAATATCATCATACTTTAACAAGACTTAAACATGTCTAATACTAAGGCAACAATCCACAACATGCATTCATTCAAACAACATTCAAACACAGGTATAAACTCTTAAGGCATAGGCCAATATTCAAAGTAAGCAATTAGGCATGGTTTACAACTTAAACATGGCATCACAAACCACACAAAAGCGACATAACATGGAGTCTAAACATGCTCCTAGCAACCAACAACAATCAACAAAACCTTACACATCCCATTGCTTAAACTATTACATGTCTTAGCATTAAAACCATACTTGATGAACTCAAGTCCAAAACCACACTTGGAGGCCCTCCGCTTGCCCGAGCAACCCACGAACTAAGGATCTGCAATGTTGAACAAAGAGAGCGTAAGCAATGATGCTTAGTGAGGGTAAGCTCTAAAAACAAACCTCAACATTGCAGGGTCCGAGCCCGATCTAACCAAGGCCATTTACATATACCAAGAGTCCACAAGGTATAGATGCATGAGCAATATATCACATGTATGCCACAATTATGAGCTCAATACTACCATACATGTAATCACATATAAACATCCAAACAGTTCATATATCTCAACACAATGATACACATATCAATCAACATTGGCACCTAGTTAAGACTCAAATACACGGATAACCGTTGGAACTCACATCCAACAACATAACCATTACCTGACGGTGGGATTACACTCATCACCGGTCTCGCGGAGGGGATTCCACTCATCCTCACGCCCCGTCGATGGGATTCCACTCATCACCGACTATATTTAAATACCATTTCCGGGCGTACCCGTACTCCTCCTTGGTGACTCAACGCCACCAAGGCCACGAGCGACTTTTGACTCATGTGTACACACTAACATCCTAATGATCGATCATTTGTATTTAAGTTTACTAGTGCCAATATTTACTCACTTCACATTACTCATTTCAATAACCTTGTGCTTAGCACGTACTCACCAACAACCATCATCATGCATGTCTCAAGCATCATAAGTCCAAATCTCATTTCACATGTATAAAGCAATATACATAGACATTCATACCACAATTCATACGAGACATACACAATCATATAATGAGTTCAACCAAAGGCTCTAGATCAAGTTTAGGATTAGGCTACCACCCTAATCCTAACTCTAGGTGGGTCTACCAAGCCCAACCTAGTCCACATACTTGAACCAACCAATTAAAACCATTTAAAGCAATTTAACCACTCACCTAGGCTCTCAAGCTCAAGAACCAAACAAGCGATTGTCTTCAATTCCCCGGATTCACTTCCGATGCTTCTTCCACGTTTCCCCTTGCTTCTAGCCAAACAAAACACATACATCACTTCCCAAATCAATGCTAATTCAACCATCAATCTACCTTGCAAAACACAACTCAATTTCCACAAGTTCCAAATCACATAGCATCTCCAAAAACCAAATTTTCGGACTCCCACAACCAAGGGCTGAAATTCCCAATTCCAAGCACTCAAATGACTCCCAAAATATCCCAAATCACCCTCCTAACATAGGTAGGCCATCAGCCCTTCAATTCCAACCCTAAACCTCCCCAAAACCCAATTTTTCATACTTTAAAATTTGCCCTAAAGACCCACTACGAAAATTCACCCAAAATCAACCAAATTAAGATATGTTGTCTCTTTTATTATGATTAAACATAATCCCAAAACAATTCCTCAAAACAAATTGAAAACCCCCATCAAAAACCCAAATTTCCATATGAACCCTAATTTTCAAAACTCACTATTTTTGAAATCTAAAACAATAGATAAGTAGAGAATAGAGAGGAGGTTAAGAAAATACATTTACCTTTTAATATGGTGTTGAAATCGATTTGCAAAGCCAATGGAATAGTAACTAGGGTTTAGGAGTGTGTGAAAATGGGGGAGGGTTTTGAAATTGGGAAAGGAGAGAATGAAGAGGAAGATGACAACTTTTCCATAAAAGTTGTCTTCCTTTATTTAAAATTGGGTAAATCACAACTTTGGTCCCTCCCTCTTTATTAAGATTCAAATAGGCCATTTTTCAAAGTTGGTTTATTTTAATTAGATTTTAATTGACCCGAACAACAATCCGGCTAACTCCTAGGCCCAAGACACGGGTGTTACAAAATTCATATTCTTTTGATGAGTTACAAGATGCATTTGATGAATTATTTTTGGAATTTGAGACCATGAATTCTAAATTTAAGAAAATGATTTCTAAACTTGAATTTGAAAATGATTTTCTTTTGAAAACAAAATTGGATTTTGAAAAACAAAATGAGATTTTGAAAAATGATTTAGAGTTTTCAAACACAAGCAATAGAATTTTAGAAAAAAGAAAATCTTGATTTGAAAGTTAAGCTTGAAAGCTTAGCAAAAGAAAAAGAAATTATTTTTAATAATTCATCTCATCCCATAATGACAAAATGCTCACATTATCATTATCATGGTCATTCCTTGCATACTTGTCCTATAAAGAAGAGAAAATCTTATAGGATTAGACAAGTATGGGTTCCTAAGGGAACTAGAGACATTGAGATTAATTTTAATGGATCCAAAGCAATTTGGATACCAAAATCCAAGTAAGTGTCTCTTGTAGGTGTGTTGGAGCAAAGGCAAGAAAAGCAAGAATCTCAAATGCTCTAATCACACAAGTGTAGAAGATGTGTAACCTCTAATCTTAATGTATTTGATTTAAATCATTCGGTTGCCTACTTTGATGATAAATGTTCATGCATCATTTCTTATTTATATTTATAAGTGCATGGCATTTTATGATTCTTTATGCATATGAATCACATTGTTTCATTCATATGTTTGCATAAAGTTTTAAAGTCTTGGATAAATTGGATTTCATGTGTTTTAAATTGATTTCAATGGTGAAATTCAATCTCTTAAGTGTCAAGTTTTGTGCTAAAAATTTAATGGAATACTTTAGTAAGGGGGAGTTTTATTTTTCAAAAATTTTGTACTTAATTTTTTTTAACTTACTCTCCATTGTTATTATGTACTATAAAGATTTGAATTATTTTTTATATAACAAAAAGGGGGAGAAGTAAATGAAAAATTAAGGGGGAACTTTTGTCAAAAACAATTTTTCAAAGAAGTTTTGTTATATCAAAAAGGGGGAGATTGTTGAGAAATATTTTGATATAACAATTATGTGAAAAATATTTTGGACTTGTTTAAAGATTTCAAAAATAATTCAAAAGCCCTTAAAACTTGAAAAATATATTTTGACTTTGCACCTATATCGAATATACATTTTAAAGTTAAAAATTAGTCAAAATTGGGTTTTTAAGTGAAAGTTTCGAAACCATCCCTATAAGGTTTCGAAACCTTTCTGGGCAGAATACAACTGTTTTTGAAACCTTAGCAAAGGTTTTGAAACTTTGGCCTTGTAACGACTAGTTTTTACAAATTCCTCCTTAAGGTTTCGAAACCTCTGTGCAGGTGAGAATTTAAAGCTCGACTTTATGACTTCCCAACGGCTCCAAAACATCTCCAATGGCCATAAACGGCTAGAATATCATTCCACACTATAAAAGCAACATTGGGACACTTGAAGATGGTTAGAGACAATATCCAAGCTTCATGATCAAGAGAAATATCATTTAAGTCTTTATTCTTTAATTCTCTTGTATATATTGTATAGAGATTGTTTTTCATTGTTTTATTCTTTATACTCTTGTGAGCTTAATTCTCGTAAACACCCACCTTGTGAGGCTTTCATTGTTTACGCAAACTACCTTGTAAAAGGGAGAGGTTCTAGTTTAGCCTAAGGAAAAACTAGAGTGGTTCTATCTTAGCCATTGAAAAGATAGGGTTGTAAGGTTATCTCTTTGGCCTCAAAAGGAAGAATTCATAGTAGTGAATTGGAAAATCCTTAGTGGTGTGCTAAGGTAGTGGATGTAGACTTTGGTTAGAAAGTCGAACCACTCTAAAATCATCGTGCAAATTGTCTATCATTTTTATCGGTTTTAGCCAATTCTTTCGGGAGTTCAATTCAACCCTCTTGACAGTTTTAGAAGATCGATTCGAGCGTGCTACAAGCCCAACAAATTTTACACCCATTTTTATCAAATAAGACATTAAACCCTTTATCACACAATTGACTAATGCTCAATAATTTGTGTTTTAGACCATCGACATACAATACATTTTCAATGAGTAATCACCTATGGATCCAATACCTTTAATGTGGCCTTTAGAGTTGTTACCAAATGTCACTACTCCTCCACTTTTTGGCTTTAAGTCCATGAATTGACTCTTGTCTCCGTTCATGTGCCTCGAGCATCCACTATCAAGGTACCATGAGTTTTGGCTTTGTGCTTTGGCCTTGTAGCAATGCTCCCCCTATAAACAAAGAGATTAAGCTTTGATTTTTGGTACCCAAATCATTTTGGGTCCACGAGTGTTAGCTCCCAAAAGCTTGGTTCCCTTAGGAATCCAAGGTGACATGGCATCAACATTATTATATTTGACAAGTTCCTTAGGAACCCATACACTTCTAATTCTTTTAGTTCTATTATGTCTATAGGAGCCACTTTGTTTGTATTTATAGGTCTTTCTCTTAGATTAGTTTGTTCTAGATGATTCACCTATTTCATTTTTCACATTATCAACACTCTTTGAGCTTATTAAGCTCATCTAACACCTTTTGGTGTTCCATGTTACATTGAGAAATAAGATTATTTAAATCTACATTTTCATTTTGAAAGAATTCAAGTTCATCTTGTAGACCTAAGATCTTTTTTTCTCAAATTTCAAGTTAGCTTGAGAAAGTGAGTCATTTTTAGCATTTAATTCTGAAATGATCTTTCTATTTTTTAGAACCGACTCCTTATACTTCTCAACTAACTCATCATACACCTCTTGTAACTCATCATAAGCATCATGCAATTCATCAAATGTAAAATCAAAAGTAGATGAGTTAGAGGTTACCATAGAAGAATCCTCCTCAAGAGCCATGAGGCAAAGGTTGACCACTTCTTGTTCCTCATCCTCGGATGACTCCTCATCACTCCAAGTAGCAAGCTTAGCTTTGACCTACTTCTTCTTCTCAAAGCCCTTCTTCTTGAGTTAAGGACACTCGGAACGAATATGACCCAGTTTCTTGCACTCATAGCATATGATCGGGTCCTTTTCTTCTTCTTTGTTTTTGGTCTTGAAGTCCATTTTTCTTTGAATTTTTCTACCTCGGTTGGACCTCATAAACCGTGAGAATCTTTTGGCTATCATAGCCAATTCTTCTAGATCTTCCTCCTCACTAGAAGTGCTCTCCTCATGTAGAGAAGCTTTGAGAGCCACTCCTAGCTTCTTCTTCTTATCTACCTCAAGCTTCTCCACTCTTTTCTCTTCCTTCCTCCTTTCATCTTCCCTTCCTTTCTTCATGATCTCATGAGTTAGGAGAGAACCAACTAGCTCATCAAGCTTTAGTGTCTTCAAATTCTTTGCCTCGATGATGGCTGTTCTTTTCTCATCCCAAGACTCGGGAAGTGAGTAGAGTAGCTTCGGGACTAGTTTTTCTTCTGGGATAATCTCTCCAAAACCCTTTAGCCCATTGACGATTGTTGAGAAATGATCAAACATCTTTGAAACGGTTTCGTCGGGCTCCATTTTTAAATTCTCATAGCTAAGATTGAGAATTCCAATCTTTGTTTCCTTCGCATCGCTTGTTCTTTCATATGTGGTTTCAAGTGTATCACACACTTCCTTAGCACTTTCAATGGAAGAAACTTTGGAGTAGATATTGGGACCAAAAGAGCAAAATAGCATGTGAAGAGCCTTGTCGTTGATTTGAATATTCTTTCTCTATTCTTCACTTATTTCACTTTTCCTTTTTGGCAAAAGTCTTCATTCGTCATCTCTCTTCATCGGAATAGTGGGACCATCTTCAATAGCATCCAAAACAAGATAATCATTAGATTTAATGAAGAGACACATCCGGTTCTTCCAAAAGGGATAGTTGTCACCGTTAAAGAAAGGCGGTTTGGTGGTCGATTGAGACTCGTACATGCTAGGACCGGAGGTAGATGCCATGGTTTGCTTTGTAGTTGATCACACTCTTCTTAGAATCTCCTCTTGTGGTTGTTAATCCTTCAAAGAGGTAGGCTCTGATACCAATTGTTGAGTGGATCGAATAATCGATTTAAGCCAAGAGGAGGGTGAATTGAATTTTTAGAATTTTTGTGGTGGAGTGGAAAATTAAAATTTGCTAGAAAAAAGGATTTAGAGTGGTTCAAGTTCCAATTGAACTCTACATCCACTACCTTAGCTACCACTAAGGATTTTCCAACAATCCACTAATTGTTCTTCCCTTTTTCTAGGCTAAGGAGGTAACCTTTACAATACCGGTCAAATTTTTTACCCAAAATTTGACCCAATCCTCACTCAAGTAATACAAAGAAGTTTAAGGCAAAGACTAGTATCTCTCAACACAAATATATCCCTTTTTACAAGCACTCAACCAAATTGAACAAGTAAGATTGGAAATTACAAAGTTCTACAATTGGGGTTTACAAGAAAATATGGGATTTTAGCACAATTGTTTGGATTTGGTGTTTGGATAATTCTTTTGGGATCAATAGTTGTTGTTGGTGCTCTTAGAGGTCCTTTTTATACATTGTCATTGAATTCTAGCCGTTGAGGTTGTTGCCTGCATTAAAATAGCCGTTGGGATGTTATCTTCCCTCCATAAATGCAGTCTGCAACTACCCGTTCTGAAACGCCCGACCCTGTTTCGAAACAGACCAAAATAGAAAAAGCCGTTGGGTGTAATAAATAGGCCGTACCGAAACGGGCACGATCATTTCAATACGCTAAGAGCATGTTCCGAAACTCGTTTCGAAACATTTTGCCACTGTCAAAGCTTGTATCGAAACGGCTTAGAGGCGTTTCGATACACCTTTACAAAATCTTTAAAAACAATTATAAAACTTCAACGGTCATATTTTGAAACCAAGTTTGAATTCCGTTTCGAAACGTTTGAGGTTGTTTCGATACTTTCGTATCGAAACGGTTCAAACCGTTCCGTTGTTCTTCATCCGTTTCGAAACACACATAGTTGTTTTGATACATCCGTATCGAAACGGGAAAGCTATTTCCGAAACAGAGGTTAACAGTTTCAAAACGTTCTGAAACGTCCAAAGGCCGTTCCGAAACGGTGACTCGAAAATCACTGTTTTGACTTGGTAAACACTTAGAAAATATTTGATAAGTTAAAGTTTTGACATGGACATTTTTCTTTAAATACATAGAGAGGTTTTGAGGACTTAAAAATTCATTTTCTCTTTTTTAATTTAGTCCTTAAATCCTTTGTTATATCAAAAATCAATTTATTAGTTTTACATCAATAAAAGGAGAAGTTATCTTATGGGTCTTCTCACCACATCAGCTATGGTTCCAACCGCTAAAAATCACTCACATTTCTATTTCTCACCATATCATTAGTTCGTTCAAATTGAAACTTCCAAATAACTATTTTTTCCAAATAGTTCAAAAAAATATGAGTGTAAATTCGCCTGTAAAATAATAGCATGGAAAATGAGTGATGTAAGTGGTTTTTAATAGTTAAGATCATTATTGACGTGGTAATGATAGTTCATGAAATAGTTTATCCAATAAAAGAAATAGTAACATGCTTTAACAGCATAAAAAGTCATTCGGACAATCAAAATCATTCTAAAAATAATTTTAAATTTGAAAACATATTTTTTGATGGTAGGTCAATGACATATGATGACCTACGCTAGATACGTTCTTGCCATATGGCCCATATCTTATTAAGTTACTTACGAGAGGTTTTAATGTATGAATTTGTGGAAGCTGTGGAAGAGTTATTCTTTAGGGTAAACTATATCAGATGTCATTAAATTATAACATTTGATTCAAAAATATTATCGAGTTTTAAAAAAAATTAAATTTAACACTGATTTTTAGTTTTGACGCGAAAATGCTATTTTGGTGTGAACTCTTAACGTCCCGTTAAGTCAAAACGGCGTCGTTTTGATGTGGCCATTTTGAAGCTTGGTTAAGTCCAAAACGACGTCGTTTAGTCCAAAACCATACGTTTGGAGGGGTTTGAACCTAAGACTTCAAACACAAACCATAACCATTGAAGTAATATGAAATTATTTAATATTTTACCACAAATATTATATATCTTAAACTACTTGAAATTAATTCAAATTATTTTATGAAATAAATAATAAAATAAATAATAATAATATATAAAAATATAAAATATATTATTTGCATATATATATATCAATATACATAAATAAAAATATATTATTTTTATATTTTTTATATATTATTAATAATGTAAACATATTATTTAAAAAAACCCAAAATATTCATAAAAATAATATATTTATATTATTATTAATAATTATAAAATCATAAACCATATCCTTAAAACTTAAACCCTAAACTACAAAGCTCAAACCTCAAATACTAAGGTTTAGTGTTTGATGTTTAGAGTTTATGGTTTTTATATATTATTTATAATATAAATATATTATTTTTATAAATATTTTTAGTTTTTTAAAAATATAAATATATTATTTTTGAAAAATTCAAAACATTCATAAAAATAACATATAAACCCCTAAACCTTAAATTCTAAAGTCTAATATTTAGGGTTTAGGTTTGAGGGTTAACAATTTAGGGTTTAGGGTTTTTATATATTATTAATAATATAAATATATTATTTGTATGAATATTTTGGTGGTTTTTAAAAATAATATATTTTTATTATTAATAATATATAAAAATAATATATATGCAAAAAATTTATATTTTTATATATTAATATTATTTATAGTATTATTTATTTCATAAAATAATTTGAATTAATCTCAAGTAGTTTTAGATATATAATATTTGTGGTAAAATATTATATAATTTCAAGTAAGTTTAGTGGTTAAGGCTTAACACTTGTATTTGAAGGTCTAGGGTCCAAACCCTTCTAAGTACATGGTTTTATTTTTCACCAAAACAACGTCACTTTGACTTAACGGGGACGTTAAGAGTTAACAACGGAGTGACATTTTCGGGTCAAAAACTAAAGTTCAGTGTTAGACTTGAAGATTTTTAAAGTTCAGTGACATTTTCGAGTTAAGGGTCATAGTTTAGTGACATCTTATGTAGTTTACTCTATTCTTTATTGTAGACATGGAAAAATGTGTCAACCACGTGTACAAAAATTTCAAAGAGAAGTATAAGATAAAGCTCTAAAAGACATTGTTTAGAGAGCTGTTGGAGCTACATATATGTGGGAGTTTGAAGATACTTTAGAGTATTTGAAGGCACTCCTAATAAAATTTATGATTTGATTAAGGATAAGGGCCTTGTCTAGTGGTCCAAATTACATTTCTCCACTAAAAGCAAGTGTGATATGTTCTTTAATGACTTTTTTTAGTTACTCATTCTTTTAGTGATTTTAATTATTTAATAAAGTAGCCAATAAATTTTAGAGGCTAGAGATAAATCTGTAGTGATTATGATGGAGATATTAAACAAGGAATCATGTTTCTCTATCAAATCTCCCTAATTAAGGTGAGTAAAATTCGGCTCGACTTTAGGCGAAAAATTCGACTCGAAAAAATTTCAAATAAAGTTTGAGTTGTAAAATGGAAATTCGAATAACTCAAATATTTAATAATTAGTGGATTAATTTTTAAGTTCGAGTCGAGTCCCTCAATTTTTCCTAATATATATACTGATATAAAAATATAATATATATGCCACATGTGAAAAAATATGAAGAAATATAAGAGAAAGTTGTTTAAATTAGAATCAAACTATACTATAACATGATAAATAATTACAATTAAATTTGTATATGAACTCGAAAACTCGACTCGTTTGAGTTGTGAAATATAACGCGTCAACTCAAATAACTCAAAATTTTTTGACTCGACTCGATCGAACACTAATCCCTATCCCTAATTATCTTCACGTTTGTTTATTGTAATCTAAAATTTCTAAAATTTTAATCCACTTCTGCTTTTATTACTTTTAAGTGCTAGTCCATTTATGTAACATTGGTCTTTGGACTGAATAATAAAAGGCCAGAAACCTATGTTCATGAATGCTACGGCTGTTTACTCTAACATGATTGACTCAATTAAAGATAATATCTTAAACTAACTTTCTTATTCATAGTTTGTGGTTTCATTTTTTATATGTTCCTATCAATGACATTGGAACTAATATTACCATTATCTTTATAAAGGTCACTGGTAATTTAAGATGAACAAAAAGAACAATAAGCTAATTGTACGAAATGTGAGAAATAAGACCACAACAACAAAACCTACTAAAAAAAAAGGACGTAAACCAATACACCCACACATAATATCCAACATCCTCATTAGCCTTCACAACTTTAAAAGAAATAAATTATCTACAAAGAGACATCAACCTTTTCCCCCCGACAACTATTAGATGATGTTATATGTGTCTCACAGACAATCTAATATGTCCAACCCTTCAACTCAAACATCACAAGCAACTAGGAATTGGACTTGGCCTAAATGACCAAACTTCTCCTCCCTATTTTCTTGACTTTCCTTAACAATCAAACGATAATTTTTTTTTGCACGAGGTGTTACAAAAGTGTCATATCAAGTAAAGAATCGCTAATGAATCTTAGTATCCTTTCTATAAATTTTACAATCAAAGTATCTCTTATTCGAGTTCTCATCACTCCAAACAATTACAATCTCAGCTTAGTGTCCACAACAACAAATGAGTACGTCATTGTATGCTTTCGTTTTTCTTCTTCTTGAATTTTATGTTGTTGAACAAATGATTGTTTTCGTAATAAGATAGGTGTTAGGGTTTTAATCGTGTCATATATCACGTGAATTTTAGTTGGATATTATGTGGGTTCTATTTTTTATTTTTAAAGTGTAAGATCAGACTTATGTTATTGGGTAACATAAGTTAACGGTTCAACGATCAGATACCAAAACATAACATTTTCAAAATTAATAACCAAAATCAAATAAATTAAAAACAAAAAATGACTAATCTATTAGGGTGTCCATCTTATGAACACATTTTGCACGTGCCGAAAAGTAATCAGAACATCCAATTGAATGTACCCACGTGGCAAGCAAACAGACGGTGAACCCCAAATTTCTTACATCAAATCCATTTCCTTATAAGTCCTCTTAGATCCCCGAATCAAACTAGCATTTCCCATTAATATTCGAACAGATTCCTTGCCCTAACTTTACCCATTTCTCTATCGCCGATCTAATCCGTCTCATATTTTCGATCCATTTTTTCTCCTATTCTTCAATTCGCTTCGTATTCATTTTCTCCTCTTTCTTGTGATCCTAATTTCACCCGTTCCTGTTTTAGGGTTAGTGTTTTGAAATTTTTCGATCTATAAAATCTGACCTCGGGTTTTGTTTTCTCTTGATTCGGTTTCTTCAGGATCGGTCTAATTTTTCTGGGATTTTCCTTCTATTTCTTGTAAATCCGTGATTATTTCTTCAAGTGTAATTTCATTAATCTATTCTTTTATTTTCATTTCCTATTTCCTGCTTCTTTTAAATTTCTTAATTTATTGGTCAACAAATTCTCAGGTAAGAACCAGCTCATTTAGCTTGTTAATAGTTGAATGCTAAATCGTCCTTTTGAAGTACAATTTAGATTTTGAAATGGGTTATCAAGTGATAAAAAAAGGGTAAAATGGTATGTATGTATGTATGTATTAATCTTGAAATGGTTTAAAAGAAAATTCTTGTGGAAATGTTAAAAATCAAAATTCTCTGAGGTGTTAAGTTGGTTTTTTTTGGTAGTTTTTATTTTTCCTCTTTAAAATTTGTTGATTCTTCTTTTGTGTTGAATATGCATACAACTGGACTCAAATTAGTTGAGTCTTAATAATGATGTGAATCATTTTCCTTCAATTTGTTCAATCTAAGTAATTCTGAAGTGTATAAAGCTTTTTACCCGCAGGCTAAAATGATTCATAAACGTCCTTACATTGATGACTCTCAAGAGGTTGCATGTAAGCACCCAAAACAATGGGAAGATACTAGCCACTTTGCTTCAATTGTCAATGGTGTTCATCCGAACAATGCTTTCCAAAACCATCAAATTTCTTCTGGTACTACAATACAATGTCTTTATCTTTCTGTATAACTATATTACATCGTCTTGATTGGACCTTTTATACTAGTTTCATGTGTTACGTCATGCGAGTCTGTGGCTCTTTATACCGAACTTGTTTTGATTAGGTAACTTGTCTATGGCTTCTTTCACATAACGAGACTGTTAACAATTATATAGTTGGAATGCTCTAAGTTTGTGTGCTTTGAACTTGTTTACAATTCTTTTGGGAAAAAAGTTGTTTTCTGTAAACTATAATATTGTTGGATAGCTCTTTATAAAAGCATTTTGGTCGATGTCTTTCTGCTCTGTGTATCTTGTATGCGAATTAAATGCCTGCATATGTTCCCTTTATCACATTTAACTATGTGTATCAGTCTTGTCCCCATATTTAGCCAGTCAAATTAAAATTTTCAGCAAGTTTCTTAACTGATAGAATTCCAATTTGAAGAAGGTAAATGGGAGGACATTTACGCTAAGCACCAAGATGAAGGTAGGTTTTCTGAAGACTGCACTAATAAGGAATACGAAAGTAGTGCTTCTGGTTGTGTTCCACATTTTTGGTGGGTGGACAGCAATGCCATGGATGCGGATATCGAGTCAGAGGTGGCAGTTCATCTTCCACTGTTTCCTGAATATTTTGCATCCTGCCACCAAAACCCAGCTTTTCTCCGTTCTGATGAGGTCTGTTCATCTCTTCTTTCTCCTAGAGAGCTAGTCTCTGTTGGACCAGAGTATCAGGCAGATATTCCTGAATGGAGCCAACAACATATGAAGTGTTCCTTGGACTGTCTCGATACATCAGATCCTCAAGTTGCCCTTAGATCACCATGTGCAGGCCTGATGGATGATAATGATTATGGGAAGATGATGATGGGTACTTGTGTCATTCCAATGCCTGATTCAGAATCAACCTCAAAGTTTCACTTCGAAGATGTGGGACACAGAACTGATTGTGAATGCATGGATCGCGGTTCTATCAGATGCATTGGACAACATGTGACAGAAGCAAGAGAGAAACTAAGAGAGAATCTTGGGTCGGAAATATTCAGGGAGTTGGGTTTCTGTGATATGGGTGAGGAAGTTGCGAAAAGATGGACAGAAGAGGAAGGGCTAGCATTTAATAATGTTGTCCTATCTAACCCCTTCTCATTGGGTAAGAATTACTGGGATCATCTCCCTGCGATTCTCCCTTCCCGTACGAAGAAGGACCTTGTCAGTTATTATTTTAATGTATTTATTCTCAGAAAACGTGCTGAGCAGAACCGAGTTGACCCTGTACATGTTGATAGTGATGATGATGAGTGGCAGACAGCTGAGTGTGTAATTCCAGCAGGGGATGATGACTCTGTCGTGGAATCTCCAATTGGTCATGAAGCTGCTGCACATTATGAAAACAACAATGAAGAAGATTGCAATGAGGACATTGAGGATGATGACAACAATGAGGGCGGGGTTGATTCTCATGAAAATGCTGTTGATGATATTCGTAGAGCCGTTGCTAATGAAGAAGATGAGGGAGATATAGATGAAATGTCAGGACCCCATGTTGAAAGTTTCATTGATAATTACTGTTGCAATGATTTTCATCTTGTGTGTTGTGTCAAGGGGAATAATGAGTGTGATTATGATGATACTCAAGGTGACTCATGCACATCATACGAGTATCAGAGGGATCAGGATGATTGCCATGGTCTGCCTGAGATGGTGATGGATGCAAATCAACCCAGTCAGTGACGAATTCACTGGTAGCAGATAAATTTGAATGCCCTCTCCGATCATAGCACTTGATTGTTTTTGGAACGGATTTCTTAACCCAGTCAGTAAGTGCTTTCCTCCAAGTTTGATGCAAGGCTGGCAAAAGTGATGTGAGTTCAATGACCGATTTCTCGTGAAATTTCCAAATTCAAGCAGGCTTGTTAGAGCCTTTGAGGTTCGGTGAGATGGTAAGGATCCTCATTGTGATTGAGAATCTCCGGTGAGAATTTCTGCACGTAGCAGACGAGAAGAAGTTTGGTGCACGGTAGTATGGAGGGATGATGTTAGTAGTATCCATGGGTGCATCAAAGGAACTCCCATGGAATATTGCCTCGACGAGTATATGCAATCAGCAAAAACCCAAATTGCCAAGACATGATGAACCCCTGACAAATTGATGAAAATGGATCCCGATTTCACTTGTAATTTGCAATCATTCTGATTGTGTTCATTTTGCATGAGTAAGTGAGTGTATTTGCTCTCCTTTTCTGTTAAATTTTGGTTTAGCAGTGTATTATTCAATCAAAGATCAGGGTTATGCAGGAATCCTGAATTTGGCTAACAACACGTTTTTTAACTGATTTATCTCCGGTTAAGGATGAGTGTGGATATGCATAAAAGCTTTAAAATTTAAACCCGTTTATTATCTGGATGAGTTTGGATATGCCTAAAAGATACATATAGTGATTAAAATATCTGAATTTAAATATTATCCGATCTAAAAACGAATATACTTTGGCGAGACTATTAAAATAGTAGATCGGGGTCGGAATTGTCTTACTGACAGGGTGGCAAAGCTCAAAGCTGGCGGTGGATGATGATTTACTTTGCCACAGAATGTTTGCAGCAATTGCAAATTGATTGTGCAAGTGGAGAGAATGGTTGACTGTTGTTTTGTTTCTGTGTTAAGCTGGTTATGGTTTTAGGCTAGCTAATGTTTTGTGCTTTTAGACCAAGTTTATCTTTTAAGTCTTGTGATGGTTATTATGTGTACTTTTTCTTCTTCTTTAGGGTTAAGAAGTTTTTTTAACGAGACACATAATAATTATTTTTTAATTTATAAAAAATAGTAAATATTAGTATTTGTGGCAGAGGGTTCAATAAAACAACTTTAAAACTTGTGGTCAACGTCTACATAAATGATCTCGAGTGAAATCGAGAAGCAAAAGAAATAGTAAATATTGGCCAAGACTGTTACATAGCACCGAAGTCTACATAGATGGTCTCCGCATCTTAATCATGAGACTGATTATTATTTATTACAAGCTACATTTTATTATTAGAGCATTCGTGACGAGAGGATTAATTATTGTTATCAACTATAGATATCTTTAACTGATAGGTTATAATTATATACTCTTTCATGTGATTAATTCATTCATATTTTAATTATATTTTGAGTTTAATTGTAAAAATTATGATTGTTTTGATATAGGAGGTGAAATATAGATGCAATGTGAAAATCAGCTCAAAGGCATGTTTTTAGCTTCCCATGTGAGAATTAGAGTCTTTTGGAAGATAGTAGAAACAAGTAAAATGTTATCTTCGATAAGGCGTGACCACGCCTTGTGACTGATGCGAATCTAGTGTCTGACATGAGAAATTCGAAATTTTAGAAGCAAATCCGTGTATAAGCTTACTTTTATAGTTATTTCCATTATTTTAAAAGTATTGGACCAAGAATCAACCTCTTTTATTAATTAGGATTTTATTTATTTAAGATTTTTTATTATTTTATCTTTCTTTATTTGATTAGAACTCAATTAAAGAGGATTTACTTTTAGGTTTAAGGTTTTTGCTCTCTATATAAAGAGTTCGATTCAAGGGTGAAGTGATTCCGCTGTAATTTTGTGAGGCTTGCACTAAACTAGTATTTCTCTTTAAATTCGAGTAATCTTTGTTTCTTGTTCTTATTTTCATGAATGTTTGGTATTGATTAAATTGACGCCTTAATTCAATGTTGAATGTTCTACCGATATCCATGACGCAAGTAGCAAAGGGTAAGGATCATGTTTTGTGTTCGATAGACTACACATCACACATGATAGTCCATAGAAAAATAAAGATACAAAATTAATTTGATCGATTTTTTTTAGTCATTCTCATTAATCTTAATGCTATCATTTTTTTTGATAAATAGGAGAGGCACCTACTACACGCCTCGTTAAAAAACCTCCCTAAACCTAACGGAGGAAAAAGAGTACATGTAATAGCGCTGAATAAACAAGGCAAACCAACAAAGATAAGCAAAATGAAACTACACGAGCAAAACTAAAAAAAGCCAAATTATCAACCCGGCAAGCAAGAGCAGACGAAACCAAAACTGCAAATTGCAGCAGCAGTAACCCACACGGAACCAATAGCACCAGCAGAACCCGTCGACCTCAGCAACCAATATCACCCAACCCTTCCAACTCACCATTCGCCATGGCCTCCTTGTGCAGACTGTTTCGGATAGCTAGAGGAGGGTCGAGAAACCTATAATAATCCAGCGCTAGATCCATGGCCATCTTCGCAAGCTTATCCGCTACCATATTCGCCTCTCGCCGTACCCAAGAAAACTGGACATCCCAAGCTCTCGACAGAATTTTCGCAAGGTGACCGCGAAGATTTGATGCAAACCTCAAAGGCTCCCGCAACATCAAACCATTATAAACCTCCCTATTATCCGTTTCAACTATAACCTTAGTAAAGCCGAGCACCCACGTCGTTGAAAGACCATCATACATTGCCCATAACTCAGCCTCGAACATAGAACAAATTCCTATTTTCTTTGAAAAACCGAAACGACATTGCCCATTAGCATCACGCCCCAAACCACCACACGAAGCGAGTCCGGATGATGTATTCCTTGCCCCGTCAACATTAAGTTTAATCCAGCCGGACGGGGGCCTCCACCATTGCGCAGCAGCTCGAGAAGTTATAGAAGAAGCCGCCTCTTGCTCTTGCCGGACACTCGCCATCAGCATCTCCCTGCAGTGGCGTTGAGCCTGCTGCAGCAAGGTCTCTTGAGTGTCGGGAGCAGCACCAAACACAGCCGCATTTCGTCGTTTCCAGGCCAGCCAAACCATTGATCCGAACAGCAAATCCCAGTCCTGCGGGCATCGAGCATAGCGCTGCACATCTACAAGGTTCTCCAAAATCCACTGGTTAATGTTAGAACTGAAAAAGGCAGGGACCATATCGGCTTTTATAAGCTGCATCCACGCATTCTTAATCGCCATGCACTCTCGAAGAATGTGGGAAATATCTTCGACAACAGCTCCGCATAACACACAACTAGAATCATTTGCGAGATGTCTTCGCACACGCTCCGCATTTGTCATAACACGACCATGACAGACTTTCCAAAGAAATAACTTTACTCTAGGCAAACCACAGAATTTTGCTAAGACCATCCAAATCGGTTCCGCGATCACCATACTTGAATTTGCGCGCACCCCATACGCAGACTTTACAGTGAATCACCTAGACGTTTCAAGCATCCAGCCAGGGCAATCAGGGGTACCCGTCGAGTTTGGTGGTTTGACAGCCGCTATGCCTTGAACCACATCAGGCGGGAGTAAATCCGCAAAATCGCCCCATTTCCATTGACCATTGTTTGCTACCATCTCTCTAACAGTTATAGTGCGATTAACAGCATCCTCACCAGTATTAATGTAGCGGCAAAGAGGACCAAAAGAGTCAACCCAAGCATTCCTCCAAAAGTCAATACGTTGACCGTCGCCAATATTCCAAACAAGATTCTGACAGAGATCTGGCCAAACGAGTTTAATGCCCGCCCAAAGACGCGAGCCCCTCGTGTTCGGTAAAGTATCCGGAACCTCGTCTTGAATGCCATATTTGCAGCGCATCACTTGAACCCAAAGATGACTTGGTTCCGATATCATGATAAAATCCAATTTTAGAAGAAATGCCTCGTTTTGGTATTCCATCCGTTTTAGACCCAACCCACCATTTGAAACTGGAGAGCAAACCACATCCTAATTAACGGCATGAGCCCCTCTGCTGTCACTACAATGGCCCCAAATGAAGTTTCTGATCAATCGTTCGATCTCAACACAAACATACTTGGGCAATCGGACCGATTGCATAGAATACATAGGAATAGCCGTAAGGACAGATTTGGCCAAGATGATACGGCCAGCAAAAGAAAGCATCAGAGCCTTCCAACTTGTCAATCTATCTGCCACCTTTTGAATCAAATATCGATAAGTTTCTTTGGTAATCCTACCATGAATAAGTGGGACTCCCAGGTATCTACCAAGATCAGAAACACATTTAAAACCAAAAGCACCACTGATATCCTCCCGGAGAGTAGAATGAATGTTATGGGAGAAGAAAATGTTGGTTTTCGAAATACTGACTTTGTGACCAGAACATTCACAGAACTCCCTAAGCACCCGACTAATGACATCAAATTGGTCCATAGAAGCTTCCACAAATAAGACAAGATCATTCGCAAAAAAGAGGTGAGAAATCAACGGGCCCTTCTGCTTGAAGTGAAAAGCCTTCCACCTACCCTGGTCCACCTCACGTTGAATAGACTAAGCTAACCGCTCCATACACAAGACAAAAAGATAGGGTGACAGTGGGTCACCCTGTCGAATCCCCCTAGAAGGCTGAAAACTCGTCGTCGGACTACCATTCCATAGAATCTGAGTAGATACAGAGGATACACAACTCATGATAAGAGACCTCAAGTGAGCAGGGATATCAAGATCAGCGAGGGTGTCATCAATGAACGACCACTCTAAACGGTCATATGCCTTTTCAAGGTCGACCTTAATCGCAAACCAATCTGTTTTTCCTTTTTTACCACGCATAGAGTGAATAATTTCTTGGGCAATAACCACATTGTCAGTGATTGAGCGGCCAGGGACAAAGCTGGTCTGGTTCTCCGATATCCAATCAGGCAGATACGGCTTTAATCTGTTAACCACAATCTTGCTAAGAATTTTGTACACCACAGTACATAAACCAATAGGCCTGAACTGTGCAATCGTCTCAGGAGTCTCTACTTTAGAAATAAGCACGAGAAGAGTTTTGTTTAAATCCGGATCAACCACACCAGTAGAGAAGATACAATGTATGGTACTGCAAACGGCATCACCCACAGTATCCCAATGACGTTGATAAAAGGATGCATGAAACCCATCCAGCCCAGGCGATTTGGATGGATGCATCTGAAACGGAGCATACGAATCTCCTCACGAGAAAGAGGCATCTCCAACGCCACCTTATCCCGCTGATCAAGACCGTAGAAGAAACCACGACAATTAAAAGAATAGCCATTAGACCCATCGGAAGAGAAAAGGTTAGCAAAGAAATCCACTGCTAAGTTCTTCAAAATCTCCGGATCAGATACCCAATCACCACGCTCATCTTTAAGGCATAAGATAGTGTTACGCTTTCTCCTGCCATTCGCAATCGCATGATAATATTTAGTATTACGGTCACCATCTCTAATCCAATCACATCTAGCTTTTTGACGCCACATACTCTCTTCCGTGGCAAGGATATCATCTAACTCAAGTTTAAGAGCTTTCTCCAGATCACAAAGAGCCGTAGAGTGCCTCCTCCCCAGGGCCCTATCAATACCCCGCAACCGAGAAATGATGCGCTTCTTTTTCTTTTCCATATCACCAAAACATTGAGTATTCCACTGAGATAAATCAATTTTGAGCTTCTCGATATTCTCTCTATAAGACAAGCCATCCTCCCAAGAGTTCCTAAGACGGGATACAAACTCGGCCGAATTTTGCCAAGCAGGGACGAAACGGAAAGGCTTTTCCACCAAATTTGGCACGAAAAGATCCGTACAAAGAAGAAGAGGGCGGTGATCAGAACCAATTCTATCAAGGTGCTTAACCAACGTATTCGGATAAATATCAGCCCATGCCAGCTTCACCATATAGTGATCAAGTCGTTCATACAAATCCCCTCGAACCCAGGTAAATCGCAGACCTTTAAAATCAACCTCCTACAGAGCATTAGCAAAGACAAAGTTTTGAAAATCCTTACTAACACAATGACGACGACTATGACCCCCATGACGGTCATCAATATGCAAAATGACATTAAAATCTCCCCCAAGAAGCCAAGGTTGATAATCTTAATGCTATCATTGAATTTATTTAATGGTAAGTTTCGGTTGGAATATTTGTTATGGTGTTCCCCAAGTATACTAACTGATTCTTAAAGGAGAATAAATGCTTGTTGTGGTGTTCTCCAAGTAGACTAATTTCTTGGATGCGAGAAATTTATCTTTTAGCCCATGATCAAAGTTACGGTTGGATGAAAATCACACCTTTGAATTGGAAGTTTGGTAAGATCAATTTTTGTTAATTTTAATATTCAGCTTTTAGTTATTTTCTCATTCAACAATCCAAACACCCCCCCCCCCAATTTTAGTTTTATTGCTTTAGCATTAAGATTCTAGTTTCAGCTCTCTTGGGATTCGACCTGATCTCACTATTACTACAAGTTAGTATAACTAAATTAGTTTTATTTTGCGAAACTTCGACAACACCGCCAAAATTGGCGCCGTTACCGGGGAGCTATTTTTAGTTTCTCATTGTTTATTTTATTTTTGTTTATAACTCGTTCTTCTCAAATTTCTAATTTGCAGTATATTCCTAAAATTAAAAATACATCGCGTAAATTAAGAAAAGAGACTAAAGAGAAGAAACGTCTAAAGAAGAAGCATAAATAGATTTGACTATTTTTCATTTATCTATTTTTGAAGAAGTTGAAGAAAGAATGGAGAACAGAACTCTCAAGGAGTTAGCCGAATCGAATCTAGATCAACCACTCTTATGCATTACTTTTCTAATTTTGAAGGTGATTTTGAATTAAGATCTGGTTTAATTCACTTACTTCCCATTTTTTATGGACTCTCAAGTGAAGATCCTCAGAAACACTTGAAAGAGTTTCATATTGTATGCTCTAGAATGAAGCCACGTGGAGTCACCGAAGAGCAAATCAATCTAAGAGCTTTTCTTTTTTCTTTAAAGGACCAAGCAAAAGATTGGCTCTATTACCTACCCTCCGGATCAATTACGACATGGAATGGAATGAATAAATTATTCTTGAAGAAGTTATTTCTCGCGTCTACAGCCGCCAACATTAGGAAAGAAATTTATGGCACCACGTAGCTCAACGGAGAAACCTTGTATGAGTATTGGGAGAGGTTTAAGAGATTATGTGCTAGTTATCCTCACCATCAAATCTCGGACCAGCTTCTAATCCAATATTTCTATGAAGGATTGTTGCCAATGGATAGAAGTATGATCGATGCAGCAAGTGGAGGAGCTTTAGTGAACCTCACGCTTGCAAGAGCCAATGAGTTAATTTCAGACATGGCTGAAAATCCTCAACAATTCGGTACAAGAGAAAATAGACTTGTTAGCCAAATTAATGAGGTGAGTATGATTAAAGATCAAATTTCTGATTTAACCACATTGGTTCGTCAACTTGCTATAGGGCAGACACAAGGAGCAAAAGTTTGTGGAATATGTTCGATTCAAGGACATTCTACGGATATGTATCCAACATTGCAACCGGATTTGGTGCAAGAGGCTAACGCTCTTGGTGGATTTCCTGGTCAAACCCAAAGGAAGAGCGATCATTTTCTAGTCATTACAATCTAAGATGGAGAGATCACCCAAATCTAAGTTATGGGAATCAAGGAGGGCAACAAAGATATACCTCTCAGAATTTTGTTAACCAAAATCAAGCATCGACACAACAACAATCTTCAAATTCAGGCATGTCTTTAGAGGGTCTTGTTCAAAGCCTTGCTAACTCGGCTAATGCATTTCAACAGGAAACAAGGGAGGCAACTCGAAATTTGGAAAATCAAATTACTCAATTGGCTACGTCAATTAGTAAATTGGAGGCTCAAAATTTTAGAAAATTACCTTCTCAAACAGAGGTGAATCCAAGAGAGAATTGTAGCGCAATTTCATTGACGAGTGAAAAAGGAAATTCATTCGGGATCTATTTCACGTGAAAAAAATTGAGATGGGCAAGGAAGAGGAGGAAATCAAAATTCCATGCAAGATTTCACAAAAGGTAACATTCGACCCCCCGTTATCTCTTTCGTCTCACACTCCTTTACCTCTATTCCCCAGTAGGTTGTCTAAACCAAAAGAAGATGAGCATAACGAAATCTTAGATACAATTAGGAAGGTACAAATCAATATTCCTTTGGTGGATGCTATCAAGCAAATTCCTAAATATGCAAGATTTTTGAAGGAATTGTGCACAAGCAAAAGAAGGTTGAAAGAAAAGGAGAGAGTTCAAGTAAGTAAGAATGTGTCGGCAATGTTGCAAAAGAACATGCCAGAAAAATGCGGGGATCCGGGTATGTTTACTCTACCTTGCACTATTGGTAATAAAAAAATTGAGCATGATATGTTAGATTTGGGAGCTTCAACAAATGGCATGCCATTTTCTATTTACCAAGAATTAACATTAAATGGCCTGCAAAAGACAGGTGTGATAATTCAATTAGCTGATCGTTCTTATATTCACCCGCTTGGAGTTGTTGAGGATGTTTTGGTGCAGGTTAACGAGCTACTTTTTCCAGTGGATTTTTATATCATGGACATGGAAGGAAATTCTTCTTCGAAATCACCTTCGATTTTGTTAGGGAGACCATTCATGAAGACATCGAGGACCAAGATTGATGTAGACGAGGGTACCTTGTCTGTGGAGTTTGGTGGAGAAATTGTGAAATTTAATATTCTTGATGCAATGAAGTACCTTAATGATACACAATATCTTTGTCAAATTGATGTGGTTGATTCAATTATGCAGGATGTCTTTGCGGAAGAAAGCACTAAGTACAAGCTGAAATTATGTTCGGAAGAAATTGATGATGAGATTGACTCGGAAAAAATATTTTCAACATCATCTCTTGAGCAAGCAAGTTTAGACGATAACATAATTATTCTTTCCGATGTGCAGGCCCCGAAGTTGGAGCTCAAAGCTTTATCCGATCACCTAAAATACACGTATTTAGGTAAAGAGGAGACATTGCCAGTCAAAATCGCAAAAGAAATCACAACCGAGCAAGAAAAGAAGTTGGTTCGAATCTTAAAAGAGTATAAAGCGGTAGTTGGGTGGACCTTAACCAACATCAAAGGTATAAGTCTGTCGATTTGTATGCATAGAATACTTCTTAAAGATGATGCCACACCTTTAAGAGAACCACAAAGGAGGCTGAACCAGGATCCAAGAAGAAACACTAAAAAGAAGTTGGAATCCAGCGAACAAACCCATTTATAAAGAATCGGGTGACCGAAAAGTTCCATGATTGCGTCGAGCAAAACGGCGTTAAACAATTGCGCTATTGGAAGGCAACCCAAAATTTTTATTTACCTTATAATTATTTACTTTATCTTGTTTTTTTATTTTATTTTTATTTTTGTTTCGTTTTCAGAGAATTTGATTTTTGGGCAGAAAACTATTTTGAATAAGGCGTGACCATGCCTTAATACAGACAGACTACTCAGTTTGAACTTCACAAGATTGAATTTTGGGCAGATTTCTGGTTCGAATAAGGTGTGACCACGCTCTAATAGAGACACACTTTTGAGTTTAAATTTCAGTAAAACTTAATTTTTGGTAGTAGACGGGTTTGAATAGAGCGTGACCATGCTCTATCAAGATTAGCCTACTGAATTCCTGGGCAAGAATTAGAACACTGAATTTCACGAGTGGAGAAAAATTTAGAAGCCTTGATGCACCATTGTGGAGTCACACCTCTTTCCTACCATCACCTTGAACCATCTCAGTCCGACTTGCTCACACATCAGGGGAGTTTCCTTTTCTTTTAAACTCTTTTGTGAGCATTCTATTTTGATATACATTGAGGACAATGTACAGTTTAGGTGTGGGGGAGATATTATATATTTCATACATGATTTTATTTGCTAGATTATTTTTATTTAAGTTTGTGAAAAAATTTCAATTTTTTTCGCTTTCTTTTTGAAAACTATGTTTTGTGCTTGGATTTTGGTGTGCTTCAATCCGTATATACTAATTTTTTCATTGAAACATTGAGTCTTTGTTTAATATCTTAGAATACCTTGTAAGTTTTGGATACATCTTGTTTTGAATTATAATTCATGAAAGTGATGAGCATAATTAGTGTTTTCTTAAAATTTTGATGACATCTCATTGGTTTGTTAGTTGAAAAATGGACTTGACTTGATGTCAATTACACACTTTGGTGAGATTTTGAGCCTAAGAGCAATTTGTTATATCTTGCTCATTTTCCTTCTTGTTGAGTGTGTCGAACTTAGCGTGTTTATTCTAGAACTTACTTATGAATGCATTTTGAGATCACATTTTTGGATTGATGCTTTGAAATGATGAGGGCAATTAGGTTTAGCCCATTTCTTGGACTTTCAAAAAGCCTACCCATATATTTTTCCCTTAGTTAGTCAATTTGAGCCTATTTTCTCATTTATTTGTCTTACCACATCTTAACCCAAAGCTTTTTTGTTTGTTGTCCCTTCTTTTTCCTACCCTTGTCAAGACATTGAAAAAAATGTTGTTCCATAAAAAAATCAAAAAAATGAAGAAAACTTGAAGTTTGTTCCTTGATTAAAGATATTTAAAGATATATTTGTAAAAGAAAATAAATGTCACTTCTCCAAAATTTCTTAGTGCTTAAATGAGATGTGGGAATAATTTTTAATCTTTTTTGGTAGTATGTTAGATGTTGTTATGCGGAATTGATATCATGAACTCTTGTCTTGACTCAAAAACCTTCATTTTTAGCCTTTTACCATACCCTTACCTAAGCCTCGTTACAATCCTTTTAAAGACCTTTTAATTTTTGCATCAATTCATATGTAGTGGTGAAGATTTGATTCATTTGCAAGCTTATGGTAATACCGTGCTATGTTTTGATCTTGAGAGTTAATTACACCTTAAACACTTTGAGAGTATTGAGTGAAACCATGCGAGGGTGTTAAGTCTTGTTGCATTTGATATTGGTCGACTAATGAGATGTTTGGTTTTTGTTGTAAAATTTATCCTATGAATTTTCATTCTCTTGGCTGTCATTATAATTCAAATCCTTGATGTGTGCTTAACTTTATTGTTATTGTGGGATATTAAACAAGATGAAAGGAGGTAGATGGGAGAGTTGGTATGTTGAATTGAAATATGCTTGAGGACAAACATGAATTAGGTGTGGGGAAATTTGATAGGTTATAATTATATACTATTTCTTGTGATTAATCCCTTCATATTCTAATTATATTTTGAGCTTAATTGTGGAAAGTATGTTTGTTTTGATATAGGAGGTGAAACATGAATACAATGGTGAAAATCATATCAAAGGCATGTTTTTAGCTTCCCATGTGAGAATCGAGTCTTTTGAAAAATAGTAGAAATGAGCAAATGGTTATCTTCAATAAGGCGTGACCACGCCTTGTGACTGATGCGAATCTGGTGTCTGGCATGAGAAATTCAAAATTTTGGAAGCAAATTCGTGTTGAAGCCTACTTTTATGGTTATTTTCATTATTCTGGAAGTATTGGACCAAGAATCAACCACTTTTATTAACTAGAATTTTATTTATTTAAGATTTTCCTTTATTTTATCTTTCCTTATTTGATTAGAACTCAATTAAAGGATTTTTACTTTTAGGTTTAAAATTTTTGATCTCTATGTAAAGAGCTCATTAGAACCTTTAAAAGCTATCTCATCTTTGACAACATTTTTTTTATCTTCCACCATGAGTGGCTAAGGCTTTTATTTCCGATTCAAGGGTGAAGTGATTCCGCTGTAATTTTGTGAGGCTTGTACTAAACTAGTATTTATCGCTATCCATGACGCAAGTAGCAAATGGTAAGGCTCATGTTTTGTGTTCGATAGACTACACATCACGCATGATAGTCCCTAGGGAAATAAAGATACAAAATTAATTTGATTGATTTTGTTTTAGTCATTCTTGTTAATCTTAATGCTATCATTGAATTTATTTAATGGTAAGCTTCGGTTGGAATATTTATTGTGGTGTTCCCCAAGTATACTAATTGATTATTAAAGGGGAATAAATGCTTGTTGTGGTGTTCCCAAGTAGACTAATTTCTTGGATGCGAGAAATTTATCTTTTAGCCTATGATCAAAATTACGGTTGGATGAAAATCACACATTTGAATTTGGAAGTTCGGTAAGATTGATTTTTTTAATTTTAATATTAAGCTTTTAGTTATTTTCTCATTCAACAATCCAAACACCCCAATTTTAGTTTTATTATTTTAACATTGAGATTCTAGTTTCAACTCTCTTGGGATTTGATCTAATCTCACTATTACTACAAATTAATATAGTTAAATCAATTTTATTTTGCAGGACTTCGACAACCCTATCATCGACTCAGAGGGAAAAACGTACACTTTATATTTTAATTCATGACAATATGACATTTTGTGGTTAAAACATATAATATAAAAAACCATTATTTCTATTTTTACAAAATTACATATGCGAGATTATAATTTTAGAGTTAAAAACTAAAGAATTACATAAATTGAAGGGCATTGAAAAAAGGAATTCTTATTTTTTATTTTTTCAAAAATCCCTGTAAGAAATTACCTTAGTCGATAAAATAACTATGTTAAAAGTAACCAAAGGCTTATATTTTCTTTTTATAAGAGGAGACTTTTTATTTTTATTTGTAAATAAAAAATGTTACATATTAATAATTTTAGGTAATCTAATTCTTAAAAATAAATATAGAATCGCCCTCCAATTTTCTTTTTATCAAAATTGCTTATATTTTTATTACCTTGTAAATAATTATTAACTTTTTAAATAATCAATTCTTTAAATATTATTTTTTTCATAATTCTTTTATTATTATGAATATTTATTTATGTGGATGTTTATTATTATAAGAACTTTATCAAGGAGATTTGATTTATTTTATTATTAAGAGTATTATCTTCATTAATTAGAGTTTAATGTATTATATACTTCTTATGCCTATAAATAGATGATTTGATGAAGGCATTGTACACAAGTCTATATTTGAGAATAATACAAATTTCTCTCTTTCTCTCATCTCTTTATTCTTTTACTTGTTCGTTGTTCTACATTACTTTATTCACAACACGTTATCAGCACAATTTCGCTCGATTATCATGGTTCTTGTTGGTGGTTCTCGAAAAAGATTTCAATTTGATTTTGTGGCTACATCCGGTAAGTTTCATTTATCTATATATCGTTTTATTGGTTGATTAGTCACGACATCAAGTTCATATTCGTGTTGTGTCACTCAAATATATAAATTAACCTAATAAAAAAATAATATGTAGCTAACTTTTCACGTTTGTTTATTGAAACAATTAACATCCCCTTGCGCACAGTTTTTGAGTATTTTCAAGGAAAGCTTTAAAAAAATTGTTTACTTGTTAGTATGCTTAATAATACATGATCGAGAGTTTATGCTATTATTTGATATTTAATATTTATTTGATAAGGGATTGTGTTCTTAATCATGTTTTGAGTACGTTTCTTCAATATATTTATATTGAGATCAATATTTATTTACGTTATTCTATTAATGAGAGTTTATATTTTTAACCGTGTTTTGAGTTTTACATGTATTTAAATAGCTTGAAAAGAGACACGACATTATGAGAAGTTGTGTTGGTCATTTGCTACGTCTCCATTGTCCTCGAGAGGAAAATCAGTATCGGTAAATTCTGATTTTATTTTTATTCTTTAAATTATAATTTTAAAGTGCGATAAATTATGGTGATTTTGCTCAAAAGCAATAATTTTTATGTGTCGAAAAACTCGACTATTTCTCCCACATTCAAGTTATGAAAATCCGTCTTGATCCAAAAAGTTTTATGGGAGGCATTCCCTGAAGTGAATGCAAGCATGATGTTTATTCCATGCAATTATTGGATCTATTTCATTCCCTGAAGTGAATACAAACATGGTAAATCATTATTCAATTAGAGACATAACTTCGATATAATCCAACTCATTTGGACGTTGTTGGTTTTCTTATAACCCTCGAAGGGAATAAATCATCTTCTAATTATTTTCATAACTTTGAAAAGAATTATTTATCTTTTTATTTATTTTACTTTATGTTTATTTACTTTACACACATTAATTATTTACGTTTTATATTTATATATTATGATATTTATTTATTTTGTTTAACATGATTACTTGTTAAACACAATCTATGGTGACGATTTATGTTCAACATAAGCATATGATATATTTTCTCATTTAAATGCAAGGGAATAATGTGAGTACTATATATCAAAGTACTGAAAATATTGATGCTCTAGAAGAGCAATAAATTCTTGAGAGAAAGCACATTATGAAAAGTGTAAAATTGTGCATATTGCAATAATTACCGTTAATTATAATAATATCATCACCACTAGAAGTGGAAATTTTAAGAGAGCAATATGAGTTCACTAAATATCCTTTTGAGAATTATAGATAATATATGTTATCAATTGACATTTGAAATAAGCCAATATGGATATATGTTCTGATAGCCAAAAAGTTAGTTGAAAGCTATAGAAGAGTTATATATTGCTATCAAAAGATATTTTCAATTGAAAGCTCTGAAAGAGCTAAATATATTCCTATTCAAATGAACAATTTTAATGGTTGTACTAGACATGTACGAGTGAGATTGAATTACATGTTATGGTAAACAAGAAGTTTACAAATTCATAAATATATACACACTTTTATATAGTTGGCATGATCGGTTAGACCATCCTGATCAATAATGATGCGTAAGATATTTAGATTTATATGCACATTTATTAAAAGAACCTGGAGTTTTTGTGGTGTTTATTCTCAAAGGAATTGATTAAATTCCACTTATTAAAGAACATGAAGTTCTTGTGTTGCTTAAAGAAATTGATTAAATTCTACTTACTAAAAGAACGTGAAGTTCTTGTGTTGTTTGTTCTCGAATGATATAGTTGATCCCACTTACCAAAAGAATTAGAACTTGAAGCTCTTGTACTGAAGTTGAGACTGCATGTCTTGCATATCTGAACGAAATATGGGCTCATATATCCACAAATGTGAAAAGTTTTATATAATTTTAGTATATGCATCTACATTGTTTTATCAACTTACAACCAAAAGTTTGTGAGATTAATTCTAAAAGGATTCAGATTATGCAATTAGACTATTCGTCTTGTAAAAGCTTGTGGGTTTATATTTTAGGCTATATTAGTAGTTACAAAGCCTATTGGTCATGAACAATACAGTTTAGCAAACTTTTAATTGGATGTCTCCTTTCTAATAGCTAAACTATGAGAACAAAACAATTATTTTTCATATGGTATTTCACATATAGCAACATTTATACGTATCAAGCCAACGAGTTATAATAAACTCCCCATTATGATTTGACTTTTGGTCAGAAGTCATATTTCTCATTTTAAAATTTTGAATGTGCGATATATTGTTGAATTGCTCCACCACAACGCACAAAATAGGTAAATAAAAAGGGTTGAGAATATATATTAAGTACGAGTCTCCTTTTATGTTTAAATTTTTAAACATTAATTAGAGAACTATTTATGAAATGATTTTTCTCAACATCGGGTGAGAGAATAATTAGTTGGATAAAGAAGGAAATGAATTATCATTATCTAGATCCTCGAATATGAACTAAAAGTTCATAAGATGATTCAAGTTATTGTATGTCAACTGCCAGACATATTTACTGACCTAATGAGAGTAATAGAGTCTCATATACCACCTGAAAATGCTCTAAGTTTAAATTACATGTTAGAGCGAATGGATGTAAATCATGTCTGAAGCATGATAGTTGAAATTAGTTCTAGTGATCAAAATTCTCGTAAATGAAAAGTAGTATGAGATTGTCATATATTGAAGGCGGGTGCTCCTAAAGAGACCCAAGACATAACTAATAATAAAACTCTTGAAGAGTTTCAAGTACCTGAAATAAATATTGAAATCTTAAAGAGATCTCGATGAGTTATGTCACTACGAGAATGGGACCAGAAAATTGAAAAGTTGTCGACAACGATTTTGCAAACAATTTTACATAGAATACTTCTATAGAAGTAAAGAAATAAAATAAAGATCTTGTATAGAAATCTATCCAGAAGTATAGATATTGAATTGACCAATGTACAAAGACGCTTTAAACTTTTAAAAGAGAAGTATTTGGACCAACAACCCAAACACCTAAAGGTGTAATGCAAGTGGGGCACAAATAAGTAGTCGTAAATATGATGAAATTATAATTTATGAAGAATTCTAAATACTTCATGGTGGGTGCAATTACTTTGGCAATTATGAAATATTTTATATGCGTCTAATGATTTTGTGGATTCCTATAAAAAGAAAGTTATCCTTGACGGATTTAAAATGCTAGAAGCATTTGAAAATTTCTCAGAAAATTTATTTAGACATGTCTCATTGAATATTTTTATGCATTTGATATTATCGCCTTAGTGAGTACTAATTGAGGAAATACTATAAGAATGATCAAATTTCCTTATGTATTTTATAAAAGAGTTTGGATCAAGATTCATTATGATAATTTGAACATCGTTAGAACTTTTGAATAGCTTCAAATTGGAAACTCATGAAGAACTTTCAAAGCATTTGATGAAAGTATTTGAGGAAAAGAATCTTGAGATGTGGTTCTGTCTCGACCTAAAGACCGAGCACTTAAATATGCGTTTTTTTCTATGAATGTACATAAGCTGAAAGAATCTTAAAGAAGATTCAATATGGATAAAGCATATCTATTGAGTATCCCAATAATTTTAAGGTTGTTGGATGTGAATAAAGATAATAATATCTTTTCTTGGTCTTGAAGCACCATATATTAGTTGGTCAAGAAATATCTATGGATATACAAAGATCATTACCTTTAGATCTTCAAATATTTGTCGATGCCTCCTCAAATCTTGAAGAAATAATTGTTATGCACGAGGCAAACTAAAAATGTGTTTGGCTAAGACCATTTACCCAACATATCCAGAAGATATGCGATTTACTTTCACAAAGCTATCTTGTGTAGAGATAATGCAAGATGTATTTCTCAATCGAAAGGTTGATACATCATGGAACATATTACTCCAAAGTTTCATCCCTTACGATCTTTAAAAAAATAGTATTCAAGATTGAATTATAAAAATTCAAAGATCTTATGTGATGTTTTCATGAAGGGGAGTAAATACGTGTTGCACTCTTTTTTCCTTAACCGAGGTTTTGTCTCAATGGGTTTTCCTAGTAAGGTTTTTAATGAGGCAGCATGTTTTGCGTATCAAAGATGTGTGTACTCTTTTTCCTTCACTAAAGAATTTTTTTCCACTGAGTTTTTATCTTAGTAAAGTTTTAACGAGGCACATTATCTTCATAGACATCCAAGGAGGAGTGTTATGAATATTTATCTATGTGGATGTCTATCATGATAAGAACTTTATCAAGGAGATTTGATTTATTTTATTATTAAGAATATTATCTTCATTAATTAGAGTTTAATGTGTTATATACTTCTTATGCCTATAAATAGATGATTTGATGAATGCATTGTACACAAGTCTATATTTGAGAATAATACAAATCTCCCTCTTTCTCCCATCTTTTTATTCTTTTACTTTTGTTTGTTGTTCTACATTACTTTATTCGCAACATTTATGAAATTACTTTTTACATAATTTTTAGTGTAAAATACAAAAATAATGACTCAACTTTTGCCTCTCTCCTATTTTACTCACTCATCTTTAAATTGAGTCGATTTAATGACTCAACTTTTAACATTGGGTTTTTATCATCACCCAACCGTTATATTATGGATGACGTTAGTGACGTGGCTTTTTTTATTGATTTGACCGCCACATAAGCACACACGTGTTAAAAACAGAATAAATACAAAAAAAAACTGCAAAGAAAAGAAAAGGAAGAGCTGCTCCTCATTCCCTCTCTTTCCTTTCTCTTTTTCTTTAGTTTCTCTCTTGCTTTACCAACTTAGCTCTCTCCTCTATGGAAATATCAGCCTCAAAGCTAGTATTCTTCTGAGGATTTCAGACATATGTGACAAATTCAAAGTTTCACCAGAAAAACACACATGGGAAGATCTCATTATTTTTATAATATTTTGGGGACAAAGGAAGGGGGATATTTGATTATGAAAGGTGTACAACAACAGCGGCGGCGGCAAGAGATGCTTGGGGAAGATCTGCATGCAGGCGGTGGAAATGAAGGAAACCGTTCGGGTTTTGAAGGTGGTGGTGAAGAAAGAGAGATCTGGTTTGATAGTAGGCAGCATCAAGATGACGAGTTGCTCGATGTTAACGATGCTTCGATTTTCTATGCCGATTTCCCTCCGCTACCTGATTTCCCTTGCATGTCGTCGTCGTCTTCTTCTTCGTCGACTCCGGCACCCGTCAAGGCTATTGCAAGTTCCTCCTCGGCTTCCACAACTTCGTCTTCCGCGGCTTCTTGGGCGGTTTTGAAGTTGGATGCTGATGAAGATATGAAGAGAAAGAAAACTGCGCTAGACTATGCATGCGACTCCGGTGCTGACTGCAACCCTTTACAGTCCGACGGGCTTTGTTTTCTCCCGAATACCATCCAGGCTCATGCTTCTTATGCTTTCAATAGCTATTACCAGCGTCGAGCAATGGCGCCCGGTTCTTGCGACTTTGCTGGCACTGGCACTGTTGCCAAAACTGACCCCAGTTTATTCTTTAAAAACCTTCAACTTTCTTTTTTTTTCATTTTTTGAATGGTTTTTACGATTGGGTGTTTGCTCATTTCATCATGGTTTTTCAGGTTATGGATCTTGCATCTACCCATCTTCTCAAAGGTATGCATATTTGCTTTTTTCCTATTGAAACAATGATACATTTGCTTTTCTTTTACTGGGTAGCTTTAGAAGGAATTTGCTCTGATTTCTTAAGTTTCACGCATTCTTTTGATAAAATTTTTCCCTATATACAGTCACTATTAGTACTGGTAAATAGTTGCTGAGATTTAAATCATATAAACAAAGTTGAATCAACTCTGCCATTGATGAAAAAGCAATGGTAATGGCTTTATTTGGATAATATAACACTGGCAATCTGGCATGGGAGTAGTAATTCCGATGCCTACATAGCGTGAAGGTTGGGTTTTGTGCAACCAATACTCATATATACATGGCTTGATCAACATCTAACGTAGCAAAAGCATACAAACCCTAAGGGCTGGGGAAGACAGCCGCCATTTATGGCACCTTCCAATTCCCTGCATCGCCGGTCGCAAAGCAGACTGCTCGTACAATAATCAAGCGATCTCATACTTCGCCTCGTGCAAAGCTGTGCTTCCGCCATTTGCGTCCCTGTTGATCCACAAAACAGTTAATCATTAATCAATCAGATTAAGACCCAAAGATTAGAAGCTCAATAAGGTAATGATCGGTGCTGGGTATGTTATGATTTTGACCTTTTATTCCACAGATATTTTATACAATCAATCACTTCTCGCCTCGGCAACCACAAGTAACGTTATGCAATCGAAAGCACTTCCAATTATCGTAATTTAAACTCCTAAGATGGTGCTTACCGGAGCAAAGGAAAGTGTAGTTGGGGAGACCAACAAATAGTTTAGCCATTACAGGTTTGCCGGAGGGATTGCTACACTGGGGTCAAATCAATAAAAAAAGCCACGTCACTAACGGCATCCATAATATAACGGTTGGGTGATGATAAAAACCCAATGTTAAAAGTTGAGTCATTAAATCGATTCAATTTAAAGATGAGTGAGTAAAATAGGAGAGAGGCAAAAGTTGAGTCATTATTTTTGTATTTTACCCTAATTTTTATTGTTTCACCCATATTGTGGACCGTAGTATCTAATCACAGAAAACCATATAGTAATGTGAGTATTGAGGCAGAGATAGATCAATGAGTAGTTGCACTCTTAATTAGGGACGCAACCATATACACTTTGGGGCTTTTGTCCCTCTCAAATTTTTTTTTGATATAATTATATTTGGAGTCTTCTTTAGTTTAAATAGTAGTTAAATAAGGTCTTTGTCCTTCTTAAATTTTAAATTTAAAGGCTTAATAAACCTTTGTCCCTACCAATGTTTAATCCTAGCTCCATCACCGCTCTTGATATAAAATTTTGTATTCGTCATGATGGCACTTTAAGAATTAGCCGCGAGTCAAGTATTTCACATTGCAAAAATTTCTTTTTCATGTTTTATAATTTGACTGAAACCTAGTCAAATATTCATACAACATTCATGTTTATCTATTTTATAATTAAATTCAAATATTTTTATTATTAAATAATAATTAGCAAAATTATTGAACTTAATAAATGATTTATATCATCAAATTTAATTTTTTTAAAATATTATTTTTCGAGAAAATTGAATAAATGGTTATGGATTTATTATATTAGCATCTTAATAATTCGATTTTTTATTATAAAAAAGGTGAGTTGTGGTAGGCTAAACCCTTAATATATGAAGACATCCTTAAGAATCAAGTATTTTTAACGTCCATCTCATATTGATGACTAAACCTAATTTTCCAAACCAATGTTTTCTATTTTCTAAGTTAACCAAACATCCCACATTCATTTGTCCTTTAAAAAAAATAATCAAATTCCTTTTCCATCAATTCATTGTTTTGATACTTATTTCTAAGTTAACAAAGTTCTAACACGGTGGTTATTAATCCTCGAATTATCATTATTAGAAGGCTTTATTTTAAGGGGGGAAATTTTGATATACATGTCGTGTAAATTTTAGTTTATATGTGCCTTTTAGTTTTAGGAGGTTAAGGTTTTAGTTTAGAGTTTAAAGTTTAGGGGTTTTAAGTTGTAGGTTTAGAATTTAAGGTTAGAGTTTAGTTTTTAGAGATTAGATTTAAGAATTTAGGTTTTGAATTTTATAGTATAAATATGCAAGCTTGTGTAAAATAAATTTTACACAGCATGTGTATCAAAATTTTACTCTTATTTTAATATGGTAAAATACATTAAATGTTACTTAATTATTTTAACAATCTAATCACTCAATTATATATTTAGGAACATGTATGTCAATTTTCTTCTAAAAGTAACAATTTAGTCACTCAATTATAGAATCATGAACAAACATATCACTCAATTATAGAATCATGAACAAACATATCACTCAATTAAAATTTTGTAACAAACAAAATATTCTGTCTATAAAATTGAAACAAAAGCTTGGTATAATAACAATTTTAATCCTTGAAACTTTTGAATTCTAATAATTTGGTCCTAATTCAAAACAATTCATTAAACTTAACCCTTCATATTTAAAAAATTCAAATCCCCACATCAATCTCCTTTACTTAAAAATAACATTTTCTTTTTTTTCTATTATTTCCCCACTTTTTACTCTAATATAGTAGGAATTTTTAAAACAATGCCTAAATTACTTCACTCATAAATCGGGACAATGTTCACTGGGCCGTTAACTTGGTAATGACGCGATGACATGGATAACAATTACGACGTGGATGTCATGCGACACCAAAACGACATCGTTCTAATGAAGAAAAAAATAAAATAAAGTTGAAGGGTTTAAACCAAGGCCCTCTAAAAAAAACCTAATTCAATCAATGAGCCAACTTAAAATCTTATTATAATTTTAACCATAACAATATATATGTTAAATTACAATTAAGATTAAATTAAGTTATATAATGGTATAATTTATAAAATTTATAATATAAATATATTGTTTTTATATATTAACTTTATAAATATTTTATTTTCTATATTGATTATATATATTATTTTATAAACATTTATAGTATTTTAAAATTAATATATAAAATAATTTATTTATAAATAGAACTCATCCTACGCTCATTATTATAAATAATAGGCTTAATACAACTTTTCCCCCTTAAAGTATACCCGATTTCCCAACTTGCCCTCTAAACTTCATTTTGCCCACTTTTTCCCCTTAAACAATTCGACGTTACCCATTTTCCCCCATTCCGTTACCTTTTTCCGTTAAAAAAATTTTCGGCCAATCACATCCTACCACGTCATCAACGGGTTGACTAAGTCAATCCGCCTGATTTTATTTAAAGGGTAAATGACATGTCAAGTCTGTCAGGTTTGTTTTTTTGTTCAATTTAGTCACTGAAAAGTCTATTTTTACCTTAAATTGACCCCTATTTGTTTCTAATTTTTATAATTTAGTCCATTATTTGTTATTATTAATAATATTATTTTATTAAAATGTTAATATTTAATAAAATTAAATAAAAACAAATATTTTAATACTATATTAGTAATTTTTTAGATTCGAATTCCAATCAAATTCTAATTATTAATTCTAATTTCACTATATTTGAATTATAGTATTTGAGTAAAATTCAAATTATATTCGAATCATGTTCGTATTATATTCGAATCATATTCAAATTATATTTGAATCATCTTCTAATTATATTCGAATTATTAATTCGAATTTTGCTAAATTCGAAATATATTTTTTGAGCAAAATTCAAATTATATTAGAATTATATTTGAACCATGTCTATATTATATTCGAATCATATTAAAATTATTTTCGAAATATAATTTGAATATGATATTTCGAATGTAATTTGAATATGATTCGAATATAATATGAACATGATTAGAATATAATTCTAATATAATTACATGTTTTTTCAACTATTATATTCGAATCATATTCCAATTATATTCGAATCATGTTTAAGAGGTAATTATATTCGTATCATGTTTGTATTATATTCAAATCATGCTCGTATTATATTCGAATCATATTTGGAATATTATTTGAATATGATTCGAATATAATATGAACATGATACGAATATAATTACATGTTAAACATGATAGGAATATAATTACCTGTTAAACATGATTCGAATATAATTACCTGTCAAACATGATTCGAATATAATTACCTGTTAAACATGATTCCAATATAATAGTTCAATAAACATGTAATTATATTAGAATTATATTCGAATCATGTTCATATTATATTCGAATCAAATTAAAATTATTTTTCGAAAATAATTTTAATATGATTCGAATATAATATGAACATAATACGAATATAATTACATGTTAAACATGATTCGAATATACTTTGAACATGATTCGAATATAATAGTTGAAAAAACATGTAATTATATTAGAATTATATTCGAATCATGTTCATATTATAATCGAATCATATTCGAATTACATTCGAAATATCATATTCAAATTATATTTCGAAAATAATTTGAATATGATTCGAATATAATATATACATGGTTCAAATATAATTCTAATATAATTTGAATTTTGCTCAAAAAATATATTTCGAATATAGCAAAATTTGAATTAATAATTCGAATATAATTTGAATATGATTCGAATATAATATGAACATGATTCGAATATAATTTAAATTTTACTCAAAAACTATAATTCAAATATAGTGAAATTAGAATTAATAATTAGAATTTAATTGGAATTCGAATCTAAAAAATTACTAATTTAGTATTAAAATATTTGTTTTTATTTATTTTTATTAAATATTAACATTTTAATAAATTAATATTATTAATAATAACAAATAATGGACTAAATTATAAAAATTAGAAACAAATAGGGGTCAATTTAAGGTAAAAATAGACTTTTCAGTGACTAAATTGAACAAAAAAACAAACCTGACAGACTTGACATGTAATTTACCCTTTAAATAAAACCAGACGGATTGACTTAGTCAATTCGTTGATGACGTGGCAGGATGTAATTGGCCGAAATTTTTTTAACGGAAAATGGGTAACGGCGAATTGTTTAAGGGGAAAAAGTGGGCAAAATGAAATTTAGGGGGCAAGTTGAGAAATCGGGTATACTTTAGGGGAAAAAGTTGTATTAAGCCTAAATAATATGTAAATATATATTTTTAATATAATACATAAATATATTTTATAAAGATTATTTATAATTTTTATAAAACTAATATATTTATATTATAAATAATATTTTTATTTTTATAAAAGAAATTATATTATGAATTATAAAATTATATTACAAAATTAATTTAATATTGACTGCAATTTAACATATATATATATGAGATTAGGCCAAAATAACATCGTTTTAACGTGACATTTACGTTGACAACTATCATCTATTTCATCTTGTTGTTATCGAATTAGCAACTCAGTGATATGATTCAAACTAAAATAAAAGTTTAGTACTATAAAGGATTCTATTGAAAGTTTAGTGATATAAACAATACATTATCTAAAGTTGAGTGGTCGGTATAGTTTACCCATTGTTTATTTGTATAATATTTTTTTGATGAACTTTTATTTTGAACAATTCCTACCTAGTGGGGGGAGAGATTCTAGGGAGAGGCCGACTAAAAAGAGGCTAAAAAGAGGAAGTACACAAATCCTTACAAAAATTGTAAGAATATATGTATCAACTTTTGTGTACAAACACAAATCCTTAGAATTTTGTAAAGGATTTGTGTATATACACAAATTTGTAATACTCGTATTTTGTCCGGTTACCCCTATATATATATATATAATTCACTATAAATAAAATTAAAATATAAATAAATAATAAAGCCTAATATTAAATAAATAAAATGATCAAAAAGTCCCAAAAAATCTAATAAATAGTGTCCATTTACATATAAAATGTCCAAAGCCCAATACAAAGGCCCAAATCTCAATTTTCAAATCTGATCACAACCCATTTCCCGCCAATTTTAACCCCAAACAAACACCAAATATCATTCTCTTAAGTTTCCCGCCCAAAATCAGTTCACGCGACGGTGTCTCATTCGTCCAATCAGATAGCACATGGATTGTGCTTCTTCTCCCGTGAGCTGGAGCCAGCTGGCGTACGCTGACATCATCATGACGTCAGCAAACCAGATTCCTATAAAATAAAAAACAGAGAAAGTCAGAGCAATTAATAACGAATGATTAAAAAATATAGGGTAAACTATACTAATGACCACCGAACTATAGGGTTGGTGTCGATTTGACCACTATATTTTCAATTGTGTTAAATATACCACATAACTATTTAATTGGTTCTAATGTAGCCACCTACCGTTAAAAAAACGAAAAAGTTAACGGGGCTGTTAAAATAATTGGTATAATTACACATTGAGTCCCCTTTATTTATACAATCATTTAATTTAGTCCTAATTACACATTTAGTCACCTTTATTATTTAATTATGTGGTGACACGTGTCACCACCTTATTCGATGATATTTTTATTTTTATTAAATTTATTTTCTCCATCTAATCAAGTGATGACAAGCTGTCACCATCAAGTGATGACACGTGTCTGGTGATTAGAGGAAGGAAAATGAAAGCAAGGGATTTAACACTAAAGGGATTTGAACTTGAATCCCAATGATTAAAATGCAGCGCCCTTACCACCAAACCAGGCAAGATAATATGTCATAAACTACAAAAACAAATATAACAACTATTTTACTGTAATGTTTTAGAAGAAGTTCATGTAAAATTGCAGTCTAGTTGCTGAAAAGAAAAAGATAACGACACAACACAGTGTTAAATGCTAGTGTCTAAAACTTTCGCTCTTAAAAATTAACTTTTGTCTGGTAAGAAAGAGAGAGAACTTTAAGGTCTCAAATATACAAGGTTTGTTAACAACTAAATCACAGATAAGAAATAGTTACTGTGATGAGAAAGTTTGATCACTTCCCATGATAGTATACCTACAAGTTAAGATCAACATTAACTGATTCAACATTTCATCCGAAAGATGAAAAACAGAAATGCGGAAAGTTTCTGTCGAATTGAAAGAATCGAAGTAAAGAAACTGTTATAGTTCATTAAATGGAAAAATGTAAGTGATGGCAACAACAAAAAATACCAGGCTTGAAAAGAATTAAAGTGATTATTTGTGTAAATTGGATTGTTAAGTCATGAGAAATAACATAAAATGAGTAATTTTCATGAAAAACTAAATAAAAACACTGAACATACCTCAACGCTCCGATCACCAAAACCGACAAAAGGCTTCCCCTCCGAGTATGATAAAGCTGTTATGATAGAAACACAAGAAATTGATCTAATATGTCGAACGTTTACTTCAACATCGTCTCCTGCTAGTTCCTGCAAATCAATTATATCAATGACATTTTTAAATCTAAACATAGAAAAAAAATGCTCCTACAGATGAATAGAATTATAGAGGTTTCCCCCCATCTTAGCAGCCTATGTCTCAAACAAACAAAAATTAATTAGTCAAGCCTGTGTTCAAACTTGTGCCTTGATGGTTCAGTCCCAACTTCCCGTAAAAAGCCATTTTCCATCCAAGCTAACAGTAAAAATGACATCATTGTGTATTTGCATTGATTTCCAAAGCATATCATCCCCCCCAAATCTAGAAAGAAGCATGAAGGGTGGAAATAATTTCAGTATCAAACTCGAGAGAATAAAAGGAGAGAAGGGAGCAGCAAGAACAACATTTCCACATCTGGCCTTTTCACATGGACATGAGAAGAGGTAGTTCTTCATATATTTGTTTTTGTACTTTATGTCATATAGCCTTGCTTGGCCTGGTGGTAAAGGTCCTGCGTTTTTATCATTGGGATCTAGGTTCGAATCCCCTCAATGTTAAATCCTTGCTTTCATTTTTCCTTCCTCCAATCTGGTGACATGTGTCACCACTTGATTAGATGGAGAAAATAAATTTAATAAAAAAATATCATCGAATAAGGTGGTGACACGTGTCACCACATAATTAAATAATAAAGGTGACTAAATGTGTAATTAGAACTAAATTGAATGATTGTATAAATAAAAGGGACTAAATGTGTAATTATACTAATTATTTTAACAGCCCCGTTAACTTTTTCGTTTTTTTAACGGCAGGTGGCTACATTAGAACCAATTAAATAGTTATGTGGTATATTTAACACAATTGAAAATATAGTGGTCAAATCGACACCAACCTCATAGTTCGGTGGTCATTAGTATAGTTTACCCAAAAATATAATAATAAATATTAGATATTAATGGAGGAGAGAGGGATTACCTCAGAAGTGGAGCCGACGCGGTAGTCGAGTCGACCTTGGAAGATAGGGAGTCGTCGGAGTAGTTGAAAGATCTCTGTGGAAGCTCGAACGCTGCCGGAACCACCGAGACGTCGTTAGAGAAAGACATTAAACACCATTAGAGCTCCTCTTTCATCGCTGGAACCACCGTTTCGAAGGTAAAACTGTCTTTTGTTATATTCTGCATTTAAATACAAAAAAAAGATTGGATCGGAGCAACAATAATAAAAAAAGAAACATAAAAAGAGAATAGAGCTGGGGCCGGTGAACGTAGGGTTTTGTTTGAGTTGAAAATGAGCGGTTGAGTGATCGAGATGGGTAGATAGTCTTTAGGTGGTCGGAGAAGGGTGGCTCCGCCAAGTCAGGACAAGATCTAAGAAAACGACATCGAAAAATGAATTTTTGGGATTTTTTTAGGTTTCCGGCACGGTGGCCGGAAATCGCTTGGCGGATGCGCACGACAGCTGGAGAGTGGTTAACGGCGGTCGTAGTTACAGCGTCAGAATGAGGAAGAAGACAACCAAAGATTGGTCGGAATTACAACAACGATCGGAAAGGTGAGAAAGATGATCGGAAAAAGATGACCGAAATTACAGAGTGAAGAAATAGTGGTGGACATGGATCAAAATGGAAAAAAAAGAATAATTTGGTTTGAGTTCATGGGAATTTATGGGTTTGATATTTAAAAACATGAAAGGGAAAAGGATTTTGTGTTCGTGTGGATTAAACAAGGAAAAACGAAGAACGAATGATGATTTTAGGATGAACACGCATGTTTGATCCGTTTGGGCTGGGGTTTCTGGGGAAAAGGTGTTATAGTTAAGAGAGTTTGAGGGATGAGTGAAGGAGAGAGAGAGCAAAAATCAGATTATGACCGATTTAACTCAGTCAAAGGGCTTTTATAGCCCGATTTAAACGGCACCGTTTGGTGCCGGGTTTAACTCAACCCGTGTGACCGAGTTGGTTCGGGCAACTAACCTGCGCCCTACTCTCCAGACCTTGTATTTCGGGCTATTTCGTTTTACTCCTCTTACAATTCAATCACTAATTTCTTGTAATTTGGCACTCTTAGTCTGAATTTAGTTCAATTTTATCCTTTTTAGCTTTTCTATAGTTTTTGAATCTTTTCAATTTAGTCCTTTGTAGATTAAATAATTTAATTGCTTTGATTTAATTTATTTGTATGATTGCATTGTTTCAAATTAGGCATATAGTATACTTGTTTAGGAGACTTTAATTCACCTAGTGTAATTAAATTAGAGCTTTTTAGGACTAAGTTCTCTAATTAAGTCTAATTAATTTGATAGGAGATGAGACTATAGAAAATAAATGAATATCGAATGAAAGTCTAATGTCCTAAGTTGATTAGTATCACATTGCAATGTGATGTTAATCGAAGGGGGTATTTAGGTAAGAGATTCAATACTTCATTTGAACATAGGAAATGGAAATCACACATAGTTAGTTTAATAAAAATTGGAATTAGGAATAAATAATTAGTGACACTAAAGATAGGAATATTGTTGATTTAGGACCTAATATAGATAGTGTCCAATTATTTGGGTGTTATCACATAAACCCTAAAATTAATAATATTCTTAGAATTTTAATTAATTAATTAATGGAGCCCTAATTAGGTTGTACTTAAAATGACAAGACAATAATTGAACATGCATCAAACCTTTTCTGTTGAGATACATTTTGAATATAATTGAAGTGTCCTAATGTATTTGGACGTTTCAAAACTTATATTCGTCCAAAATGTATTTTCTTACAAAAGAATATTCTCATTCGAAATGGAATACGTTTAACAATTAAATGATTTAATTAAATTTAGATTAATGTTAGAAATGCCAAAATGCCATGTGGAATTAATAAGGTACCGATAACGGGCGTTGTAGGGGATGTTAACCCTTCCCTACACGTAACCGACTCCCGAACCCAAATTTTAAGAATCTCTGGTCCATTTTTATGGTGTCAGGTCTACCAAAGTGATCGGTGGAGACTCCAAAATGATTTTTAAGCAAATAAATGAAATTTGATTAAAATTGGAAAAACCTCCTACTTTCAAGATCAAATTAAATGGAAAACCCCGATTTCTAAAACACTAATTGTCAGGCTGTTTTTCCACAAACGGGTCTTAAAAACGGCCGCGACAGCTTGGCGACTCTGCTAGGGACGAAATTGAGAGTCAGACCTGTTAATTAATTCCACGTGACATTTTGGCATTTCGAACATTAATCTGAATTAATTTTTTTCTAAAGAATTGTTGGATGGATTTCCAAGAAAAATAGGGATAGCTTTTGTGTATGATATATCTGTCATTCATGCATAAACTCTCAACCCAGGTTTTTCACCCTTAAGTGGGAGAAAGACAATATTTGACGTGATACTCTCCAGCTCCGAGTTCAGATTTTTGTCTTCTTCCGGTATACTAACCTTATGCGTCGTGGGGCCCACTCCTCCGTTATAAGGGACCTAAACTACCGAATTGATGTCTTACTGTCACAGTAGACGGTAACAACAGTTCGGGAACCCGGAGTCTATAACAAAGTCCACATTCTATTTTTAGAAGACCACCCCGCTAGAGCCAAACAAGAACCTAGGACAAGGTGTTGCCGGTTTAAATACTTTTCTCTGGTTACTTTCTTGGCTAATTAAATTGTTTTATTTATGAGTAATTTAATTTTTTCTTACACAATTAATTTACAATACGGATTCGTTTCTTTTGTTTTTGTTTTGCATTCTTGCATTGCATCTTCATTACATAGAGGTATTGATTCAAAAAGTGGTTATCTTTAGAAGAAAATTATGACAGATAAATGGATACGTAATCTGATAGAGGAGACTACAAATATGGGGCAGTGTCCGGGATGAGTCACAAAAGAAATGAAAGGCAGTTCATCCAAATGTCATATATCTGATGGTGTTAGTGTTGATACAGACAAAAATGAGATGTAAGAACTAAAAAGACAAATGGCTAAAATGATGACTATGATGACGGATATGACCAAAGAAAAATGGCACACTGAACTGAAAGAAGAACTGAACAAAAACCAGAACATGTATAAACGACCAGGTCCGAGCACCGTTACAATCTGCATTAATAAACCAATTGGAGGTAAAAGTAGGACAAACACTGAAAACGTAATGATGGGCCCGGAAGAAGTCCGAGCGGAAGGAAATGGAGGGTCTTTTAACTCAATCCTGATGGCATATACAAATGTACTCCCGCTTTTGGTAGAAAAGAAACTTATGAGCCCAGTCTGGTCCAAGCCCAAAGAATTTTCTTTTTCGGGAGATTACAACAACGCAATATGTGATTATCACCAAGGAAGTTCAGATCACATTACCAAGGATTGTGAGATTTTGAAGAACAAGGTTGAAAATCTTATCAAGGTAGACATATTGAGTTTTGAAGATGGAAGGTCCAAATTTCCTGGAAGCCTGACAATTAATAGAACACCTGGAGATGTAAATATGAAGGAAAATTCAAGTCAATCAGAATCAATTCAGTGTCCAGGACAAGGTTTGAACTTCAATATCCCTTCAGCAGATTGCCAAAAGACAAGAGATTAAAAGTTTTATTTTGACCCAATCCCTATTTCATACAAAGAACTATATCCTCAGTTGCTGAAAGCCCGATTGGTGACCTCACAATTTGTCACACATTTACAACCTCCGTACCCAAAATGGTATGATGCCAAGGCTCACTGTGAATATCATGAAGAGCTGAAAAGTATGCAATTCGATTATCAAGAAATTTGTTTGATGCTCAAGAACGCTGGTTTGGGTGTGACCTTGGAACAATCAAAGAAAATAATTAAAGAACTGAAGCGTGAAGCTGAGTATTGGAAAAGGAAATGTAAGGCAAATGAGAATCGATTCAACACACTCTTGTGCTATCTGCAGGCAATGGAAATACAACGCAATGCCGTTATAGATGAGTTAAAAGTTAGCGAAGCTAAACGCAAGATGATGAAAATGTACATGCAAATGTATGAGGTAACTGCTATCAAGCCGAATGCCAGTCAAGCTGAAAATGAAACACTAAGGAAGAAGGTAGATGAGTACCTCAATCTCACACTAAAGTACAAAGATCTTACAGAGGACATTAAGGAAGACTGTCAAGAAAGTGAGGAAAAACAACATGTCCCATTTCAGAGATCGGGAATGAAGATACGAGAAAGGGACAATGACATGAAAAATGATGTTACCCAAGCACGAGAAGTGGCTCAACAAGTGGCAGACTTAGCAGATGTGGCAATGGCACTAATTCAGAACATTGAACCAACACTAGATCGTGGAGGGAAGCTGACTTTGCTCTTAGAGGAAATTAGGAAGTTGGGAGTTATAACTCACCAATATTTGTAGAATCAAATATCAGATGTATTGAATCCTTTTATTTCAATGAAACTAGTTCTATGATAATCACTCTTGAATCAATACTTCATGCATTGCATATTTATCAACATAACATTATTATTTTATAATTATTGCATTTACATTCATGATCTAAGCGGTAGGGTTTCGATGGTAGCAATCTAGAAAACAGTGAAAGTTTGAAAATCTGATATCATGGATGAAGATATGGTGGGAATTGAACAAGCCCAAGAAGGGTTACAAGAACGGATGACCAAGCCTCAATAAAATGTGAAGAACCACAATGTTACATTGTGTTTAACCATTTACCCCGGGGCATCTAACCCGAATGTAGAGAAAGGTTCTGTGAAGCCTACCAACCTAGGATCAAGACTCGAGCAGTTGAAAGATAATTGTGCAAGACTTGTGGAAGAGATTAAAACAAGAGAAGGCGTTGGTGATCATAGATTTGATGCAAGAGAATTCTGTTTAGTCCTTGATTTGGTTATACCACCCGAGTTCCAGGTCCCCGGTTTTAAAAAGTATGAGGGTTTTAGTTGTCCTAAAATTCACTTGGCAATGTTCTGTAGAAAAATGGAAGGACATTTGGATGATGATAAATTTTTGATCTACTATTTCTATGATACCCTGGTTGGACCAGCTATAGTGTGGTACAACCGATTAAGTCGAGAATGGATCCGATCATGGGTTAATTTGGCCAAAGCATTTCTGGGGCAATACAAGTATGTTATAGACCTGGCTCCAGATCGCCAACTTCTGCCGAACATAAGTATGAAGGTCAATGAAAGCTTTAAAGACTATGCACTGAGGTGGCGAGGATTAGCAGTTCAAGTACAACCTCTCATGATAGAGGAAGAAATATCTATCATGTTTCATCAAACATTTCCATCTCCTTTCTTCAAGAGAATGCTTGTGAATTCAAGGGACAATTTTAGTGACCTCATGGTGATTGAAGAAGCAATTGAAATAGGGATCCAACAAGGGAAAATTGAACCTAGATTTGAAAGCCGTGTTGATCAAGAAAAGAAGCAATCTGGAGATCTTTGGAGTATCCATTTTAGATTTATTTCCTCACCTCGTTGAAGGACAATATATCACTCCAAGGCCAATAAAGGTCGTGCCAAAGTCATCCGCCCATAGCTATGATCTAGACAACGTTTGTGATTTTCACATGGGGGCACCAGGACACACTACCAAGAGGTATAGACCTTTAATGGAAGAGATCAAGAAACTAGTTAGTAATAGAGTCCTGACACAAGAACTAGTTCAGAAATGGGAGACACGAGGAATAGAGCAAGCTGTTATACCAACTGAAGAATCTGAGAACTAGGATGAATGCTTCAAAGACTGTCTAGAGTTCTGAGGAGCGTATCTTACTCATGTCTGTGCAAGGACTGTTTCTGAAGTGGTACAAGGGAATAATTTTGCTACTTATGGCCCGAAAGTAGTAGAGATCATTTTCTAAGGGCATATGTCATGTTTGATGGTTTTCATTTCAATGGAGATTTTCTTTAAAACTATGATTATATATATATATATATATATCTCTTATTACCCTTGTAGGCCCATGGATGCCAATTGCAAAATACGATATTGATTCTGGTACGAAGAACGATTGGATGTTGTGAAGACAATGAAGTGAGATTTATTTCTTGGTCTACTCAGGTCAGCAAAGTAAGAAAAGTCCAGATTACAACACTTTTGATGATGTTCGATGACAAACCCTTGAAATTCATGAACAGTGAAGCAGACTAGGCGATTTTAACCAAGTAGAGTTGCTTGAAATTGAAGTTCTAAGCGTAGTCTTCTATACCCTAAAAGACACAATAAGAGCGAGAAAGAAAAAGATAAGAAAATAAGAGAGAGAAAATGGAAAAAAAATGGAAAAAAGTGAAAAAAGAAAAAAGAAAAAGGAAAAGAGAAAGAGAAAGAAAAGAAAAGAAAAAAAGAGAGAAAAAAGTGAAAAAGAAAATAGAGAAAAATGAAAAGAAAATGAGAGGATTGAGGTAATGAACTATTAAATAAATAAGTCTTGGAACATCCTGATGGAGCTGTGGGGGTTGTCGACAAATCTAATAAGGAGCTACGCTCCACTTGTCCAATACCCAAGCGTTAGAGATGTATCTTTGAAGGCATGTGTATAATAATACATAATAATAGCAAATAAGAATCAAAAGCACACACATGCACTTATAGAATTCTATTCTTAGAATGATATTTTTGCACTCTACTGGTTAAATAAGTCCGAAAAGCTTGAACACATTTATGAATGGAAAATGGATGAAAAGAACAGAAAAGGAGTTGTTTTCTGACTGGATCGAGCAACGTGGTAATCATAGGGTGTGAACTGAGTGATTTTGAAGAAATTTCATAACCTCGGACATCGCCACAATATTCATGAGTTACGCTACCCATGGGAGGGTTGAATCCAAAATGCTCTTGCACTTGATATCCAAGGTATCCTATTCTATTTTTTTCTGCTTTATATTAAGACCTTGATTTTCCGGGTCGTGTAAGGTATCCTTCATTGAAATACTAATCAATAAACTGTCATTTTTCCAAAATAAAAAATTTCCTTGTATTGCTTTAGAGATGAACTTCAGGATATAAGATTGAGGATACAAATGATTAATCTGACATGGTGAAGACATGGCTGAGTGTGAAACGCTCATCTATTCGGCAGTCTTTTGATCAGAAAGATGAATCACCCATTAGGGGTCATAATGAGGATAATGAAAAGAATACATAAATCAGAAAGATAAGGGACCGAAAATGAGTTACTACCCTGGGTTTTTGGTTGAGTCTCCAAAAATGAACCAGAAGAAGGTACAAGGACTTCGATAAAGTTCAAAAACTTGAAGAAAATACAGGGACTTCGATAAAGTTCAGAAACCTGAAGAAAGTACACAGTTCAGGGATTTAAAGTAAGTCTCTACCATGGAATTTTGGTTGTTTTTGAAACTAAAGAATGAACCTGAAGAAAGTTTAGGGACCGAAATAAAGTTCAGGGACTTGAAGCATTTGCTCGCCCCAAATGATGAAAGAGGGGCAAATTCTACATGATAAGGCTAGAAACAAAGATATCAGTGGGGCATCATGGTGCATGAGAGTTCAAGTTAGCAAAGTTTACCCGTTCGTTTGAAGAGACGGATTTCAGCAAGATTTTCTGATTGTATGTACAAGACAGATAGTGCATTACAATCCTAAATCCTTCGGGTCATCAATAAGTCCTTCGGGTATGATGTTAAGTCCTTTAGGCCATCGCCTTCGGGAGTGATGTGGTTGTTTGCACAGGAAAGGAAGTGCATTACAAATCTAAATCCTTCGGGTCATCAATAAGTCCTTCGGGCGTGGTGTTAAATCCTTTGGGTCATCAGTAAGTCTTTTGGGCATGATGTTAAGTCCTTCGGGTCATCGCCTTCGGGAGTGATGTGGTTGTTTGCACAGGAAAAGAAGTGCGTTACAAATCTAAATCCTTCGGGTCGTCAATAAGTCCTTCGGGCATGATGATAAATCCTTCGGGAATGATGTGATTGTTTGCAAAAGACAGATAGTGCAATGCAATTTTAAATCCTTCAGGTCATCAGTAAGTCCTTCGGGCATGATGTTAAGTTCTTTAGACCGACACTTTCAGAAATGATGAGAACTTTTTGGATAGTGTCACAATTGGACAGTTGGACGGTTGGGGAATGGTATTGATAAAGATATTGATCTTCTGGGGCTTCAATTTAAAAAAAGAAAAAAAAAGAAGGGAAGGGAGGAAAAAATGGTTTATGCTGCCAAGAGGGAAGCATGAGAAAGATTAACCTTAAGGTCAAATAAGGAAGATGCACAATCACATATAGTAGAAAGAGATGGACTTATATAGAAAGAAACAAGAGATTTGATATGAGTTTCAGATTGAAAGATTGAGATGCCTTTGACAAAAAAAAATAGCGACTTTAAAGATCTCATTGTTCCAAGATGGGAATTGAGGATGTTTCGTACTACTCCAATTTGAATTCTTATTAATTGATGATATTTCTTTTGCAGGTTTCGGTTCTTCTTCCTAGAGACAAACATTCCGTTTACAGAGGCGGATCACAAGACATTCTATTTATATAGACGGGAACGTTTCATTTACAGAGAAGGATCTCAAGACATTCCATTTACAGAGGCGGATTTTGAGACATTCTGTTTACAGAGATGGATCTTCAGTCATTCTGTTTACATAGGCAGAGGCATACCGTTTACAGAGACGGATCTCAAGATATTATGTTTATAGAGACGGATCTCAAGTTATTCCGTTTACAAAGGCAGAGACATATCGTTTACATAGACGAATTTCAAGACATTTAAAGAATTCAGGGTTCCTAATAAGAAGAACTCTCTAAGAGATGGTTCAACACTTCCAAGAAGAATAAATGATGTTTATAATAAGAACTGGTTCAGACATAACAGATGACTTACGCATAAATATTGTCAAGTTCATAATAAGAAGAGCTTGTTCAAGAACTAAAGGAAGCAAAGAGTTTCAGCGTCATTAGTCGGAGGAGCATTCAAAGTTTTATTCGTATATTGTCTTTATGATTAATACTGAAAGATTAATGATAGTTTCAACTTTTGCAGGTCATTAATATTTTTAAGAAGAACAAGGAGTTCCTAATAAGAAAAGCTCGTTTGTTCAACACCTTTACAAAGAGGTAGATTAATATTTTAAGAAGACTGAAGAACTCCTAATGAGAAAAGTCCATCCCAACAAAGAAGGATTCCTAATGAGAAGAGTTTGCCCCAGCAAAGAAGGATTCCTAATGAGAAGAGTTCGCCAGCAAAGATATAACTTCTAATGAGAAGAGTTCATCGTTTAAAGAATGAGGAAGTTCCTAATGAGAAGAGCTTGCTTATTCGACGCCTTTTGCAAAGAGGCAAATCCATGTTTTCCAGAAGAATAAAGAGCTTTTAATGAGAAGAGTTTTCCTTTTTGATAAATGAGGAAGTTCTTAATGAGAAGAGTCTGCTTATTCGACGCCTTTACATAAATGTGGACATGCAAAGACAAAACTCCTAATGTGAATAGTTCACCCCCAAAAAAGAAAGAATTCCAAATGAGAAGAGTTCGCCCAACAGAGAAAAATTCCTAATGAGGAGAGTTCGCCCGGAAGGGAGAGATTCCTAATGAGAAGAGTCCATCCCCAACAAAGAAAGAACTTCAGGGAGCCAAAGGAAGATTGAGGTGGTCCATAATCAGAAGAGGGGCAGCTTGTTCCATAACAATGAGCAAAGAGGGGCAGATTGTAATACCCGTATTTTGTCCGAGTATCCCTATATATAAATATATAAATATATCTATAAATAAAGCCAAAAAATAGGTAATAAATAAAGCAAAGAGGGGCAGATTTTAGCAAAGTTTACCCGTTCGTTTGAAGAGACGGATTTCAGCAAGATTTTTTGATTGTATGTACAAGATAGATAGTGCATTACAATCCTAAATCCTTCGGGTATGATGTTAAGTCCTATAGGCCATCGCCTTTGGGAGTGATGTGGTTGTTTGCACGGGAAAGGAAGTGCATTACAAATCTAAATCCTTCGGGTCATCAATAAGTCTTTCGGGCATGATGTTAAATCCTTCGGGTCATCAGTAAGTCCTTTGGGTATGATGTTAAGTCCTTCGGGCCATCGCCTTCGGGAGTGATGTGGTTGTTTGCACAGGAAAGGAAGTGCGTTACAAATATAAATCCTTCGGGTTGTCAATAAGTCCTTCGGGTCGTCAATAAGTCCTTCGGGCATGATGATAAATCCTTCGGGAATGATGTGATTGTTTGCAAAAGACAGATAGTGCAATGCAATTTTAAATCCTTCAGGTCATCAGTAAGTCCTTCGGGCATGATGTTAAGTTCTTTAGACCGACACTTTCAGAAATGATGAGAACTTTTTGGATAGTGTCACAGTTGGACGGTTGGGGCATGGTATTGACAAAGATATTGATCTTTTAGGGCCTCAGTTTAAAAAAAGAAAAAAAGAAGGGAGGGGAGGAAAAATGGTTCATGCTGCCAAGAGGGAAGCATGAGAAAGATCAACCTTAAGGTCAAATAAGGAAGATGCACAATCACATATAGTAGAAAGAGATAGACTTATATAGAAAGAAACAAGAGACTTCATATGAGTTTCAGATTGAAAGATTGAGATGCCATTGACAAAAAACAACGACTTTAAAGATCTTATTGTTCCAAGATGGGAATTGAGGATGTTTCGTACTACTCCAATTTGAATTCTTATTAATTGATGATATTTCTTTTGCAGGTTTCGGTTCTTCTTCCTAGAGACAAACATTCTGTTTACAGAGGCGGGTCACAAGACATTCTGTTTATAGAGACGGGAACGTTTCATTTACAGAGAGGGATCTCAAGACATTCCATTTACAGAGGCAGATTTTGAGACATTCCGTTTACAGAGATGGATCTTAAGTCATTCCGTTTACATAGGCAGAGACATACCGTTTATAGAGACGGGTCTCAAGATATTATGTTTATAGAGACGGATCTCAAGTTATTCCGTTTACAAAGGCAGAGACATACCGTTTACATAGACGAATTTTAAGATGTTTAAAGAATTCAGGGTTCATAATAAGAAGAACTCTCTAAGAGATGGTTCAACACTTCCAAGAAGAATAAATGATGTTTATAATAAGAAGAACTGGTTCAGACATAACAGATAGCTTACGCAGAAATATTGTCAAGTTCATAATAAGAAGAGCTTGTTCAAGAACTAAAGGAAGCAAAGAGTTTCAGCGTCATTAGTCGGAGGAGCATTCAAAGTTTTATTCTTATATTGTCTTTATGATTAATACTAAAAGATTAATGATAGTTTCAACTTTTGCAGGTCATTAATATTTTCAAGAAGAACAAGGAGTTCCTAATAAGAAAAGCTCGTTTGTTCAACACCTTTACAAAGAGGTAGATCAATATTTCAAGAAGACTGAAGAACTCCTAATGAGAAAAGTCCATCCCAGCAAAGAAGGATTCCTAATGAGAAGTGTTCGCCCCAGCAAAGAAGGATTCCTAATGAGAAGAGTTCGCCAGCAAAGATAGAACTCCTAATGAGAAGAGTTCGTCGTTTAAAGAATGAGGAAGTTCCTAATGATAAGAGCTTGCTTATTCGACGCCTTTTGCAAAGAGGCAAATCCATGTTTTCTAGGAGAATAAAGAGCTTTTAATGAGAATAGTTTTCCTTTTTGAAAAATGAGGAAGTTCTTAATGAGAAGAGCCTGCTTATTCGACGCCTTTACAGAAATGTGGACATGCAAAGACAAAACTCCTAATGTGAAGTGTTCACCCCCAACAAAGAAAGAATTCCAAATGAGAAGAGTTCGCCCAATAGAGAAGAATTCTTAATGAGGAGAGTTCGCCCGGCAGGGAGAAATTCCTAATGAGAAGAGTCTATCCCTAGCAAAGAAAGAACTTTAGGGAGACAAAGGAAGATTGAGGTGGTCCATAATCAGAAGAGGGGCAGCTTGTTCTATAGCAATGAGCAAAGAGGGGCAGATTGTAATACACGTATTTTGTCCGGGTATCCCTATATATAAATATATAAATATATCTATAAATAAAGTCAAAAAATAAGTAATAAATAAATAGATTTTAAAAGCTCATATTAAATAAATAATGTCCATATATAAGTGTCTAAGTTTACATCATAAAAATCCATTTTAATATCTACAAAGCCCAAGTTACAAAGCCCAAAACCACTTTACAATCCAACACCCTTCTCTAACAGTTCATTCTCACCCATTTTCGGCCAAACAAACACAAAATACATTTTGTGTTTCATTTCTCGCCTAAACCAGCCATGTGGCGTCTTCCCATTGGCTCAAACCTAATTCACTTGGATCAAGCATCTGATGACATCAGCACCTGCATCACCCTATAAATAGGAAGAGAGAAAAAAATGTCAGACAATTAATATACATTATAATTACTATCATTAAAAACTAATAAAATAATAAATATATTAAAAAGGATGAGAGAGATTATCCCTTGGGAAACCGAACCGGCTCGGTAATTGAACCGGCTAAATTTGAAATGTCTTTGGTAAACAAGAGGTTCAACGCCGAAAGTTGAGAAGTCGCCACGAAAGCCGAAGCAGCACCAGCCATTCGAACTGACGCTGAGGAACGGAACCACCACTGAAGAGGAACGAGCGTCGCTGAGCTGAGAACCGAAACGGGGGCCTAAGCTCACTGGAGAAGAAAGCCGAAAATGTCGTAGCCACTGCGATGGGAGGTATAACCCTTTCTCTTTTCAATTACCTGAAAAAGGAAAATGCTTATATTAGATCGAAACAAAAATAAATAGGAAAAAACATGTATGAAAAGAGGAGATTTAGATCGGAGTACATATATCGCAGCGACCGAAGATTTTTTAGGCTCGGTCGAAGTTGAAAATGAGTGGCCAGGGACGGGTAGCTTAGTTTTAGGTGGTTGAAGATGGGAGATCCAATCAGATCGGGTTAGATTAAGGAAATTAGGGTTTAAAATTGAGGAAAATTTAAGATTAGGGTTCTGACGAGCGGAAATCGGAAATCGCCTTGATGTGGCCGGCGCCGACTCACACGGATGCCGAGTAGAGATGCTGCGGTCGATAAACACTGAATAATAACCGGGGTTAGGGTTTTTAGATCAAATGGTCAAAATGGAAGAACATGAGTGAAAACTAAATTTTGATTCATTTGGTTTGTAGTTTTTTGAAAAATTTTGTTTTTCGTCGAGAGAATAGTGAGAGAGTGAGGTTGAAGAGAGAGAAGGGATTCGTGTAAATGACCGAACCAACTCAGTCAACAGGTTTAAATACCAGAATCAAAACGGCACCATTTTGGTGCCGGGCTGATTCAACCCGCGAGACAGAGTCGGGTCGGGTGAGAGGGATCCACGCCTAACTCATCGGGTCTCATAGTTTGGGCTATTTCATTTTGCTTTTTGTTAAATTTAGTCACCATATGTTTGTAATTTGACCTTCACGGTTTGAATTTAATTCAATTCAGTCCTGTTTTAATTGCCTTAGTGTAATTGCTTTAATTAATTGTTTAAATTATTTGTTTGATGCATTGATTTAAAATAGCATGTAGTACATTTGTTAGATGATTTCAATCACCTAAATTAGTAATTAATTAAAGCCTTAGTATATTAGGTTCTTTAATTAAACTTAATTAATCTAATTGGTGAGATAAGTGTAGAAAATAAATGGGTATTAAATAAACACTTTAATGCCCTAAGTTTATTAGTGTCACGTTTTAAAGTGATGTCAATCAAAAGAGTATTTTAGTGAAATATTTAATATTCCATTTTAACCTAGAATATGATAATCACATATAGTTAGTTTAAATAGAATTAAAAAATAATTAAATAATTAGTGACCTTAAAGCTAGGAATATTGTTACTTTTGGGTCTAATATGTGTAGTGTCCAATTATTTGGGTGTTACCATAAAAGCCCAAAAATTAATAATATTCATAGAATATTAATTAATTAAATCGATGGAGCCTAAATTAGGTTTACTTAAAATGGACAATAAAATAATTGTACATGCATTAACCTTTTGTGTTGAGATATATTTTTTATATAAATTGAAGTGTCCTAATGTATTTGGACGTTTCAAAGTTTATATTCGTCCAAAATGTATTTTCTTACAAAAGGATATCCCCATTCGAAATGGAATCCATTTAACATTTAAAAGATTTAATTAAATTCAGATTAATGTTCTAAATGCCAAAATGCCACGTGGAATTAATAAGGTACCAATAACGGACGTTGTAGGGGTGCTAACCCTTCCCTACACGTAACTGACTCTCGAACCCGAATTTTAAAAATCTCTGGTCCGTTTTTATGGTGTCCGGTCTACCAAAGTGGCCAGTGGCGACTCCAAAACGATTTTAAAAAAAAATAAAGGAAATTTGATTAAAAATGGAAAAACCCCTAATTTCAAGATCAAATTAAAATGAAAACCCCGATTTTCAAAACTCTAATCGTCAGGCTGTTTTTTCACAAATGTGTCTTAAAAATGGTCGCGACACTTACCATTTTAGAAATTGTAAGGATTTGTGTCCTTTACAAAAATGTAAGGATTTGTGTTTGTGCACAAAAGTCTATACACAAATCTTTACATTGTAAGGATTTATGTACCGCCTCTTTTTAGCCTCTTTTTAACTCGCTTTCTTTTACAATTTCCTAGTGGGACGGGGAGGGGAAATTTGCTCCTAATGGGTCTAAAACCCACAACCTAGGCCTAGAGGGAAGGGAGGTGTCAACCGAGAGCTTTTAATATAGGGAAAATATTTTTTGACACATTAACCAGGCAGCTTTATTGATAAATATAACACAACTTAAATTTTTTTAGAACATAAAAAAAACAAATAGATAATAGTAAATCTAAAAATAAAAGATAAGCGATGCATCAGTCAGATCAGACACTTCTTTTTGCACCAAAGAAAATCTCTACGGTCTATTGTAGGAAGGGTCCTTGGGGAGTTGTCAAAACACGAACTAGATAAAATCCCCAAAATTGACAGCAACCATCTTTCACGCATATTCCCAAGAATGACGATTCACTATAAATTACATCGGCAAACAACCCAAAAGGGGATCAAACTTTATGTGACCACCGACAAAAACGATTCGAAAATAAGCGTCGTGAGGGTCATTATACGAACACTAAAAATCTGTAAAGTAACCATAGAAACGTGTCATAAGGCAGAGATGTGCTATAAGACAGAGACATGTCATAGAGACAGAGGAAAGCACAACAACATATACGAAGAAGAAAACAAAACAAATAAATGAAAAATATATCGACAACCAACATCAAAGTTGGTGTCGCCCCCAATATGCAAAGAACAAATAAAAAACCAAGCGGCTAATGTTCAAAAGAAAAAGAAAGAGAAGCGGCTAGGGTTAGGAAAAAGGGCTTTATCCCTATTTTATATTATTAATATAGGGGGAATATTTATATTTGTATAATTTGTGATACAATAATACTCGTATTATAACCTAAAATTGAATAGTATCCGATGTAATTTTGTGGTATAATGATATATCCTCTAAAGTTTAGTGGTATGAATTCAAGGAGTAGTCCCATTAGAAAAAGGTGACCTAAGTTTGAGAAGCTTGGTTTGCAGATGTCTGTAAATTTATTTATATTTAAAATCGAACAAAAATATTTTCTTGTACTCGAATATAATTGTAAAAAATATATTTGTATTATTTCAAAAAATATTATTTATTACTTATTCTAAAAAGGGTTAGTTTCATTTACATTGTGCATAACTTAATTACTTTTACACTTTTTTTAACCGTTGGACGAGAGTAAATAAATGACTGATATTATTTTTTTCTGTAATAATTTTCTCATTGGTCTAAAAAGATAAAAAAAACTTGAAAGTTTTAGATGGTTTAGGAGGATTCAAATATATATTACTTATTACTACATTTGTAATATAGATTCTTCTTGTTTTGCTCCATTTTGTACATAGAAAAAGAGTATGGCAGTGGCCAAACCCTGTTAGCTTTAGTAACTTTGCTTGATATGCAAGGATTTCAAGATGCAAAATCAGTGTTAACCATAATTCTTTCACTTTAGTTTGACCTTCTCTAGCTGCTTGCTTATACTTCAATTCAAACCATCAAATTGCACACAAGAGAAGAGAGTCAATACCCACTTTCTCATCGAGTCTTCTTTAGCCACTTAGATCTCATTTTTTTACACTTTTATATTCACCAGCAGCAATTGGTTCTTCTTTAGTAGGTGTGAGCTCTAAGTTTTCCCATCTTTTTCGGCTAAAACAACCTTCTTTTTGATCTGGGTCTTACTCTGATTCAATGGAAAACAAGTCTGGTAAAAGAAGTTATGGCTTGAGGGATAACCCTAAGAAATCTTGGAAATCTTTGGGATCTAATGGTGACGATGATAATGCCACTTCTAGTTCCACCCTTGAGTTGCAGTGCAAAGTTTGCGGCAAACGATTCGAGTCGATGAAAGCTTTGTTTGGCCATATGAGGCATCATTCTGCAAAACAAAGGAAAGAAGTTAACTGTCAAGAATGTGGCAGAAAGTTTAAGTCTTTGAAGGCTCTCACTGCTCATATGACAGCCAAGGGAAAGAGATCGAAAAGATTGAGGTACAATAACATTGGTCCAAATGAATCTTCTGCTTTAGTCCAAATTGATCAAGATATTGAAGATGCTGCTTTGTGTTTGATAATGCTGTCTAGGGGTGTAAACAATTGGACCCAATTCAATTGTTTTTGGGAGTCTTGTGATAATAAACCAATTTTGCACAGTCCATTTGGTTCTATGAATGTTTTCCGTGAGAAGAACATAAGTGAATGTAAAGAATCTGGATTCGAATTTTGTGAAACAGAGATCAAGGGAAGATTTTCCGGTGAAACAATGAACTTGGGGTGTATTGAAGTGGAACCTGGGCAGGATTTGATGCAAGGATTGGAATTAACTGGTTTAGGGTCCACAAAATCTAGTTCTTCCAAAGATGCCATGTTCGATGCTTGCGATTCGGAACCGGGAGGGGATGCTTTGAACAAGTTAATAATTACTCTATTGAATTCCGAGAAGTCTGATGATTCCAAGAACAAGAACAAATACAAGTGCAGGATCTGCAGCAAGACTTTCAAATCTCACCAGGCACTTGGAGGTCATCAAACACTCCACAGAAAGAGTAATACCTGTGCTGTAGAGCCGGTTGAGGATCGCCAGCAAACTAGCAGTTTTCCCGAAATAGAGAGTAGTTGTAAGCTTGTGATGGTCGAGTATGCTGAGAATTCAGTAGACCGGGAAATGAATGAGGTGACTAGTTATGAAACAGGGGTGTATAAGAGGCGCAAATGCCTAATGTGCTTGAAGGTTTTCGGATCGGGGCAAGCTTTGGGTGGTCACAAGAGGTCACACATGTCGAAAGACCCCGGAACCAGTGACAAACAGCCTGCAGAGCAGCTAGACCTTTCTAACATCTCTTCTGATATTATTGATCTTAATCTACCAGTTCTGCACAATGAAGAGGCTAATGGTGACACCGGATTTAAGTCATGCCGGCTTGGAACTGACTGCAAGAGTGAGGCTCTACTCAGCCTAGTTGCTAACTGATCCAAGGTGATGCCGAAACTGTTACCGTTGGCTTTTCTTCTAGTTTCCAATGGTAACTCACTTCCAGCTTACTTCTTTTAACTGATACTTGGTGTGGAAAAGTTCCATTGATACGATATTTTCGGGAGTTTTCATAGCAGTAACATTGCTCCTCTATATCTGGACTGAATGTGGACAAGTTGATGCTGATGAATGGTAGGTCTGAATCAGACTGCAGAGAGTGATAAAATCTCTCTGCTGATAGTTTAAAGGAATGCCAATTCTGAATGAAAAATAAAGTAAGCCACAACATCAAGTAGAGTGGGTATATGCAAGTGCCCCAAACTTAACAATCACTCTTGCTTGAGGTTCAAGGAAAACCTTCATTCGTCACGTTAATATTTTCAACTACAACTTACACACTGTCTATTTGAAATTCATGTGCCGTTTATATCTAATATATGTTTCCATATGAATATAAGATGAACAAATATATCTGACCAGTTGGCCAAGCTGTTCATCTTTGTTTCCTTATATTTCTTTAGATCATTGATTTTAAACTTACCAAGAACATCTTCTTTCTTCCCCTAGAGTTCCATTCCCCTCCCCTCTAGATAAAATCTCACCCAAATCAACAACGAATATTAATTTAAACAAAATAATAATGTAAAAAAACCCGAGCTCCAATAATAATTTTTTTAAAAAAAATGAAGATTTGATATAAAATTATCCCTTTATTGTGGTTTAATTCTTAGTTTGTTTTGCTGACGTGTCATTTTGTTAAACCATTTTTCAAATTGTTTATTGTTAGTTAATTAATATTTTTTATTCATGAATAGATTATTTTGACTCTAAAATAAAATGTTAGAAGATTAAACCAATTCAATTTTTTATACGGAAGAGTAAGTTCAGCTAGATTATCATCTTTAATAAAATTGTATTCATCCATACGACCATACCTCTAAATACAATATTGCAACCAAACCTTTTCGAATCTAATTTATATTTGATTTTTATATCTAAAAATGAGAAATATATTCATTTATGATTTGTTTATTATTCCTAAACAAGTTTTTAATTGTTCATAAACATATTCAAGAATATAATCGTTTAATGTTCTTACATACTAAATAAACATGTTTACGAACATTAAACGAAAGAACACACACAATTTAAATAATTCTTAGAAGAACACAAATCAAACATGGACAAGTTTAAAATTAAACAAACAAATATATACAAAGTTGCACTCATTCAAACTCGATTCGTTTACAATATTAATTAAGACATCCTTATATATTTTAGGGTAACTATACCATGCACAGGTGGTGTGAAAACATTTTGTTTTCATGAGTGCCCTAATTTCAAGGGTTAGAGGTCTATTTTAGGGTTCAAAGTTTAGGGGTCTATATTTATGTGCTTATAAGCTAGGGATTGTGGTTTGAATTTAGAGTTTAGGGTTAGAATTTGGGGTTATATGTAAAAACCTAAACTCTAGCTTCTAAACTCTAAACTCTAACCCTAAGCCCTAAATTTTAACAACAAACCCTAAATTATAAACCCATAAACATAAACACATAAACAATGGACCCTGAAATGGATCTCTAACCCCTAAAATTAAGGCAATTGTAGAAACAAAATATTTCACCCCTAGTGCATGGGATATTTTCTTTATATTTTATTTGATTAATCATTCTACCATATTTTAATGACATGTGTCACCTTTTTTAATATATTTTTATATGAGTATGTTAGTTTTATTAAATGAGGAAAAATTCAAAAATACAATGAGAATTTAAAACTTAGGTAAACAAAATTGATCTGGACATATTTCTAAAAACACGAAAACTAACATCTTTAGATCATACACAGGATCATACAAAGAAAAGAGAAAAACCCTAACCAAAGGCTTGAAACAAAAAGATACAAACATTATCAGATGAAAGGTAAAACCCAACAACAAACAATATTAAAAAAATATGTATTACAATAATAAGGTACATTGGCAACAAGGTCATTACCACACCTCAATCGCGAGTAAAAGCGGTGATTGTGAGCTCGTATCCAAATTTAGTTCGAGAGTCTAAAACATGAAGATCAATAGAATAATCAAAAGTGCGTCATCTTGATCAGTCGTGACGACGTTAAATCTAATCCGATAAAAAAACTTAATGTCATTTATATAGATTAAAGTTTTTTCATTTTTTTAAAAAATTATAGCCAAAACATATGTCATTATTTATCATAAAATCATGATTTAATTCATAATAAATGGTAAAGCAATATGAGTAAAGAGTATGATTAACATTATTATAATATGTTATACCAAACTTGTTATATGATTAGGGAAGTCCATGGGTCGGGTTGAATCGGGTTTTTGGCTGATCCGTATACGATCCGAAAATTTAACACATGTATCCAAATCTGACCCGACCCGATATTTTACGATGTTCTACCCGAACTCGAATTCTAGAGTAAAAACCTAAACCTGACCTAACCCGACATAAATAAAAAAAATTATTATTTTTCATTATTATTCGATAAAATAGAGAGTTAATTGAAAAAATACAAATAAAGAGGGAGCATTATAATAATTATTCTATTTTTTTATTAGACAAAGTAGGGAGATAATTGAAATATATATAAAGAGAGGGCATTGTAGCAATTATACCTAAATATTTAGAATAAAATTAAACTATTACTTCGGGTCGGGTCAGGTAGGGTATTTTTCACCTTAAACCCAAACCCAACCCGACATTATCCTAAATATTCTTTAAAAAATCCGACCTTATAAGATCAGGTATGAGTCAAATAGTCATCCCTAAATATGATTAAGACATACTTCTGCCAAGTGGCATAAAGATTACATTATTTATTGAATTATATATATATAATATCAATTAAACATTTTAACATGTGTCATTATTTATCATAAAATCATGATTTAATTCATAATAAATGGTAGATCAATATGAGTAAAGATTATGATTAAGATTATTATAATATTTTATACCAAACTTGTAATATGATTAAGACATACTTCTACCTTTTAAGTGGCATAAAGAATACTAATTTTTTATTGATAAATTTTTAATATATATATATATGCCCGGCCCTGGGTGGCTTAGGACGTATCTAAAAAATAGGCCCTAAATTAGCGGTTTAAATTACGGTTGCAGTTGTATTTACAGTTGTAGTACATTTATCGTGGTTGCGAACACTACATATGCTATTTTCAGCCATTATGAGTATCGTGGTTGTGAAATTTTTTAATAACATACGATATTGTGGCAATAGTTACATGTATCACAATTTCAGATGATGTCGCTACGGTGTTACCGCCATATAACGGTCGTTGTTGCGGTTGCATACCGCTATTTAAATTCCCGTCCCTAATAGCAAGTAATGAAAAAAAAATTAAGAGTATGTCCATAATAAAAAAAAATATTGAAAAATTAGGCACCTAATAACAAATATTGGTGTAAATATTAAAAAAATTGAATTTTAAGACTATGCTTATAATAACAAATATTAAAAAAATCGAGCCTCTAATAACAAGTATTAGAAAAAATGAATTTTAATAGTAAACCCCTAATAATAAATGTTGAGAAAAAAATAGCCCATATTAACAAATATTGAAAAAAATGGGCCTATAATAACAAGTATTAAAAAAATTAGACCTTCAATAATAAATATAATTTGGAAAAATGTAACTCCCTGAACAATGGGCCTTGGGCGGACACTCTTATTGCCCAGCTACACACACACATATATATATATAATTATTTGATACACCGTCAGTGAAAATTAAAAGTTTCCACAAATGCCTTAGTTTTAGGGTTTAACGACTTAGTTTAGGGTGTATGGTTTAGGGGTTTAGGTGTATAAGTTTTGAATTTAGGGGTAGTTGTTGAAATTTATAGTTTAGGGTTAAAATTTAGGGTTTATAGATTAAAACCTAAATCCTCATCATACTACCCTAAAAACTAAACCCTAACCTCTAACCCCTAAACCCTAAATTCTAAGCCCTAAACCCTATACCCTAAACTAAGCCCCTAAACCATATACCCTAAATTAAGCCCCTAAACCCCAAAACTAAGGCGCTTGTGGAAACTTCTGGTTTCCAGCGGCAGTGTATATGGTAATATATATATATCAATTTAAACATTTTAACATGTGTCATTATTTATAATCAAATGATGACTTAATTCATAATAAATATTAGTAAAGATTATGATTAAGATTATTGTAATATTTTACACCAAGTTATAATATGATTAAGACATACTTCTGCCTTTAAGTGGCATAAATTTATTGATAAACTTTTAATTTATATATATATCAATTAAACATTTTTTTAGTTCTATACAATTTAATAATTTTGCACGTTGTTAATATCTTATTAAATTTCCTATCAAAATTCATGTTCCATTCGTATATATCATATGTCAAATTTTGAGTATATTAAAAATATATAGTTATTTATTTTGTATAAAAAATTACAATCGTTAAATGATTATTATCCTATACACTCCACAAATGTCTTAGTTTTAGGACTTATGATCTTTGTTTACGGTGTAAGGTTTAAGAGTTTAGATGTAGGGGTTTAAAATTTAGGGTTGGTGGTTAGAATTTATAGTTTAGGGTTATAATTCATGGTTTATAAGTTAAAACCTAAATCATAATTATATTACCTTAAAAACAAAACCCCAACCTCTAAACCTTAAATTCTAAACCTAAACCATAAATTCTAAACCGCTACACCTAAACTCCTAAACCCTACACCCTAAACTCTAAAATTAAGACGAAAAATTTCTATCGCCAGTGTATAGGATATAAATTCATCGTTAAATATATATTAACAGAGACATTTCTTTAAATTAATATGATAAGGATAATCTATTGATTTCAAAAGTTACATGTATAATAATTATAACTATATTGATAAAATTAACGATTGATTGTTAAAATATTATTTAAACACAAACTTTTAAAACTTAAAAACTTTATTCTTAATAGGTGGTTCCACTTAGAGGGGAGCAATATGAGCTCCCTCCTAGGGCCTACCTTTTACTTTCACAGCCTAATTTCTTAGGTTCTCAAGGGATAATTTTTAAGTTAGTGATTATTATTTATTGCTTTTAGTTGTATCTAAGGTATTTTTAACAAAACAATGCAAAATAATAGTTTAGTAATAAAAGTATTAAATTAGTTATTGAAAGTAATGGAATATACTTTCGTTCTATAGAGAATTTATTTTTTATTTTTAAATTTTCATTTAGGGCTTTCAAAATGTTTGAGATGACTTTGACTATCCATATGTCAAATAATTATATATATATATATGAAATGTTTAAAAATAATTTTGTTTTCATTTTAAATTAAAATGGTCGAGTTTGAAGAATAAATTGGAAAAATAAACATATTATAATTATTATTATTATTTTTGAATAGAAAAACAAAGCAATTACGAATTAATAAGACAAAAAGGTATGCCAATATTCAATAGGAAAAGACTTGTAAATTTCCACTGTATAAAAAAGAACATTAATACATATTTTAATACTAAAAGGTTTGCATGAAATGGGTAAACTTGTAAAATACATTACGAACTTTTCACTTTAAGGTCAATCATTTGAGTCACATTCACAAAAGCTGAAAACATGCAGCAACGTTGGCTTCCTTCATATTCTGAAAGAGGGGTGTAAACGAGCCGATTCTTGCTCGAATAGTGTTGAGCTCGAGTCGGCTCGTTGAAATTTCAAGTCGAGTTTGAACTTGAGTAATTTTTAATGAGTATGAAAAATTTAAGTTCGACTCGACTCGTTAAGAACTCGAGTCGAGTTCGAGTTTTATTCGAACCCAATTAAGTCAAGTATTGACCTATCTTTGACCGTATTAGACTCGAGTAGCTCGACATATGTCACGTCTCATTTAAAGCTCTATCAAGAAAAAAACTTTAATAACACAAATTGTGTAAATTCAAGCTTGTTAATTTTAGGGTTTAGTGTGTTAGTTTAAGGTTTAGTGGTATATGTTGTTGGGTTTAGAATTTAGGATTTAGATTTTAAGGTTTAAGACTTATGTTTAGTGTTTATATTTTAGGGTTTTAAGTTTAGGAATTTAGATTTTAAATTATAAAAATAAAAATTAGTATATTATATTTTCGAGTAGCTCGCGAGCTTTTCTAGTCGGATATCAAGTACTCGACTCGTTAAGAACTCGAGTCGAGCTTTGACCGAGTCGAGCTTGAGTAGTTCGCGATCTGTCTCATCTCATTTACAACCCTATTATGAAATATGATCTCAAAAATACAACCAGAATTAATTTATTTTTTAAATAGAATTTAAATTAATTTACCTTATTATTAAATTAAATTATTTGTAAATAAATATTCGCACTAAAACCGACCAGAATCTTAAAAAAATATAAAATTCAAACCTAAAGTTTAAAAGATTATAAATATAACAAAAATAAATTACATATAAAACTAAAAAAAGGGGGTGTTTTTATTGGAGTAAAACCAAGAGAATAGCATCCACAGAGAGTAAATGCTTGGCCATAAACCAAGGGAAAACATCTAAATTTAAGTTTAAAGATGATTCCTTTGTTTAGCTTCATCTCTCTATCAAGGTCAAAATCTCCCAACTTTCTCTCCCTCTCTAAGCCCACACGTTATTGACTCCTCAAAATCAAAGTTATCATTTTTATTTTTTGTTTTTGGGCTTAATTATTCTCTTTCTTTTAAAAAAAATCTTAAGAAAATATATAATTAAATTAAGTAAATTAGATGAGTTGTTCCACCGGTACCCATGGGAGAGCTTGATTAGAACCCAAAAAGGAAAGAGAAAATAAACCCATTTTTTCATCACATTTTTTTTTATAAAAAAAGGGGACCCAGGTTCTCTTTGTTTTCCTTCCGATTCTTTCTTGATCTATGGGAGGAGCTTCAATAACCATTACCCAGATCTCAAAAGAATCCCTTGTTTAATTCTTTGATTCAAAAAACAAATCAAGAAAAAGGGGGAGATAAAGAGGAAAAATACCCAATTTTTGTTTCTGGTGGGTGTAAAAGAATTCAATGCAGTGACCAGCTTAAAAAGGGAGAGTTTTGAAGGGAACCCAGATCAAGAAATTAAAGATTGAATCAGGAAAAGAAGGGGAAAGGGTTGGATCTGATGTTTCTGGGATTGGGATTGGGTGCAGATCCGAGCAGCGAGAGATATTGTGGAGGAGCGGGATTTGATAACAAGAACAAGGGTGGCGTGTTTTTGGAGGCAGTGGATTTGTTTAGGTGTGGTGGGGCTGCATAGACAAGGATGCAGCTTCACGTCTCGCCTAGCATGAGAAGTTTAACGATATCAAGCAACAATGGGTTTATTGACTTGATGAAGATCAAGGTGGCATCTAGACATATTTCATACAGGACCCTTTTCCATACCATTCTTATTCTCGCTTTCTTGTTGCCTTTCGTCTTCATTCTTACTGCTCTTGTTACCCTCGAAGGAGTCAACAAGTGTTCCTCATTTGGTATGCCCTTTTAATTTCCATGCCCTCTTTTTTTTATTGTTTTCTCATAGATCTTCATTGGATTTGACGTGGGTTCTTTTCTATAGTCCGGTGGCAGCTGATTTGATGTAGGTTTACTTTAGTTATTGCCGTTTGATGTTGTTCTAATTATGTGCTAGTCGTTTCTTGATATCTTAATTATACTTTGTTCAGGTCCATTTGGTTATGCATTTGATTTTGATTAATATTATGATGCATTTGATAATATTTGGGGAGTTCATGCCTCATGGAGCTAGTGTGGTTCTTTTATTATCTTAATTTGTCCTGATTCTAATTTGGTCATGCATTCGATTTTGCCGAGCAGTCACCTTTGATTTTACTTCATTAGGTTGATGTGATGATGCTCCGTTTTTTAGATTCATGTTGATCTGATTTGGTTTGCTCATTGGTTAATAACATGTTGGCTTGTTTTGCATTATAGATGGACTAGGATATTTAGTTGTTACGTGACATGGCTGGTTTGGTCCCTAAATCTCTAATTTTTAGCTTATGTTTATTGTAAAGTTGTGTTCATCTTGTTGAAATGAATATTATAAGATCCAAGTATAACAAAAATGAATTTGTCAATGTGTTTTTTTCATTCATTTTTCTTGTTGAATCTGAGTCTCAAGTTATTGTAATTCAGTTTTTAATCAATAAAAGCTTTGGTTATCAGCTCAATTGAACTAGTTAGATTATACGGATGGTAAAAAATTGGCAGTTCAAAACCCTTTTGCTGCTCCTCAGCTCTGTTTGTACAAAAAATTTCTGCTTTCCGACTTCTATTTCAGTTGAAGTTGTTATCCGGGTTTATGGATTTATTTTAGTGCTCTTGTTATATTCTTATTTGTTGTTCTTTTTATTTATCACCGTTTGACTTCTTTTTTGGTGTGGAATTTTAGGTTTAATAAACACTATATTTTTGTGGAATTGTTAAACTTGGAACCAGGTCTTTCTGTTTTCAAAAGTTTATTTCTGTGTGTTATCTAATAATTTTGAGCACTGGACTTTCCTGATGGAAATACCGTGAAAACTGATTAGAATTGGTTAATTCAACTTATATAATTATGCACTTATTGATTCTTGATCTTGTTCTCCTGATGTAAATACCATGGAAACTGATTAGAACTGGAGTTCTTTATAAACTGACTCTTCTACTTGTTCCCCCATTCCCAGATTGTTTAGGTAGGCGGTTAGGACCGAGGCTTCTTGGTAGAGATGATTCAGAGGTAAGTAACCATTCTCTCCATGTTTGAACCAATTTTTCGATTTGTCTTTTGTGGTCAACAATTTATTTATGATTTTAAATTTAGTTGGTCTTTTTTGGTGATGGTGCAGCAGAGACTAGTTAAGGATTTTTATAAGATCCTCAATCAAGTAAACACTGAGGAAATCCCAGATGGTATAAAGCTTCCAGATTCATTTAATCAACTTGTTTCTGAAATGAAGAACAGCCAATATGATGCAAAGACCTTCGCACTCACGTTAAGAGCAATGGTACAATCATGTTACGTTACTTTTAATTTTCTCTATTTGCTATTTTTGGTAATATGGTTGAGGATTGTTAGAAATAAGGTTGATGTTTTCAATTAGTAATATATTAAGCCCTTTGGTTGCATATGATGGAAGCTGGAATTATCTAGATGGAAGACTATCATAATGTTTTTTTTTGGTGATTTGGTTGTCAAGAACAAACGGGATCAGTGATGACACTTAATCATGATTATTAGGTTTTAATTTTTTGGATATAGTTATGAACAAGCTCTTAAGTTTCCCTATGAAAGCATGCTTATATTTGTGAAATTTTCAAGTTAACATCTATAAGATGTTTTGTTTAGATCTATTTAATCACCCTCCTTCATTCTCTTCCCCTTGTCTCCATTTTTTCTTTTTCAAATATAAATCTACAAATCTTATATCTGTTGTTCAACTGAGTTAGACTTGAACTAAGCCTTAAACCCATGTTTTTTTTTGGAAAATAATCAAGTCCGTTATTGAAGTTAAAAGAATGATGGTGTAGTTCACGAGCATGGCATAGTTCCATGAATGTATAAAGTGCAGTTTGGGTTAACATTACGCATGCACAAATATCCATATATGCTCAGTATGGATTCTAATTTTTCTCAAATTCTGTGAGTTTGGAGAACTTCCTTACTGTGTGTCTTTTCTGCACAGATGGAGAAACTTGAAAGAGAAATTAGGGAATCAAAATTTTCTGAGCTGATGAACAAACACTTTGCCGCAAGTTCCATTCCGAAAGGCTTATACTGTCTTTCTCTGCGTTTAACCGACGAATATTCTTCGAACGCTAATGCACGCAGACAACTGCCTTCTCCTGAGCTCCTTCCTGTGCTTTCCAACAACTCTTACCACCATTTTGTCCTGTCAACGGACAACATATTGGCTGCATCTGTTGTCGTCACTTCTGCCGTCCAGTCATCTCTAAAACCCGAAAAGATCGTCTTCCATATCATCACAGACAAGAAGACTTATGCGGGTATGCATGCCTGGTTTGCGCTAAACCCTGTGTCCCCCGCAATAGTCGAAGTGAAAGGTGTTCACCAGTTTGATTGGTTAACTAGAGAGAATGTTCCCGTGCTTGACGCTGTGGAGAACCATCATGGCATCAGAAATTACTATCATGGCAATCATATTGCGGGAGCAAATCTCTCCGATACTACTCCTCGAACATTTGCTTCGAAATTGCAAGCTAGAAGTCCGAAGTACATATCTTTACTCAACCATCTTCGGATATATTTACCGGAGGTAATTCCAGACGGCCATAACAATTTCTTCTCTTACATGCATCATCTTTCCTCCCAAAATGTGTTTTGATAGTGCGTTTTGAACAGCTTTTTCCAAACCTTGACAAAGTGGTGTTTCTAGACGATGATGTTGTAATTCAGCGTGATTTGTCACCTCTTTGGGATATTGATTTACGGGGTAAGGTTAATGGAGCTGTTGAAACTTGTAAAGGCGAGGATGAGTGGGTGATGTCCAAACATTTCAGAAACTACTTCAATTTTTCCCATCCCCTTATAGCTAAGCATTTGAATCCCGATGAATGTGCATGGGCTTATGGGATGAATGTATTTGATCTCCATGCATGGAGAAAGACAAATGTGCGAGAAACATATCATTACTGGCTGAAAGAGGTAACTTATTGGCTACTAATTTTACCTTAGCCTTGTTTGGATTTGAATCGCATCACTGTCATCCTTTACTTTTGCCGGTTTATATCGGGAAAGTTTTATATTTTGTTTTACATTATTTTCAAGTTGGAATTAAACATGGGTTTCTGATTTTTACTTGGATTGAACAACATTTGCTTTTCATCCATTTTATATTTAGCAGTATTTTGTATGAATTGTGGGCAAATACTAGTACTCATTTACTTTGATTATTGATTTCTTTGCTGCAGAACCTGAAGTCGAACCTAACAATGTGGAAACTTGGAACTCTGCCACCTGCTTTGATTGCATTTAAAGGCCATGTTCATCCAATTGACCCGTCATGGCATATGCTTGGTTTGGGATATCAGAGTAAGACCAATGTTGAGAATGCAAAAAGGGCTGCAGTTATTCATTACAATGGGCAATCGAAACCATGGCTGCAGATTGGCTTTGAGCATCTTCGGCCATTTTGGACCAAGTATGTAAACTACTCCAATGATTTTGTTAGGCACTGTCACATTTTGGAATTGTAGTTAACCGGGGTAGAGGAGTTGGAAGGGATGATATAGACTCAGAAGAGAGACTAGCAAGTCGAGTGTTTTTATTGCAGCCTGAAAATTATATAGAGATCTATTTCAGGAAGGTAAGGGGGTGAACAATTGGGCTAAAGAGTGCAACAGTTTTGAGTATCGGATTCACTCAAAAATGGTTATTAGCCAGGAAAGCCATGAAATTCTTTGTTTTTCAGTTTGTAACATAGCAATCGATCAATGTTTATTTTTTTTGGTGCGGGAAAAAGATACTCGTATTGCTCTTCCTGCAAGGGTTATTGGTTTATTGCTTGTGTTTGGAATAAGGTGCAAAAATACAAGACCCGGAAGTGTTTCCCCATTGGTGTAGGAAGACAATGCCTGGTAAGCCTCACACATCAAACCCAGACTTCCATTCTTCATAAAAAAATCTGTTGGTTTCATTTTTGCTAGTTCCCATTTTTTTGAAATATTTTGTTGAATTTTAGAACTTAGATTATGGAGATTGCTTTGTTACAGCTCCCATGAATTGGGGACCTGTTCTTAGGTTATATATATATATGTTATGTACACTTGATGAGAAACATTTTAAAAAAGTTTGGTGTTAAAGTTCTTTTTTCGATTTGCTCCATTTTCATCTGCAATGGTTGTATTCTTCAATTTACCTTAGCTTGATGTTCCTATCTTATCATCAAAAGAAATTATGTTTCGAAGATTGGATACATAAATGACATGACTTTTCTTAAATAGAAATATAATTGCTAAATGTTTAAAATTCTTTTTCATTCAAAACAAATTCGATAGATATTTACAATTGTTAAATTATTTAACGTGACACAAAAACAAAATCATGTGGTTAATAACGAGTCGATGACCAAAATCAAAATTTTGTAATAATTGGGTGACTATAGTTGATATTTATTAATTATCAATATATTTTTAGGGTAAACTACATTGGAGGTCACTAGGTTACTTTTGGTTTACCCAATAATTAAAGTTACGATTAGGTCACTTAATTCAAGTTCTAGTTACGATTAGGCCACTTCTTCGTTAAAATACAAATGGACATCCAAAAAATTTTGGTATAGTGATACTTTTAGTCCTCAAAATTTATATATTTTATCAATTTAGTCCTAATTCAAAGATACTCGCGGTATACCAAAACTTGATATTTTCAAATTTGTTTAATAAAAAAATCACTTACTTAAAAGTTTTAATTATTAGTTTATTTTAAAATATATGAATATGAAATCATGAATTTTTTTGGTAGAAAATTATGTGGTAGCAATAATTAAAAGCCGGAAATTTTCATAAATAATTTTAAATAGATTTCAATGAATTTAATTTTGATGTAGATACTAATCACAAGTTTAATATTAAAAAATATATAAATATCTTTATATTTATAAATTTGTGTGTTAGGTTAATTATTGATTTTAAATGAAGTAATATAGTGTTAATGAAGATATACAAATGATTTGGGAGAAGAAAAATAACTGAATAGATATATTTTTTAAAATATGAAGTGTTATATTTTTTAAATTAGAACTAAATTGGTAAAATATATAAATTTTGAGGACAAAAGCTATCGATATACCCAACCTTTTTGCATGTACATTCGTATTTTAACGAAAGAGTGGCCAAATCATAACTAAAACTTTAATTGAGTGTCCTTCTTAATAACAATAAGGGTAAACTAACCCAATGACCACTGTACTATGATAAATGTATTAAAATGACCACATTAAAAAAAATCGACTCAATTGACCACCCAAGCTATTGAAATTGAATCAATGTGACCACCAACCGTTAATGGGCTAACGGAAGGTGACGTGGCAGTTAAAAAATTAAAGGTATAATTACACATTTGGTCTTTACTATTTACACATTCTTTTAATTTAGTCCTAATTTTAAACTAATAAAATAATTTAATTAAAATACATTTAAAATAAATGTCTTCCTCCCCTTCCGATCATCATCACTGCAAAACAACCCATTCACCCTCATTCACAACACCATCTAACTCCCTAATACTTCTATTTCCACTATCGAATTCTAAAACAAAAAACAACCCATCATCATCACTGTTCATTCTCTGCCTCTTAGGCACCAATTCTCCTCCATTTTGGCAACAAAAAAAAAAACGTCGTCACGGCTAGCTTTCGTTTCCTTTTTCTCTTAAAAATCGTTTAATTAATCGTTGCTACCTTCAAATTAGGATAATTGTTTGATTATTAATTTGTTGCAGAGATTTTATCGTCGTTTCATTTTCTCAGAGTCCATCGTTTTATTTAGAGTTGCTGAAAAGCAAAGGAATTAGTGTCGCTTCATCAGATGAAAGGTGAATAAATTTTTGCTCTACATAATTTTTATTTTGTTTCTAAATGGAGAAACGAAATTTAGTTATTTTTTTAATAAATTAGAGCTATAAAACTGCACTGAGTTTTGCTTTGTTTTCTTCTTTAAAATTGATTTTTTTGGTGACATTTCAGAATTTAAATTTTAGATTGTTACAATGACCCTCTTGGTTGGAAAGATCAATTAGTCGGGAGTGGAAACTTCAGGGCTCCTTCGCATGAAGCTTTGATTTCGAGTGTCGTTACTGTTTTTTGAGAAGTGAAACATATGGATAAGTTGCTCAATTCAATTATTGAAGCATATTGAACTTGGTAGGTTGCTGGAGATGGAGGAAACGGTGAAGAAGGAGGGGGAAATGGGAGGTCGGGGAAGAAGGGGAAAAAGTGGGGATGAAGATAAGGGTATTTTAGACATTTAAAATACATTTCCAGTTACATATTTCAGATATTTTTTAATTAAATTAAAAAATAATTGGATGATTTTATATGTGAAATTAAAAAAAAATAAATGTAAAAAATAATAAGACATATATTAAAGTTGGTGTTTCATAGCACAATATTGTTTTTAGTGCGGTAGCTAACCCACTGCCTTTGCTTCTACAATGCCTGGGTTCAAATCCCCTGTCACCACCTAATTAATTTATTTTATTAGTTTAAAATTAGGACTAAATTGAAAGAATATGTAAATAGTAAAGACCAAATGTGTAATTATACTTTTAATTTTTTAACTGTCACGTCACCTTCCGTTAGCGCATTAACGTTTATTTTATTAATTTAAAATTAGGACTAAATTGAAAGAATGTGTAAATAGTAAATACCATATGTATAATTATACCTTTAATTTTTTAACTGCCACATCACCTTTCGTTAGCCCATTAACGGCTGGTGGTCACATTAATCCAATTTCAATAGAAGCCCATTAACGGCTGGTGGTCACATTGATCCAATTTTAATAATTTTGGTGGTCAATTGAGTCGATTTTTTTAATGTAGTCATTTTAATACATTTACCATAGTATAGTGGTCATTGGGTTAGTTTACCCTAATAATAATTGAGTGACCTTCAATATGTTTACCCTATTTTTTTACAAGAAAAAGCAACGGAAAAAGAAAAGTGTAAATTTGGAAAGCACAGGAGATTGAAAGAAGAAGGGAAGGAATAAGGATGGCATGGAGGCATTGAGCATAGATTTAGATTTGGAAGACTTTGAAAACTCCAAAACCGCCTCTTCTATTCTCTTTTCATTCCTTCTTCTTCTTCCTTCCTCTCTTATTGTGTTGATTTCATCAAAGCCGCCCCATCAGTTTCTCTTTCTCCTTCCTCAAAGCTTGGTTTTTTCATCCAAAACAAAACAACCCACATCAGTTTTCAACTCAAGTAAGATACCCCAGTAAGCTTTTGCTCTATTTATTTGGTTTTGGCGTGAGCAGTTTTGGGATTTTTAGCAGGTTTTCTCATCTTAAAGACTATAATTTGGAGATTTTCTGTTCTGTTTTTATACTAGTGGATCTTTGCTTATTTAATGATTTTATTTTATTTTTGGATTTTCCCAATTTGGGTTACTTGGAAGCTCTTTATGCACTTTTTTCCTTGAATAGATTGCCAACATTTTTTTTTCCTTTTTCTAATTTCAGTTCTGCAGAATTTCCGGTTGAGAATTCTTGGAGGGTATGCTGTTTTTGTAAATATAGGAAACCAAGTACTTCAGAGGAATCTTGCCATCGTTTCAGCCTTCTAGATTGAGATTTTTGTATAGATTTGAGGACAAGTCCTTAGTAAAGATCTTGGGGGAGGGTTTAGATTTTGGAATCTGAAAAGTGTCTGGAGATGGTTAGTGTTCAAGATCAGTTGGAGATCAAGTTTCGATTGACCGATGGATCCGATATCGGTCCGAAAACCTTTCCGGCTGCTACAAGTGTTGCAACTTTGAAGGAAAGTGTTATTGCTCAATGGCCTAAAGGTTAGTTAGTTGGGTATTGATGAAATGCAATTGTATTTTTGTGGTTTATTTATTCATTTTGTTGGTTTAATTTTTAGACGAGTGAAACTATGCAAGAAAATAGAATCATTATTAGGACCCAAAATTCAATCCTCCATGGCAGAGTAGCTGAAATGCTTTGATCAGTAAATGGATTTCGAATGCTTGATTACAGTTGCAAATATGAATAGAAACCGGTTCAGGCCTTTTCCTGTTATAAGATGATTAGTTGTCAAATTCGTATTGGTCAAAGATTGTGGTAGACTACTGCTCTTTCATATATTCTTTTATGGATAAATGATATTTGTATTCATCCGAAGTAGGTTAGCATAGTACATTTAAACCAACAGACTATTAAAGGCTTTGGTTTGCTTCATAGCATCACAGGTTGTGTCTGTGTCGGATGCAGGCTTTCAAACTATGTTGAGTGAGGTACGTTTGAGGCAGTTTTTTCGAACAATTTATAATTGAGTTCCAAACTGAGATGATCTAGATGGAATTTTTAAGATTTATGCTTGTATATTGTTCTTATCAGTTTGGTCTGCTTTCATCTCATCCCTCCGGCTCACTCTCTTGATTCTTTCTCTTAGGTGCTTTACATTTCTTTTGTAAGTGGACCCCGTATGTAAGTTTTGTGGTTAGTTTTAATTATAAATTATAGTTACGTGGTTTGAGCTAAGTTCTGCAATTCACGCAAGAGGAAACCGGTAGATGCAGTGACCCACTTTTTAGTGAACAGAAGAAAGAAAAGGGAAAAGGAATGGTTGTGTACATACATTGGATTGCTTGTATTAGTTGTGGGAAGTCTCGACTTTTGTCTCTGATTGAATGGCATTGGATATCTCTTTTGTTATTCCTGTGTATGACATGTCGTTTATGGTATTTTATTTCGTTCATCAATTATACTGGTTTTAACTTGGGGCAGAGAAGGAGAATGGTCCAAGGACAGTGAAGGATGTGAAGTTAATTAGTGGTGGGAAAATATTGGAGAACAACAAAAGAGTGGGGGAGTGTCAGAGCCCTCTTTGTGATGTTGCTGGTGGAGTAACGACTATGCACGTTGTTGTTCAACCCCCTCCTTTGGAGAAAGGTACAATCATTATTCATGCAATTCCAAATACTATAATCTAATGCATTTCATATCCATAATGATACTCCTTGGTATGGTTGTGTGAAGTAACACTTGTATCTTTCTGTAATGACTAATGTGCAGAAAAGAAAATAATAAACGAACCGAAACAGAACAAATGCGTTTGTGTCATATTATAATCAGCAGCTTGAAGCGGGGATGACATTATTTTCAGGTGAATTTTTGTTAGTCGAGGTTCCTTTTCGCTCTACCCTAGTCCTTGGTTGTGCTTTCACAAAATTTTCTGCAGATGAAAGAGTAATAGAAAAAGAAGTGGAGTTTTTGATGGTATAATGCACATTTAATATTTAGAATGTGTTGTTTATTCTGCTTTTCTACACCAAATTCATGTAGTCCATCTATTTTGTTGGTTTCACATTAAGATTTTACGTCCGAATATGCCTCACTGAACTCATTTTCCGCACAAAATGTATAGCAGTAATTTCACTGATGAGATTAAAATCCATCAAACATATCTCCTTTCCTTTAGACGATTTATTCGCCAGGACCCAACACGTACTCTAACGAGAATTCAACAATAATCGATTCGGTTCGAGTTTTTGTACTCAAACTAATCGATTTGGCCCATCTTTGTGCTCTGAAACAATCTAACCAAATCTATTTTTTATCGATCGGTTTGGTTTGACTGTTTAAATCAATTACCTAATTTATTATAAGTTATAAACAATTAAAAATATATTTAATTCAGTCCGTTCAATTATAATTTTTAATAATTGACCGAAAAACCCATCTTAATCAAGATTTTAATCGACTCAGCCTAGACCGACTTCAGTAAATGGATTTAGTAAATCGATTTATGTTTTTTTTTTAACCGAGTTTGAGTCAAATCTAATTGAGTTTAGTATTGATTCAGTCAGACTCGAATAGCTCGTGATCAACTTCAATTTTAAAAAACATACATTTTAGTTCACAATACTAATAATATGGCTTAAAGGCCATTTGCCCCTAAACTATAAACTTTCCCCGACACGGGCCCCTAAAACATTTTTTGAGACGTTGTGCCCCCTTAACAAAAAAATTGTTATTCCGTTTGACCCTTCCGTTAGACACCGTTAAAAGAATTCTCACAGGCCAATCAAAATGAGCCACGTGTCATTTCATCTACGGAGGAAGAAGATGAATTGTTGCCAATGGGAGGCCATAAATAAAATCTATAGACCAAACAACTTGAGGAAGAAGATGAACAGTTCGGGACTAAAATGAACAAAAAATAAAATTTAACATACCTGATGTGCAATTCACCCCTTTTATTTAAGCCAATTTATTTTTTTAATGAAATGACACATGGCGCGTTCTGATTGGCTCGTGAGAATTTTTTAACGACATCTAACGGAAGGACTAAACGAGATAACGATTTTTAGTTAAGGGACACGACGTCCCAAAATATACTTTAGGAGTCTGTTCGGGAAAATGTATAGTTTAGGGGACAAATGGGCCTTTTAGCCGATCGAGTTTAGTGTTGACCTAGTCAAACTCGAGTAGCTCGTGATGAACTTCAATTTTAAAAAACATACATTTTAGATCATAATACTAATAATATAATAAATAATTTATTATTATTATCCAAAAACATACATTTTAATTTACTTTAATTTTAAAAAATTTAGTATATTATAATTTCAAATAGCTCGCGCTTTTCAAGTTAGGTATCAAATAGCTCGATTCGGCTCGGCCCATTAAGAATTCAAACCGAATTTAAACTCAAATCGAGTGTTGACCAAATTTTGACTAAATGAGACTCGAATAACTCACAACTATCTCGCCTCATTTGCAGGCTTACCTTAGACTAGAGGTGGCAATCGGGTCGTTCGGTTCGGGTCGTTTCAGGTCTATCTAGAATCGGTTTAGGTTCGGTTCAGGTTCGGGTCTGTGATGAGTCGGATCCGGTCCGGGTATTAGATCGGGTTAAAATCAGATCGGTTGTTTTCGGGTCAGGTCAATATCGGATCGGTCGCTTTCGATTCGGGTCAAAATCGGGTCGTTCGGGTCGCTTTCGTTTTGAGTCAAAATCGGGTCGTTCGGGTCGATTTCGGGTCAGGTCAACATTTGAATTTTTGGGTCAATTCGGTTTGAGTTGGGTTTAGGGTTTGAGGTTTAGTATTTATGGTTTAGTTTAGAGTTATTGATGTATGAGATTAATTCTGATTCAACTTGTTAATCTATGCATTTGAATTTGATTAAATATTTAAATCAAAGCTTCATGTATCCATATCAAAAATTTGTGTATAATTGTATTAAATCAAAGTTTATTATATGTAATAATAATAATAATAATAATAATAATAATAATAATAATAATAATAATAATAATAATAACGTCTGAAATGAATTAATTTATTAAACTTATGATCTAATTGAGCTAACTAAAATCTAGAAACATAAACCGCAGACATAATTAAAATAATTCTAAAACTAAATGTGAAATTTTAATTAAATTAATCTAAATTGAAACTCAATTAAATTAAGAAAAAGAGAAAGACAATTGGTAAAAATAGAAAGGGAAAAGACAAATTTTTTTAGGGAAATAAGCCACTAATTTTTTAAGCTAGATTGAAAGAAAAAAAAAGAAGAAAAAAAAGAAAAAGACAATTGGTAAAAATAGAGAGGGAAAAGACAAAATTTAGAGGGAAATAAGCCACCAATTATTTAAACTAGAGATTAATTACTTTTTAGGTCATGTTGCATTTAAAATGTTACATTTTAGTACTAATATTCAACTTTAAGTTTTATTAATTTAATTTAGTCACAAGTATCCCCACGGTTTAGACTTCAGATATAGAAATCCCCTCCCCGTTGTGATTTTTAGTCTCTAAAATTTTACTTTTAGTCAAAATTAACTAATCTTTTTAATTTAGTCTATTAATTTAATATAATGAAATTTTTGTTCATTTTAATTTCTAAGATTTAATTTTTAGCCAAAATTGACCCCTATTTATTTATATGGTATAATTATAAAATTGGTCATTGGACTCTCAAATTTCTCCACTTCTAAATTGTCGATTTAGTCCACAGTTTCAGTTTTATGCTATATTTTATGGTGAAATTATAAAATTGGTCACCAAGCTCTCAAATTTCTCTACTTTCAAATTGTCAAGATGGCCTCTAATTCCAGTTTTAGCTATATTTTATGGTAAGATTGTAAAAATTGTCTCTAATTTCAGTTTATAGTATATAGTTTAGGCCTTAGTGTTAATGGTTTAGGGTTATTAATTTTAGATTAATTTCTATGGCTTAAAGGTTAATAGTTTAGGTTTTTAGGGCTTAGTGTTAATGTGAAACCGATAAACTAATTTTAATATAACTAAAGAATTTAAGCACTATTTTGAAAAAGATAAAACAAACTTTTAAGTCCTCAAACCTCTCTATCTATTTAAAGGAAAATGATTAAGTTAAAAACTCAAGTTGTCAAAACTTTTGTGAAACCGATATTTTAATTTTGATATAACTAAAGAACCTAAGGACTAAATTGAAAATGTGAAAACGAATTTGTAAGTCCTCAAACACCCCTACATGTTTTGAAGAATATGCCTAAGTTAAAAACTAAGTTTATAAAATATTTTCTAAGTGTTCTCAAAGCCAAAACAGTGATTTTCGAGTCACCGTTTCGAAACGGCCTAAGGCGTTTCGAAACAGTTTTGAAACTGTGAACCTGTGTTTCGAAACGGGTATCGAAACGATTTCAACACTGCCAACCCGTGTTTCGAAACAAGTTCCGAAACGGCTTTAGAACAAAGAGACACCGTATCGAAACGACATCAAATGTTTCGAAACGGTTCTTAAATTTGATTTGAAAAATATGACCGTTGAATGTTTTTAACTGATTTTTAACAAACCGTTAAGGCGTTTCGAAACGATCTCAAGACGTTTCGATACGACCCTTGACAGTGGCAAAACGTTTCGAAACAAGTTTCGAAACGGCTCTTAGCGTATCGAAACAGGTCTGGCCGTTTCGATACGGGCTCTTTAATGCACCCCAACGGCTCTTTCTATTTTGGTCTGTTTCGAAACAAGGTCGGGCGTTTCGAAACGGTTGGTTGCAGACTGCATTTATGGAGGTGAGATAAAACCCCCAACGGATCTATTGATGAATGCAACAACCACAACGGCTAGAAATCAATGAGAAGGTATAAAAGGGACCTCTAAAAGCACCAGCAACAACTATTGATCCAAAAGCAAACATCCAAACATCAAATCCAAGCATTTGTGCCTAAATCCCATTATTGTCTAGAAACCCCAATTGTATTTTTCATTCTTATCATTTCAATTGGGTTGAGTGCTTGTAATTGGGCTAGTTTATGTATTGAGAGATACTTGTTTAGCCATCAAATTCTTTGTTTTAATTGTGTGAGGATTGGGTCAAATTTTGGGTAGAAAATTTGACCAAAAATTGTAAGGGTTACCTCCTTAGCCTAGAAAAGGGGAAGAGCAATTAGTGAAATTGTTGCAAATCCTTAGTGAAGCTAAGGTAGTGGATGAAGAGTTCATTTGAAACTTGAACCACTCTAAAATTCCTTGTCAATCTTTTTATTTGCAATTTCCACCACCAAGAACATTAAAAATCCAATTCACCCCCTCTTGGTTTAGTTCGATCATTCGATCCACTCAACAATTGGTATCAGAGCCTGCCTCTTTGAGAATTAACAACCACAAGAGGAGTTCCTAGGAAGAGTGTGATCATCAAAATATCAAGAAATGACTTCTACCTCCGGTTCGGGCATGTATGAGTCTCAATCAACTACAAAACCATCATTCTTCAATGGTGACAATTATCCGTTTTGGAAGAATAGAATGCGCCTCTTCATCAAGTCCAATGACTACTTGGTTTGGGATGTAATTGAAGATGGCCCCTACATTCCATTGAAGCAAGATAGTGAATGGAAGATGGTTTTGAAGAAAAAGGTGGAGATGAGTGAAGAAGAAAGGAGAAAGATTCAAATAAAAGACAAAGCTCTCCACATGCTCTTTTGTTCATTCGGTCCGGACATCTACTCCAAAGTATCATCCATTGAGAGTGCCAAAGAAGTATGAGACATTCTTGAGACTATCTATGAGGGAACCAATGATGTCAAGGAAACTAAGATTGGAATTCTCAATCTTAGTTATGAAAATTTCAAGATGGAGCCCGATGAGACGATGTCCAAGATGTTTGTTCGTTTCTCCACCATAGTCAATGGGCTCAAAGGATTTGGAGAGACAATACCGGAAGACAAGCTTGTCCGGAAGCTACTCTACTCACTTTCCGAATCTTGGGATGGGACGAGAACCGCCATCATAGAAGCTAAAAATTTGAAGACTTTAAACCTTGATGAGCTAGTGGGTTCTCTCCTTACTCATGAGATTATGAAGCAAGGAAGGGATGAAAAGAAGAAAAAGGAAGAGAAGAGAGTAGAAAAGCTAGAGGTGGAAAAGAAGAAGAAGATGGGAATAGCTCTCAAAGCTTCATTACTTGAGGAGAGCTCTTCTAGTGAGGAGGATGAGCTAGAAGAATTAGCTATGATAGCCAAACGATTCTCACGCTTTATGAGGTCCAACCGGGGAAGGAAAATTCAAAGGAAGATGGACTTCAAAGGTAAAAACAAAGAAGAAGCAAGGGATCAAATCATTTGCTTCGAGTGCAATAAACCCGGCCACATACGTTCGGAGTGCCCTCAACTCAAGAAGAAGGGCTTTGAGAACAAGAAGAAGCTCAAAGCCAAGCTTGCTACTTGGAGTGATGAGGAGTCATCGGAGGATTACGAACAAGAAGTGGCCAACCTTTGCCTCATGGCACTTGAGGAAGATTCCTCTATGGTAACCTCTAACTCATCATCTTTTAATTTTACATATGATGAATTAAATGATGCATATGATGAGTTGCAAAAGGTCTATGATGAATTAGTTGAGAAATACAAGGAGTCAGTCATTAGGAATAAGAAAATTATTTTGGAATTAAATGATAAAAATGACTCACTTTCTCAAGCTAATTTAAAATTTGAGAAAAAAGATTTTTAGGGTTGAAAGATGAGCTAAAATTCTTCCAAGATGAAAATGTTGACCTTAACAATATTTTATCTCAATGTAATAGTGAACACCAAAAGGTGTTAGATGAGCTTAACAAGCTCAAGGAGTCCTTTAAAAATGTTGGTAGTGTGAAGCATGAAATAGGTGAATCTTCTAAAACAAGCCAACCTAAGAAAAGGACCAATAACTACAAACAAGGTAATCTTCCTAGACATAGTAGAACTAAAAAGATTAGAAGTGTATGAGTTCCTAAGGAACTTGTAAAATCTAATAATATTGTTGCTATGTCACCTTGGATCCCTAAGGGAACCAAGTTAATGGGAACTAACACTCATGGACCCAAAATGATTTGGGTACCAAAAACAAAAGCTTAATATTTTTGTTTGTAGGGGGAGCATTGCTACAAGGCCAAAGCACAAAGTCAAAACTCATGGTACCTTGATAGTGGATGCTCAAGGCATATGACCGGAGACAAGAGTAGATTCATGGATCTAAAGCCAAAAAGTGGAGGAGTGGTGACATTTGGTGACAACTCCAAAGGCCACATTAAAGGTATTGGCTCCATAGGTAATCACTCTACTATTCTTATTGAAAATGTCTTGTATGTCGATGGTCTTAAACACAACTTGTTGAGCATAAGTCAATTGTGTGATAAAGGATTTAATGTCTTATTTGATAAAAATGGGTGCAAAATTGTTGACATTAAATCTAATAATATTATGCTCATACGTCATCGCATAGGGAATATATACATGGTGCATCTAGATGACATACATACATCTCATGCATGCTTAGTAGCACAAAATGAAAATGATGCATGGTTGTGGAATAGGAAACTATGACATGCTAGCATTAGTGTTTTAGAAAAACTAGTTTCCCTTGATCTAGTTAGAGGTTTACCCAAGATTAAATTCTCAAACGATAAAATTTGTGATGCATGCTCTAAGGGTAAACAACATAAGTCTTCCTTTAAATCCATTAATGATGTTTCTACTAGTAGATGTTTACAACTTATCCATATGGATTTATTTGGGCCAATTAGGACTATGAGCTTGGGTGGTAAATCTTATGCATTTGTACTTGTTGATGATTTCTCTATATTTACTTGGGTTCTATTTTTAAGTACTAAAGATGAGGCTTTAGAAAAATTCATCACATTTTCAAAACTAACCCAAAATAATCTTGAACTTAAAATTTCACATATTAGAAGTGATCATGGAACCGAGTTTCAAAATTTAGGGTTTGAAGATTTTTTGAATGAAAATGGTATTAGCCACAATTTTTTGGCTCCTCGAACTCCTCAACAAAATGGGGTAGTTGAGAGGAAAAATAGAACTTTGCAAGAAATGACTAGAACCATGCTTTGTGAAAATAATTTACCTAAATATTTTTTGGCGGAAGCCACAAACACCGCTTGCTATATTGTTAACCGAGTAATGATTAGGCCAATTTTAAAGAAAACATCTTATGAGATTTTAAAATCTAAAAAGCCTAACATTAGCTATTTTCACCCTTTGGTTGCAAGTGTTTTGTTTTAATAATGGAAAATATAACTTAGGTAAATTTAATGCAAAAAGTGATGAAGCTATTTTCATAGGATACTCTTTAACCTCTAAAGCCTATCGAGTATTTAACAAAATAACTTTAGTAGTAGAAGAATCTATACATGTTGTATTCGATGATAACCTCCTTCCGAGGAAGGATTCTTGTGATGATAATGATGTAGGAATCATAAATGCCTTTGATGGAGAACAAACTTCAAAGGAGGATGAGATTCCAACAAAAGAAGAGGACACACAAGATCCACCTCTTGAAGGACTTGGCTCTTGAGGAAAAGGAAGTGAGCTACCCAAGGGAGTTCAACTATGTCAAAGATGGTGAAATCTTGGGTGATCCATCCAAGGGGGTAACCACTCGATCTTCTCTTAGATTAATGAATCGTGTTGCATTTATCTCATGCATAGAGCCTAAGAATATAAAAGAAGCATTGAAAGATGACTTTTGGATTATGGCTATGCAAGAAGAGTTAAATCAATTTGAGAGAAGTAACGTTTGGACATTAGTTGATAGGCCTAGTAATCAATCTACCATAGGAACTAAATGGGTCTTTAGGAACAAGCTAGATGAGAGTGGTAACATTGTGAGAAATAAAGCTAGACTAGTAGCACAAGGTTACACTCAAGAAGAGGGAATAGATTTTGATGAAACCTATGCACTCGTAGCTAGAATGGAAGCCATTAGGATGTTGCTTGCATATGCATGTTATCATGATTTCAAGCTTTTTCAAATGAATGTTAAAAGCGTGTTTTTAAATGGTTTTATAAATGAAGAAGTGTATGTGGAACAACCACCGGGTTTTGAAGACTCAAAATTTCCAAATCATGTTTTCAAACTCACTAAAGCTCTTTATGGTTTAAAACAAGCTCCTAGAGCTTGGTATGAAAGGCTTTCAAACTTTTTAATTGAAAAGGGTTTTGAAAAAGGCAAGGTGGACACTACACTTTTTATAAAAATGTATAAAAATGACATCTTAGTAGTACAAATTTATGTTGATGATATTATTTTTGGTTCTACTAACGAATGTCATTGCAAAGAGTTTGCTAAGCTAATACAAGGTGAATTTGAGATGAGCATGATGGGGGAGCTCTCATTCTTTTTGGGACTACAAATCAAGCAAAAGAAGGATGGCACCTTCATCAATCAAGCAAAGTACATAAAGGATATGCTCAAGAAGTTTGGCTTGGAGAATGCAAAGCCTCAAGCCACACCTATGAGCTCATCTACAAAGCTTGACAAAGATGAAGGAGGTAAGTGTGTCGACTCTAAGCTTTACCGTTCTATGATTGGATCATTGCTTTACCTTACCTCAAGTAGACCGGATATCTTGTTTAGTGTTTGCTTGTGAGCTAGGTTTCAAGCTAGTCCTAGAGAGTCTCACCTTATAGCCGTTAAGAGAATCTTTAGATACCTTAGAGATACTCCTTGCTTAGGTCTTTGGTACCCTAGAGACTCCACCTTCAACCTTCATGCTTATTCGGATGCGGATTATGGGGGATGCAAAATCGATAGGAAGAGTACTTCGGGAACTTGTCAATTCCTAGGTAGTATGCTCATATCTTGGTTCTTTAAGAAACAAAAATAGTGTAGCCTTATCTACCACCGAAGCCGAGTACATATCCTTAGGGAGTTGTTGTGCTCAAGTCCTTTGGATGAAGCAACAACTCTTAGATTATAGTATTAAAGTTGAAACCATACCCCTTAAATGTGATAACACTAGTGTTATATGTTTGACAAAAAATCTCATCCAACATTCTAGAACCAAACACATAGAAATAAGGCATCATTTCATTAGAGATCATGTCCTTAAAGAAGATGTGGTTATAGAGTATGTTGACACCTTAAATCAATTAGCGGACATATTTACAAAAACTTTAGACAAAGAGCGTTTTTGGTCCCTTAGGAGAGAGTTAGGTCTAGCTAGCCTATCTTGACCTTTTAGGACCTCTTTTGTGCTTAAAATTGCTTGATCTTGTGAAATGCCATGTTTATGTGTTTTTACTCCTAATTTCATCTATGCCTATAGCTAGGGGGAGTATGTTTATGTTTGCATATGTTTTTTTCTGCTCATTCATGTCATTCATGCAAGTTAGGCCTTAGAAAAATTCATTTTTCTACACTTTTAGAGCCTCATCTGCACTTCCAGGCCCAGGTGTATCGAAACGAGTGAACCTGTTTCGATACAGATGCTTTAAGTTTCTATCTGAGAGAAGGGCATTTCGAAACACCTTCAAAGGGTTTCGAAACGTTTTGGCTACTGCCAAGGGGTGTATCGAAACAAGTTTTGATACGAGTCAACATGGATTCGATACGGTCAAACCCGTATCGAAACGGTCAGCTGGAGTTGAAAAGTTGGTCAATCCTTCATGCCCGCGTTTCGAAACGGTCAAGCCCGTTCCGAAACGGTTTCGTGGACTGCTTTAAAGGGGCTTTTAATGTTAAAGTTTAACACAAATTAAAACTCTCCTAAAAACCTAAAAACCCTAGATTCGATTTTCCCTATAAAAACCCTTTAAGCCTCTTTGTTTTTCACAAAATCTTGAGGGGGTTTTCTCTTAAACACAAGTCTAAGCAAGCTTCAACAATATTGTGCAAGGATTTTCATCCATTCATCCAAAATCCCAATTTAAGGTATTTTTCATCTTTTTTTCTTTTTCCTTCAATTTGTATTCGAATCTTAGGTTAGAAAATTGTAATTTTGTATAGTTTTTATCTTTTGATACTTGGGTTTTTCAAATCTTGTAAAAAAATTTCAAAATCTTCAACTTTTTTATTCGAATATAAAATTTTTCACTCGTATTTTCTTTACTGTTTTTCTCTTCAATTTTTGTTTTGTTTTGTTTTGTTTTGTTTATTTGTTTTAAAAACTTGTTTTAAACCTAAGTGGGATTTATTATTGGATTGAATTACGAAATCTCATGCATACACTTAAACTTGTTTTAAATCGCTTGCTTAATGTTTTTAGGATGGCTACGGACAATGTTAGCAAAAAGCGTAAGACCAGTCAAGCGAGTGAATCGAGTATTCGTCCCAATCTCACCCAGCTCTTTCAGAAAACTCTTCGAACTCAAGAGATGAGGGATCGGTTCACTTATGTCAAGGAGTACGAAGTTCATCGTGAGCGTGTCATTGATCTCAAGTTTCTTGACTCCGAGCGCTTTCTTTTTCGTTACCTCGACCGTTTGAGAGAATGGAGTTTCCTTGGTCTTTTGAGCATCCCGAACATTTGCTACAAACACATGGTACTCCTCTTTTACTCCAATGCCCAATTTATCAATAATGAAGACAATACCGAAGTGATTGGCCTTGAGTCTTCTATCTTGGGCAAGAGGATTGTCGTTGATGTCCCTCTCTTGAAGTCTACATTTTCTCTCAAGGACGAAGGAATTGCGAATGAGAGTCACTTTGGTTCTCACACCGGCTCGGTGCTTACCTTGGATGCGCACGATCGATTCCTCCATTTGATGGTCTCATGGTTTCTTCGCCCCTCCGGAGGTAAATATTTTTCACATTCGTCAAGTTGACTATTTTTGGCTTGAATGTTTCCGTCGTGGTGAGCGCCCTAATCTAGTTAAGATCATACTTGCCAAAAATTGTTAACAATGTTAAGCTTCGTGACACCGATGCCCGGAAATCTTTCACTTATGGAACGGTCTTAAGTCACATCTTTAGCAAGCTTAATCTTGATTGCACCTACGACTCTCCGGAACCTCGCAAGTCAAAAATTGGTGAGTCCTCTCTCCGTAAGTCCGGTTTTCGCTATGTAAACAATGGACATTGGGAACGTGTTGATAGGGAAGCACGTCTTCCTCCTCCTCCCGTTGAACCTCAACCTCAAGCTCAAGTTGGGAACAATGAAGCTCTCACGGCTTTCCTTACCGAGCGGTTCAACGCCATAGACACTAACATGGCTTCGGGCTTTGGTGCTATCAACACACGCTTGCAAAATGTAGAGGACCGACTCCAATCCCTTGAGAATCAACACTCAGCCATGGATATGTCCTTCTCCACCTTTTATGGCCAATGGATGAAGTTTCGTCAATCTCAAGTCAAGAGCGATGACGAGTCCTCAGATGATGATGGTGACGACGAGGCCTAGGTTTCTCATGACATATCATATTAGCTATGCATTTTAGGATTATGTTTGCATCTTTACTTTCATTATGTTTTATGAACCTATGCTTTTGATTTTATTTGGGATTATGCTTTGAACTTATTGTTGACGATTTATATTTTGGATATTTTAATTTTATGAATTAATATTATTGTTGCTTATTGCTTATTACTTAATGATTATTGCTATTAACCCTATTTCTTCTCTTTGAGCCTTGTTTATATTTTTTTGATCGAACAAAAAGGGGGAGAAGTAATCTAAGAGCCAAAAGTTGTTTTAAATGTTTAAAGTGTTTTTATAAGTTTTAAACTTTGAATTTTAAAATTTAAATCCTTTTAAAACTTTAAAAACCTATCTTAAATTGAGGGTGAGTTAGAATGTATTCAACTTTTTCAAAACTCTTAAAAATTCTAACTTTGGTTTTGTTATATCAAAAAGGGGGAGATTGTGAAATCGATATTTTAATTTTGATATAACTAAAGAACCTAAGGACTAAATTGAAAATGTGAAAACAAATTTTTAAGTCCTCAAACACCCCTACATGTTTTGAAGAATATGCCTAAGTTAAAAACTAAGTTTATAAAATATTTTCTAAGTGTTCTCAAAGCCAAAACAGTGATTTTTGAGTCACCGTTTTGAAACGGCCTAAGGCGTTTCGAAACAGTTTTGAAACTGTGAACCTGTGTTTCGAAACGGGTATCGAAACGATTTCAACACTGCCAACCCGTGTTTCGAAACAAGTTCCGAAACGGCTTTAGAACAAAGAGACATCGTATCGAAACGACATCAAATGTTTCGAAACAGTTCTTAAATTTGATTTGAAAAATATGACCGTTGAATGTTTTTAACTGATTTTTAACAAACCGTTAAGGCGTTTCGAAACGATCTCAAGACGTTTCGATACGACCCTTGACAGTGGCAAAATGTTTCGAAACATGTTTCGAAACGGCTCTTAGCGTATCGAAACAGGTCTGACCGTTTCGATACGGGCTCTTTAATGCACCCAACGGCTCTTTCTATTTTGGTCTGTTTCGAAACAGGGTCGGGTGTTTTGAAACGGTTGGTTGCATACTGCATTTATGGAGGGGAGATAACACCCCCAACGGCTCTATTGATGAATGCAACAACCACAACGGCTAGAAATCAATTAGAAGGTATAAAAGGGGCCTCTAAAAGCACCAGCAACAACTATTGATCCAAAAGAAAACATCCAAACATCAAATCCAAGCATTTGTGCCTAAATCCCATTATTGTCTAGAAACCCCAATTGTATTTTTCATTCTTATCATTTCAATTGGGTTGAGTGCTTGTAATTGGGCTAGTTTATGTATTGAGAGATACTTGTTTAGCCATCAAATTCTTTGTTTTAATTGTGTGAGGATTGGGTCAAATTTTGGGTAGAAAAATTGACCGAAAATTGTAAGGGTTACCTTCTTAGCCTAGAAAAGGGGAAGAGCAATTAGTGGAATTGTTGCAAATCCTTAGTGAAGCTAAGGTAGTGGATGTAGAGTTCATTTGGAACTTGAACCACTCTAAAATTCCTTGTCAATCTTTTTATTTGCAATTTCCACCACCAAGAACATTAAAAATCCAATTCACCCCCTCTTGGTTTAGTTCGATCATTCGATCCACTCAACAACTTTTTTAAGTGTTTTTGAAGCCAAAAAAATGATTTTCGAGTCACAGTTTCGGATTGGCCTTTGGGCGTTCCAGAACACTTTTCAAACTGTGAACCTTTGTTTCGGAATAGGTTTCGAAACGGGTGAAGAACATCAGAACAGTTTGACCCATTTCGATACGGTAGTATCGAAACGACTTCAAACGTTTCGAAACGGCATTCAAACTTGGTTTTAAAAATATGACCGTTGAAGTTTTTAACTATTTTTATACTTGTCGTTAAGGCGTATCAAAACGCTTTCAACACGTTTCGATACGGGCTTTGACAGTGGCTAAGTGTTTTGAAACGAGTTTGAAACGGCTCTTAGCGTATCGAAACGTCCGTACCCGTTTCGGTACGGTCTATTTAATACACCCCAACGGCTCTTTCTTTTTTGGTCTGTTTCGAAACAGGATCGGGCATTTCGAAACGGGTGGTTGCAGACTGCATTTATGGAGGGAAGATAACATCCCAACGGCTCTATTGATGAATGCAACAACCCCAACGGCTAGAATTCAACGAGAAGGTATAAAAGAGACCTCTAAAAGCTTCAGCAACAACTATTGATCTCAAAAGAAACATCCAAACATCAAAACCAAACATTTGTGCCAAATTCCCATTTTTCTAGTAAACCCCAATTGAGAAATTGTAATTTTTATTCTTATCTATTCAATTAGGTTGAGTGCTTGTAATTGGACTACATTTTGTATTGAGAGATACTTGTTTTAGCCTTCATCATCTTTGTTTTGTTGTGTGAGGATTTGGTCAAATTTTGGGTAGAAAATTTGACCGGTTTTGTAACGGTTACCTCCTTAGCCTAGAAAAGGGGAAGAACAATTAGTGGATTGTTGGAAAATCCTTAGTGAAGCTAAGGTAGTGGATGTAGAGTTCGATTGGAACTTGAACCACTCTAAATTCTCTTGTCCATCAATTTTAATTTTCCACTCTACCACCAAAAGTTCAAAAAATCCAATTCACCTCATCTTGGCTTATATCATATCATTGATCCACTCAACAATTGGTATCAGAGCCTACCTCTTTGAAGGATTAATAACAACAAGAGGAGTTCCTAGGAAGAGTGTGATCATCCAAAAATCAAGCCATGACATCTACCTTCGGGTCAAGCATGTACGAGTCTCAATCAACCACAAAACCGCCTTTCTTCAACGGTGATAACTATCCATTTTAAAGGAACCGGATGCACCTCTTAATCAAATCCAAAGATTATCTAGTTGAGAAGTTTATGATGAGTTAGTTGAGAAGTACAAGGAGTCGGTCATTAGAAATAAAAAGATTATTTCGGAATTAAATGATAAAAATGACTCACTTTCTCAAGCTAACTTAAAATTTGAGAAAAATATTTTAGGCTCAAAAGATGAACTTAAATTCTTCCAAGATGAAAATGTAGACCTAAATAATCTTCTTTCTCAATGCAATAGTGAACACCAAAAGGTGTTAGATGAGCTTAACAAGCTCAAGGTGTTTTTCAAAAATGTTGGTAATGTGAAGCATGAAAAAGGTGAATCATCTAAAACTAACCAACCTAAAAGAAAGACACATAACTACAAACAAAATAGCTTTCATAGACATGATAGAGCTAAAAAGATTAGGAGTGTATGGGTTCTTAAGGAACTCGTCAAATCTAATAATGTTGTTGTTATGTCACCTTGGATTCCTAAGGGAACCAAGCTTTTGGGAGCTAACACTCGTGGACCCAAAATGATTTGGGTACCAAAAACCAAAATTTAATATTTTTGTTTGTAGGGGGAGCATTGCTACAAGGCCAAGGCCAAAGCACAAAGTCAAAATTCATGGTACCTTGATAGTGGATGCTCGAGGCATATGACCTGAGACAAGAGTAGATTCATGGACTTAAAGCCAAAAAGTGCAGTAGTGACATTTTTGGTGACAACTCCAAATGCCACATTAAAGGTATTGGCTCCATAGGTAATCACTCTACTATTCTCATTGAATATGTTTTATATGTCGATGGTCTTAAACATAATTTGTTGAGCATAAGCCAATTATGTGATAAATGGTTTAATGTCTTATTTGATAAGAATGGGTGCAAAATTGTTGACATTAAATCAAATAATATTATGCTCATAGGTCATCGCATAGGTAATATTTACATGGTGCATCTAGATGACATACATACATCCCATGCATGTTTAGTAGCTCAAAATGAAAATGATGCATGGCTATGGCATGGGAAACTAGGACATGCTAGCATTAGTGTTTTAGAAAAATTAGTTTCCCTAGACCTAGTTAGAGGTTGACCCAAGATTAAGTTCTCAAATGACAAAATTTGTGATGCATGCTCTAAGGGTAAACAACATAAGTCATCCTTTAAATCCATTAATGATGTTTCTACAAGTAGATGTTTACAACTTATTCACATGGATTAATTTGGGCCTATTAGGACTATGAGCTTGGGTGGTAAATCTTATGCATTTGTACTTGTTGATGACTATTCTAGATTTACATGGGTTCTATTCTTAAGTACTAAAGATGAGGCTTTATAAAAATTCATCACATTTTCAAAATTAACTCAAAATGATCTTGAACTTAGAATTTCTCATATTAGAAGTGATCATGGAACCGAATTTCAAAATCTAGGTTTTGAAGAGTTTTTAAATGAAAATGGTATTAGCCACAATTTTTCAACTCCTCGAACTCCTTAACAAAATGGGGTAGTTGAGAGGAAAAATAGAACTTTACAAGAAATGGCTAGAACCATGCTTTGTGAAAACAATTTACCTAAATATTTTTGGGCGAAAGCCACAAACACCGCTTGCTACATTGTAAACCGAGTAATGATTAGGCCACTTTTAAAGAAAACACCATATGAGATTCTAAAATATAAAAAGCCTAACATTAGCTATTTTCACCCATTTGGTTGCAAGTGTTCTGTTTTAAACAATGGAAAAGATAACTTAGGTAAATTTGATGCTAAAAGTGATGAAGCTATTTTCTTAGGTTATTCCTTAAACTCTAAAGCCTATAGTGTATTTAATAAGAGAACTTTAGTAGTAGAAGATTCTATTCATGTTGTATTCGATGATAACCTCCTTCCCATGAAGGATTCTTGTGATGATGATGATGTAGAAATCCTTGATGCTTTTGATGGAGGACAAACTTCAAAGGAGGATGAGATTCCAACAAAAGAAGAGGATACACAAGATCCACCTCTTGAAGCCTTGAAGGACTTGGCTCTTGAGGAAAAGGAAGTGAGCTACCCAAGGGGGTACAACTATGTCAAAGGTGGTGAAATCTTGGGTGATCCATCCAAGGGGGTAACTACTAGATCTTCTCTTAAACTTATGAACCATGTTGCATTTATCTCATGCATAGAGCCTAAGAATATAAAAGAAACATTAAAAGATGATTTTTGGATTATAGCTATACAAGAAGAGTTAAATCAATTTGAGAGAAGTAATGTTTGGACATTAGTTGAAAGGCCTAGTAATCAATCTACTATAGGAACTAAATGGGTATTTAGGAACAAACTAGATGAGAGTGGTAACATTGTGAGAAATAAAGCTAGATTAGTTGCTCAAGGTTACACTCAAGAAGAAGGAATAGATTTTGATGAAACCTATGCACCCGTAGCTAGAATGAAGGCCATTAGGATGTTACTTGCATATGCATGTTATCATGATTTCAAGCTTTTTCAAATGAATGTTAAAAGCGCATTTTTAAATGGTTTTATAAATGAGGAAGTGTATGTGGAACAACCACCGGGTTTTGAAGACTCAAAATTTCCAAATTATGTTTTCAAACTTACTAAAGCACTTTATGGTTTAAAACAAGCTCCTAGAGCTTGATATGAAAGACTTTCAAACTTTTTGATTGAAAAAGGTAAGATGGACACTACACTTTTCATAAAAAGGTATAAAATGACATATTAGTAGTACAAATATATGTTGATGATATTATTTTTGGATCTACTAATGAGTGTCATTGCAAAGAGTTTGCTAAGTTAATGCAATGTGAATTCAAGATGAGCATGATAGGGGAGCTCTCATTCTGTTTGGGACTCCAAATCAAGCAAAAGAATGATGGAACCTTCATCAATCAAGCAAAGTACATCAAGGATATGCTCAAGAAGTTTGGCTTGGAGAATGCAAAGCCTCAAGCCACACCAATGAGCTCATCTACAAAGCTTGACAAAGATGAAGGAGGTAAGTGTGTTGACTCTAAGCTTTATCGCTCTATAATTGGATCTTTGCTTTACCTTACCGCAAGTAGACCGGATATCTTGTTTAGTGTTTGCTTGTGTGCTAGGTTTCAAGCTAGTCCTAGAGAGTCTCATCTTATAGCCGTTAAGAGAATCTTTAGGTACCTTAGAGATACCCCTTATTTAGGTCTTTGGTACCCTAGAGACTCAACCTTCAACCTTCATGCTTATTGGGATGCAGATTATGGGGGTGTAAAATCGATAGGAAGAGTAGTTCGGGAACATGTCAATTCTTAGGTAGTATGCTCATATCTTGGTTCTCTAAGAAACAAAATAGTGTAGCTCTTTCTACCACCGAAGACGAGTACATATCCTTAGGGAGTTGTTGTGCTCAAGTCCTTTGGATGAAGCAACAACTCTTAGATTATGGTATTAAAGTTGAAACTATACCCCTTAAGTGTGATAACACTAGTGCCACATGCTTAACTAAAAATCCCATCCAACACTCTAGAACCAAACATATAGAAATAAGGCATCATTTCATTAGAGATCATGTCCTTAAGGAAGATGTTGTTATAGAGTTCGTTGACACCTTAAACCAACTAGCGGACATCTTTATAAAGCCTTTGGATAAAGAGCGTTTTTGGTCCCTTAAGAGAGAGTTAGGTCTAACTAGCCTTTCTTGACCTTTTAGGACCCCTTTTGTGCTTATATTGCTTGATTTCTTGAAAATGCCATGTTTATGTGTTTTTACTCCTAATTTCATCCATGCTAATAGTTAGGGGGAGTACGTTTTTGTTTATACATGTCTTTCCTGCTCATTCCTGACATTTATGCATATAGGACTTCATGAAATCCATTTTTCTACAAAATTAGAGCCTCGTCTGCACTTCCAGGCCTAGGTGTATCAAAACAGGTCAAACTCTTTCGATATGTGTGCTTAAAAGGGTGATCTGTGAGAAGGGTGTTTCGAAACGCCTTAAAAGGGTTTCGAAACGATTTTGCCACTTCCAAGGGGTGTATCGAAATGAGTTTCGATACAGGTCAACGAGGATTCGATACTGTCAAAACCGTATCGAAACGGTCAGCTGGACTTTAAACGTCAATCAACGTTTCGATACCCGCGTTTCAGAACGATCGTGCCTGTTCCGAAACGGGTATGCGGACAGCTTTAAAGAGGGCTTTTAATGATAAAATCCACTTTAATTTAAAACCCTTCAAAACCCTAAATCGATTTTTCCTATAAAACCCCTCTAAACCCCATTGTTTTTTATCAAATCTTGAGGGCTTTTACACACAAACTCAAGTCTAAGCAAGCATCAACAATCTTGTGCAAGATTTTCAATTTATTCATCCAAAATCCCCATCTAAGGTATATTTTTCTCTTTTTTTCTTTTTTCTTTATTTTTTATTCGAATTTTAGGTTAGAAAATTTTAATTTTGTATAGCTTTTATGTTTTATCTCTTGGGTTTTTTAAAACTTGTAAAAAAAATTCAAAAACTTAAAATTTTTGGTTCGAATATATTATTTTTCACTCGTATTATTTTTCAGTTTTTCAAAAGTTGTTTTTCTCTTAAATATTTTTTTAAAAAAATTTGGGATTTGTCATTGGATTGAATTAAAGATATTCATGCATACATCTTAATTTTAAAATTGCTTGCTTTATGTTTTTAGGATTTTTAATGGAAAACGCTAACAAGAAACGTAAGACGGGTCAAACGAGTGATGCTAGTCAAGCCGGTATCCGTCCTAATCTCACCCAGCTTTTTCTCAAAAGTCTTCGGACTCCAAAGATGAGGGAACGTTTCACCTATGTCAAAGAGATTGTCGTTCGTCGCGAACGTGTGGTTGATGTTCCGTTCCTTGATTCGGAGCGTTTCTCCTTCCGTTATCTAGAGCGTCTACAAGAATGGAATTTCATGGCTTTCTTGAACATTCCGGATATTGTCTATAAGCACATGGTTCTCATCTTTTACTCAAATGCTCAGCTTATTGATAATGAGGATCACTCCGAAGTTGTTGGCATTGAGTCCTTTCTCTTGGGGAAGAGGTTCGTCATCGGCATACCCTTTTTGGAGACTACTCTTGGCCTTAAGAATGAAGGCATCGAGAATGAGACCCATTTTGGTGCTCACACTAGTTCCGTGCTTTCCTTGGATGCTCATGACCATTTTCTTCACTTGATGATCTCGTGGTTTATTTCCCCCTCCGGAGGTAAATTCGCTCACATTCGTCAAGTTGATTATTTTTGGCTTGAATGTTTTCGCCGTGGAGAATGCCCAAATCTTGTTAAGATTATGTTTGCCGAGATGGTCAACAATGTGAAGCTTCGTGAAACTGATGCTCTCAAATCCTTCACCTATGGGACTGTTTTGAGCTATATCTTTGGGATGCTCAATTTTGATTGCACTTATGACTCTCCGGAACCTCGTAAGCAAAAGATTGGTGAAGCTTCTCTCCACAAGTCCGGGTTCCATTACAATAATCTTGGCCAATGGGAACGAGTTGATAGGCATGCTCCTTCACCACAAGTTGAACCACAACCTCAAGCTTCGGGTCCCAACAATGAAGCTTTTATGGCTTTTCTCACCAAGCGATTCAACACAATGGAGGCGGGTCTTGGTACTATTAATAATCGTTTGCAATCTGTGGAGAATCGTCTCACCTCCCTTGAGAATCAACATCAATCCATGAACTTGTCATTCTATACCTTTTATGGTCAATGGATGACCTTTCATCGCTCTCAAGCTAGGAACGGTGATGATTCCTCCGATATTGATGGTGACGATGGCGAGGCTTAGGATCTTTTTTATTGCATCGCGTACTACATTATCATGTTAGGATTAAGTTTGCACCTCTATTTCATTTATGTTTCATGAACCTATGCTTTGATTACTTTGTTTGGGATTAAGCTTTGAACCTTATTGTTTAAGTTTTATGTTTGGATATTTGAATTATATAAATTTATGTTATGTTGCCTATTGCTTTTAACTTTGTTTCTTCTCTTTGAGCCTTGTTTTATTATTTCTTTTGATCTAACAAAAAGGGGGAGAAAATATAAGAGCCAAAATTTGTTTTAAGTGGTTTTGAGTTTTTAAAGCTTAAATTTTAAATCTTTTCACAACTTTAAAACCTATCTTAAATTGAGGGGGAGTTAGAATGTATTCAAAAGTTCAAAACTCTTAAAAATTTTAACTTTAGTTTTGTTATATCACAAAGGGGATATTGTGAAACCGATAAACTAATTTTGAAATAACTAAAGAATTTAAGGACTATTTTGAAAAAGATAAAACAAATTTTTAAGTCCTCAAACCTCTCTATCTATTTAAAGGAAAATGATTAAGTTAAAAACTCAAGTTGTCAAAACTTTTCTAAGTGTTTTTGAAGCCAAAACAGTGATTTTCGAATCACTGTTTCGGAACGGCCTTTGGGCGTTCCGGAACACTTTTGAAACTATGAACCTTTGTTTCGGAACGGGTTTCGAAACAGGTGAAGAACATCGAAACGGTTTGACCCATTTTGATACGGTAGTATCGAAACGACTTCAAACGTTTCGAAACGGCATTCAAACTTGGTTTTAAAAATATGACCGTTGAAGTTTTTAACTATTTTTATACTTGTCGTTAAGGCGTATCAAAACGCTTTCAACCCATTTCGATACGGGCTTTGACAGTGGCTAAGTGTTTCGAAACGAGTTTCGAAACGGCTCTTAGCGTATCGAAACGATCGTACCCGTTTCGGTACGGTCTATTTAATACACCCCAACGACTCTTTCTTTTTTTGGTCTGTTTCGAAACATAATCGGGCATTTCGAAACGGGTGGTTGCAGACTGCATTTATGGAGGGAAGATAACATCCCAACGGCTCTATTGATGAATGCAACAACCCCAACGGCTAGAATTCAATGAGAAGGTATAAAAAGGACCTCTAAAAGCTTCAGCAACAACTATTGATTTCAAAAGAAACATCCAAACATCAAAACCAAGCATTTGTGCCAAATTCCCATTTTTCTAGTAAACCCCAATTGAGAAGTTGTAATTTTTATTCTTATCTATTCAATTGGGTTGAGTACTTGTAATTGGGCTACATTTTGTATTGAGAGATACTTATTTTAGCCTTCATCATCTTTGTTTTGTTGTGTGAGGATTTTGTCAAATTTTGGGTAGAAAATTTGACCGATTTTGTAATGGTTAACTCCTTAGCCTAGAAAAGGGGAAGAACAATTAGTGGATTGTTGGAAAATCCTTAGTGAAGCTAAGGTAGTGGATGTAGAGTTCGATTGGAACTTGAACCACTCTAAATTCTCTTGTCCATCAATTTTAATTTTTCACTCCACCACCAAAAGTTCAAAAAATCCAATTCACTCACTCTTGGCTTATATCATATCATTGATCCACTCAACAGTTAATGATTTAGGGTTTATGGTTTAATTTAAGGTTATTGATTCATGAGATTAATTTCTATGGCTTAAGGTTTATCGTTTAAGATTTATGGCTTAAGATAAAATATTGGGAGAGAAAATAGTACATTAAAATTATAAATTTAAAAATTAGTAGGGACAAAAGTTTTATTTAATTAATATTTAAACGTAAAATGACATAAAATGTTATTATACCACAACTTTGACAAGAGCAACAGTCTCTTCCATGATATAGTACAAAAAGATAATAAAACATACTTCATTTTATTATTCATTATATTGTTAAAAATAGATAATATTAAAAATAAATTATTCATTTATTTTACCTTAATTTTGGGGTTAAAATCGGGTCGATATTCGGTTCAGCTTTCAGTTCAACAAAAAAATTCGATTCAATTTCGGCTCGGTTTATTTCGAGCTTCGGATCATCGTGTTCGGGTCAAAATCGGGTCTCGGTTCAGGTCTCGGGTCAAGTTTGCCAGGTCTACCTTAAACCGATCCTTTTAAGTCTCCGGTGAAATAAAGATAAATACTAACAACGTTGAGCATCTAAACAAGTTAGAATTCAACCCAACACATACAAATTTTCTCTTTATATTGCGATATTTATTAACATAAAATAATAATAAAAAGGCTTGATAATTAATCATTCTATCTGCAACAAAGCATTTATGGCAGGAAAAAGCACAAGGTGCTGAATGAAACAATGAACTCTTCAAAGACCTGGAGGAAAGATCGAAAATCGGATTCGGAGATGAATTTCTTTTGAAAAAAACTAGGGAATGAATGATCTAAACAACTTGATGAATTATTGGAGATGCCAATCAGCTATGCCATACCCATGTACAAAGTACAGATATTACATGTTTCACACTCACCAGTCACCACTGTCCAACCAATGGACAATTGAAAATTGCAAATTGTTACCTAACCCTTCTACAAAACACTCGGTGAGGGCTTTAGACAAAGCAGCAAAGAACAAGAGAGAAGAGGCTGAGTTATGACGATTGATTTCAGGTCCGGAGTGATCCACCAGGACACCAAATCCACACATGAGATGGCAAACAAACTGCGACGAACATGATACATTTAGTCAGATATAGGCATATTTTGTAAGCTAAGAACTCACACAAACTCCTAAGAATAGATTATTAACCTACACCATATGCATTGCTGTTGTATGAGAACCTACATGGAGAAAAAGGAGGGTCTTATGGTTCTTGCCTTACAGGATAAATAGACCGTCAACTTGTAATTTGCTCGAAAGAAAAGAAAAAAGATGCAGTAGCACTATGGATGACAAACTAAAAAAGTTAACTACAAATGCCTGCCTAGGGGGTATAGGCTTGCAACCAAGAACAGGCCCTCCACTGGGAAATTTGTGTTCAAACCTAACAACACTCAATCATTGCCGTTTTTCTCAAAAGTTTTAACTGAATTCCTTTTTGATAAAATATGAATTCTTGTTGCATGAGATTACCAGGTTTGCATTCCAACAATCACTCTGATTCGGATGCCTTTTCAGAATCAGACAAGGGTAATAGGGTGCAGATGCCAAGCATATGTCCATTAAGGCACACGTAATACTCGATGCAATCCTCATAGGCACCCAACCTACAGCTTGCACTTTGCGGTATCATTTTAGCTTGCAACATGTCCCACAATTTTGCCTTACAATAAGGGCACACAGCTGTTGGATGAAGCTTCGCTGCCCTGTCAATCAACATCTTCCGAACCTTTGAAACCAAGAATGACTTGAAAACTCCTCGAAAAAATCCCACATCACCCTCTTCCCCTTGATCCAGATGTTCACAGGGGTCAGACACGTATAAAATATCAGTCCTGCATTGTGGTAAAAGGAAGCTCTTGCCTGAAGTCCTCGAGAACCTGGTCCTGTAAACAAAATGGCCAGGTATTTGAACACTGTCGAACAAACGACCGCCACTACAACCCGAACAATAGATAAGCAGTTTTCCAAGTGCTCTCCAGTTCCCATCAACACTGTGACTTCCGCTAGATTGCAGATCAACCATCATCTTTGGGGCCCTCGTTTTGCAGAATTCTTTCCACAGTATTCTCTTGGCAAGATCATCGAACCATTTGCATACGCATGAAAGAGTGGCAATCAACTTTGGATTCCAGTTGAGTTGTTGAAACACTAGGAAAATCACATCTTCACTTAGATGACCCTTTGTGCATTGACAACTAGATGAGTGTATGCAACGATACTGCTTTGTTAGGATCATTATCCCCACAAGCAAAAGAAACAATGATTCTATATCCTGGTTATACAAAATAACAAAACATCACAATTAAACACCACGTTTAAGTATCTTGAACTTGAATATCAAGTTTATGAACCAGAAAAATTGGCATAAACATTCAGGGATGGAGATTAACAGCATAATGAAAGCACAAAAAATTAATGACTTGAAAACTAACAGCTCAAACTCTAAATCACTTTTCTGGGACAAAATCAAGCAAAGAAGAGCTGAGGTTTCACTGCAAACCCATGCCTTAATACAAATTCTAGCCGGCTGCTCAGGCAGCAATTCCCAGAAAACTCGGGAGTGGATCGACTGCTGGCTCCCAATATTGTTTTTAAATGAAAAAGATGCTTTACCACAAATAAAAAGTAAGATGTCTGTGTATGATACACAATCTGAAATATGGTGGAGTAAATTACATTTTACCTCCCAAGTTCTTTCGTTTTGTCAACCAAGAGACAAAGATACCATAACAACATCCTAGAGAGCTCTCAGAGCTAGATTTCAACCATGAATGACTAAATATCGTATCTTAATTACACGTCAAATGTACCTCTAAACCGGTGTCGGATTCTCCAACAGAAGAAAGTTAATATGCTAGTTTGAGGTCCTATCAAAGGGTGGGGAAACCTGTAACACATATATGCAATGTACCATCTAAGAACTGGAATGAATTTTCGGACAATAAATAGCAATGAAGAATCATACTTTTATTAAATTAGAATTTCCACTCCAACTTCAAAATTCCCCATAATGAACAAACAAACAAAACATTAATTCAACTTTCCATATTAGCCAAAGCAGTTGTTTACTTTATAGCATAGTTAATTTTATTCTAAAAAAACTTAACTTATATTCTTAGATCAAAAAGTAATATACAGAACTTGATTTATTCAACCAACGCATGCTATTAGATTTATCAAAGCTCAGATCCAAAAAAAAAAGCCATTCTACAAATTCAACTCAAATGCTTAATCCAAAGAAAACCCACTTCACTTTTTCACTAAATTTACCAAAATCCACAGTATAAATTGAAAATAAAAACCCCTCAAGAACTAAATCCATTAGAAATTAACCAAAAGTCAAGCAAAAAAGAATAAAGAATTATGAGATCAAAGCCAAAGCTCTCACCTTCACTTTGTAGAATCTTTCTTTACATGGTCTTTAGACCTTTAAAAATAAAGAAAAATACTCTGCAAAAACATAAGAAAATGAACAAAAAGATTAGGGTTTTCCTGCAACTGGTAACAAAACCCAACCCTACAAAAGAAAAAACTGTCAAATATTATTTTTAATGTTTACATACCCCCCAAAAACAGGGTTTTGAGGTAAGCACAAGGGTATTTCGGTAAACTAAAAAATCCTTTTTTTGTAAAAGAAGAAAATCCCCAAAAGAATACAAATTGCAGAGAAGCGGTGATGATATAAACAGAAGAAGAAGCAAAGAAAGAAGCTTTGGGGGTTTTCATGTACAAGAAAGAAAAATTATTAAATATTTTCGGGTGAAATTAATCGTACAACAATGCTTTTTTTCCCACACATCAACGACTAATTGTGTTAACACACGTGTGACTTAGGAAATCTAAATAGTTTTAGCTGGACCACTTTTCACTACGTGGCGTTAACCCATTGGAGGTGATTTTTAAAGGAGACCTCCAGGGTTTTGAAAATTTAGCCCCTAGTTTTTACTGTTAATTTGTCTGAAATTTCGTGTCGGGACATAAAAAAGGTAAAATGACAAAGAAGTATACTGTCCACAGAAAGATTCTTAACCAATCACGTTTCGAAACGTCGAAATATGGAATTTCTTGGAATTTAATTGATGGATATTTTGCTTAGGTGGCATCTACTGATTGGCTGCTTCCATTTTCTCATTGTTAAGAGTTGTTTTGAATTAGGATGAGTCTACCACGTGCGACGAACATTGATGAACACCACTAATGATGAACATCATTAATTTTTTTTAATTTTAAAAATCTAAAGGACAAAAATTATAATTAAAATTATCTCTTAAAAAAATAAAAATCAAATTTAATAGTTATTTTATAATATTTTTTAATAGATTAGAATTAAATATACCTAATTCTCTTAAACCCTAACAAAATCAATCTCTTCTTGACACCAGACTTCGCAACTTTCATACTCTTATGTACAACACTCAGTCTTGCTAGGGCTGCTTTGGTTAAATCTGGCCTGTAGTAATTATCTGTCACCTGATTTTTTACTGCCTTCACCATCCTGGGAAATTTTTTTTTATGACAGATTTGTGAAGCAAGGCTGGCAGCTTGTTCTGTTTCTTGATCTTGGTGGTTGCTAGCAGCACCGACTAATCTTTGCCCCGGGCTGAATGGTGACTGTTTTTTATTAAAAAATTATAAACTAATTTCTATTTTTTAAGATATTGATTTTGTTAGGGTTTAAGATAATTGAGTATATTTGATTCTAACCTATTAAAAAATATTATAAAGTAATTATTAAATTTAATTTTTATTTTTTTAAGAGATAATTTTAATTATAATTTTAGTCCTTTATATTTTTAAAATTTTAAAAAAAAATTAATGGTGTTCATCAATGTTCGTCGCCCGTTGTAGAATTTTCCTTTGAATTATTGTTGTATTTTACTTATCACTTAGCATTGTTTTAAAAATGTGCGATGAAAAAATGTTTTCGAGTAGTATTTTTTAGATTATTTGATTTAGGTTAAAGTTCATAAATGGTGACTGAATTTTGGTCAATTATTTAATTTGGTAATTAAACTTTTAATTGTTTTAATGTTACTATTAAACTTTTAATTTTGCTTCAATGTTACCACTGACTCGTTAATAGTCTCAAACGACAATTAAAATATTTTGTATAATAACACATTTAGTCCTCTGTATTTGTACATTAAAATAATTTAGTCTTAATTTGAAAAAATAACCCTTATTATTTATACATTATTTAAATTTAGTCCCATTTTTAATAAAAATAATTTAACTCTTAACTTAAAACCCTAAATCTAACCCTATAAACCCTACACTTGAAACTTAAAACCCTAAACAGAGGAGGCCATGTCTTTGTTGTGAAACTCAATTCAGCCCTATCTTTGTCCTTTCCTTCTTTCTTTCCCACTCTTAAAATATGGATTTTCTCAATTGGTTTTGCCTCTCTAATTTAAAAGTTAAATCCAATCTTTTCTACGTTAAGCATCCATTTTCTTTTGATCCTATGTTTGAAACAAAGAATCACACCTTTCTTCCAGCTTGAAATCTCTGTTGGGTTATTTTTTGTTTTCAAGATTTCTCTTTGTTTCGTTTTGCCTTTTGATTTTGTTTTTGAAGTCGTGGGAAAAAAATGCAAGAGATCAACCATTCTCTTGGATTCAACAATGGCATTGATCTTGGGTCATTGTTATTGCAGATCATATTATCATGCGGCTTGAATACTTTAGATTCAGTCTTCTCTCATTGCTCACAACCATCAACCGCCATTAACGAGCCATTAGGCTTATCAGTCTATCTTCAACAAAGATTCTGCCAACAAAACAGAGGAAGTCCTTCGATTTCACAAAAATACCCAAACCTTCCATTGGCGACCAATTACTCGAGCATCCCTCAAAAGAAGAAGCTATACATTGGGGGTGATTCAAATGCAATAGGGCAAATGGGTGGCCAAAATCAGAATGTGATTACAGAGGAACCCATGTTTGAAGATTTTTCGCTTGCTAGAATGTGTCTTTTGATGATAAACTGTAGTGGGAAATTCTTGCTAATTAAGATAAGTAATTTTTTGTTTTCATGTTTAATTAAAATGGGTTTGGGGTTATGCTTTTGAATTTAGGGTTAAATTATTTTTAATTAAAAATAAGATTAAATTGAAATAATGTGTAAATAATGAGTGTTAATTTTTTTGAATTAAGACTAAATTATTTGAATGTATAAATGTGGAGGACTAAATGTGTTATTATAAAAAAATATTTTAACTGTCGTTGATGACTATTAACTGGTCAGTGGTAACATTGAAGCAAAACTAAAAGTTTAATGGTAACATTGATACAATTGAAAGTTTAGTTACTAAATTGAATAATTGAAACTTTACCCTTTTGATTTAAAATGTGTTTAGTGTTATTATAAAAAAAGTGTTTTTAAAAATATAAAAAATAATTTTAAACATGATGTTGTAAGTTAACAAATATTTATTTAAATGATATATAAAAATTTTAAGGTTATAATATATGAAATATATCAATTTAAATATGATAAAAAAAATAGGCTAAAGGGTTATTTTTACTCTTCGGTTCGACCTAAAAAATCAACTCAACCATTCGCCGAAAAACGCACTCAATTAGGCCTTCCAGCTTGAAAATTGCATCAAATTGACCCTTTGACCAACGTTGACTGTTACGGTATTGACGTGGCAGTCCACGATGCTAACATGGCGGTTAACGATGATGATGTGATAGTACACATGTGATGATGACGTGGCAGATGGGTCGAATTGATTATTTTAACCGAATTCAATGGTATAATTGATTTTTTTACCGAATTTAGGGGCATAGCTTATTTTAATTGATAGTTCGATAACTTACTTAATCTTTAAGTTAAAAAGTAAAAATATTTAAATATTCATAAAATATTAAAAAACAAAAACACTGTAATGAATTAAAAAATAGTAAAAAAAACATAAAATTTTAAAATATTATCAACTATCGAAAAAGTCTTCGACTGTTTTTGGTTATGCTAAGCGTACTGATATTCCTTGAATATACTTTCAATAGAATCATCCTTGTATAAGAGTATTAATAAAACCAAAATTTTCTTTTATTTTTCTACATCAAATATTAATGAACCTCAATTTGAGGTACAAGAACGATTTTTTTTTTGAGTATTATTGGTACTCTAATACATGGTTGACTCCACTGAAAATTTGTTTAAAGTATGATAATATTCAAACTGATGAAGTCGAAGACTTTTTCGATTAAAGTGTTTAATTTTTTAATACTTTATAAATATTTTTTAATTTTATATTTAATTTTTATCATTTTATAATTTCTAATACAATTTAATTTTTATATTAGTTTTTATTTTTAATAATTTTTGAATATTTTATTTATTCGTATAAGTTTATGAATTTTTATAAAAAAATTGAAGAATATTTTATTTTTTGTGAGAGTTTTCACTTTGCTTATTTTTAAAATTATTAGGGAACCAAATTATTTATCGAATTTTATTCAAAGACTAAATAAATCCATTAAATTAACTTGAAATTTAGACAAATTATTTATCCATTAAATTAACTTAAAATTTAAACAAATTATTTATCCAATTTTAATATTTTTAAAATTTTAATAATTTCCTAAAATCTTATTTTTTATCTTAAATATTAAATAAATTATCGAACTTTCAATTAAAATCAATTATGCTCATAAACTCGGCAAAAAACAATCAATTATGCTCTCGGATTCGGTTAAAAAATATCAATTCAACTCCTCTGCCACATCATCATCCAATGTGTAGCACCACATCATCATCGTTGACTTCCACGTCAGCACCGTTAACTGCTACGTCAGCATTGTAACAGTCAACGCCGGTCAAAGGGTCAATTTGATGCAATTTGCGAACTAAAAAGCCTAATTGGATGTGTTTTTCAGTTAGGGGTTGGATTGATTTTTTTGATCGAACTCAAAGACAAAAATAGTCATTTAGCCATATATATACATTTTATTAATAAATAAATAAACATGTTCCATAAAAATATATAAAATTAAAATAATTTTATCTAAAAAAACTTGACATGAAAAGATATAAAACTTTTAAACTAAAATAATTTATTAATCATATATATGTATTGGTAAAAAATTATAAATTTATAAATTATAAAATAAACACATTATAAGATAAAAAAAATAAATGTTAAAAATTATAATTTAGCTTTTAAAACCACATTTTCAAATGCAAAAGCTAAAATTTCAACTTTTACAATTGTGTTGAAAAATACTTTTGAAACACATTTTTTTCTCCAAAAATTATATGTTTAACATCACACTTCAAAATGCTTTTCACCCAAAAGTGCTTTTAACCTGAAAAGTAATTTTGAAAAACAAACTTGTTTATTTTTAAAAAGAAAAAAAAATTGTTTTACAAGTTAATTGTAGTATAAATTATATAAAATAGTCTTCATATATAGAGTGTTTTTTGTTGAATCATCTAATTATGAAAAAGTTACAAAATGATCACTCAATTTAAAATTTATAGTGTTTTTTATTGGGCGAGTTAAATAAAAATTGTAAGATACTTGAGATTCATTACAATGAACAAGATTCCTTTTACGCCCCAAGGGCCATCCGTCCCTGATTGCTGATTGTACACAATTTTACAACATCTTGAGTAATATTATCAGAATTGCATTTGAGTTTACAATCTTAACTTTGAGATTAAGTGGTAGCAAATATATGAATTTTATTCGTAATAAGAACCTGGATTATAGAGAGTAAATTAGTGGGATTTGATATATGGAAAACTATACATAACGCTTGAAGATTGGTTAATTAGTGGGATTTACAATACATTTTTATCAAGAAAGATGTCACGGTTGGAGATGAAAGGAATATATGATATAACCAACAATGAACACAAATATATGATAAACACATTTATATGAGAAAAACACTAAAAAACACGACACAGCTACCAGGCAATGCATCCATCCTCCTTGTCTTCTAAAAGTAACTGAAACTCATGAGTATATTGCTTTATTCACCTCATAGAAAATCAATCATAGTATAACTTCGTAAAACAAAAAACGGAGAAGCGGCACCACTGTATGTGAGGCACGTCAATATCAGATCTCGAATTCGAATCAAGATCCGGGATTGCTGAACTCAAAGCAGTAAAACCTACTTTCAAACTGCCACAGCTGTGTAAACTCATAGTTACCTCTCAAAAGCTTAGGTTTATTCTCCCATCACTTTCCTATAAACCAACTGTGACGGTTTGTTGCAGCTCAAGTGACAGTGTTTGCCGAAGGCTTGGTGTCTTGGAGGGAGATGACAGTTTCAAACGCACCAACCAAGGCCTTTACCTTACTTTTTCGGGTTTCAACGAGTTTACTAGCAGTTTCTTCGATGACGTTGTTAAACAAACCCTTTTCGTCTTTCTTCCCCTGCAGATCTTGGTGTCTCAAAACAACTTTTTCCCCACTGGGTTGGTTGTCATTCATGGAACCATCAAGTTCTCTTGTCCTAAAGGTTCTCCGCTCGCCCTTAACATTTTGGCTTCCTCCAAGTAGTCTTCCTCGCCTGAACTTGAGCCTCCTTGGACCATTATTTTCAGATTGAATTTCAACGACCTTTCCTCTCCTAAAAGATAATTTCACAGGTCGGCAATCCTTTTCATCGGAGAATACCATCCTAGAATTTCTGGGCCTTCCTCCACTTTCTCCTTCCGAAATTTCCACATCTTCCATATTTGCAGTTTCATCTTCATCATCTTCATAAAATTCAGAGTCAGAGTCAGAGTCAGAGTCATCCTCCGTATACTCGGACTCATCTTCATCTCTCGTGCCATGTGACGACAAAGGTGGAGACATTGGGAGAGTCGATGACTTGGGAGATGAAGCAATGGGTGGAGACAATTCAGCAGCACAATTTTCATTTTTATCAGATTCCAACGATACATTTTCTGTCTCCATCTTGATAACATACAGGGTTTTCTCTTCAAGTCCGTCGTTATTGCATATAACCTGTTCATCAAGAGGTTGCTCAGTTTCAGCCTTTTCAACCTTGTTCTGATTCTTCTGTAGAGGCACAACTTTTAGGTTCCGATTCTTTCTTGCAGTTAGGCTCGTATCTCTAGCAACAGAAGCTCTCGGAGACAATGAGGCTCTTGGCAATGACAATGCTTTCTTTACAGCGACTTTGGCGGTATTGGTCCTTTTTCCTGTCCTCATATCACTAATTCCACTGCTCCTCTTTCCACTTAAACCTTCTGATGGGACAGAAGCTGAAGGAAGCTTTTCTGCCGGAGATTTCAGCTTCGACGAAGTACTATGCAATTTAGAAAAGCTTTTCTCTTTAGCTTTCAATGAGACTTCTTTCGAAGAGACTCCTACTTTCTTAGAAGATGGCGATCCACCCTTCTGCATGACTTTTGGGGCAGCAGATACACGGGATTTCAAATTGGGTGAAGATCTGAGCTTTGCAGTTGATGTCTTTTTTTCCTCTGACACTCCATGTTTCTTAGAAGTTTGGCTGTGCGAAGAATTTGTTGACACTTCTAGCTTGAGGACATCAGAGGTATCACGGCGAATGCTGGAATTGGGTGAATGTTTGGGCTTAAGCTTTGCCGCTGATGTCTTTTCTTTCTCTGACAGAACACCATGAATCGTAGAATTAATTCCACCAGGAGAGGGGGTGGACAGCTGAAGCTCAATGGAATCAGACATATCAGGGGTATGAGATCGGGAATTGGGGAAAGATTTGGATTCAGTTGCGGTTGTCTTCTTCCTCTGCTGTAAGTCTAAGCTCCGAAATAAATTTGGCTCATCAGATGGCTTTTTTATATTTGGCTTTTTTATATTCCTCTTCCGGAAGGGATGCTTTGCGTCCTCTTCAGATTCATGTTTCTTTCCATATTTGCAGAAATCATGACACGAACCGGTAGAAGCTCTCAGATAACGAGGAAGTGTTTTCTCTGTGTTGCTCACTGAATCTGCTCCCGCCAAGGATTTTCTTCTCGAACTGCCCCCATCTGGCCCGGAAATATCTAGTGTCACCGCTGAGCTGGTACTCTCCCCGGCCATCAAATATGTACAAGTGAATAAGAGTTAACAAAACAGATGGCCCTGTAAACCAACCGAAACTACATTAGTCCATCGTAAACTAGATAAATGTATAAAAAGGACTGCTAGATGAATGAAGCATATAAAAGAACCAATCTAGCTCTGTTCTGCTATTAAACCGAATATTATTTAGCAAGTGATCAACAAAATTTGTCTGCCCCGGAGAACAAGACAGAAAGAATAAAGACAACTAGGAGCTTGTTGTAATGATCGATTTAATCTTGAAGTTAACTTTAGAGACTACTAACAGAAACAAATTCCAAAGATCGACATGAACTAGAAAGCACATAAAAACAAGGACATAAAGGAAAAAATAAATATAAACATTTCATATATAAACAAATGATCATTGATTTTACCATGCATTCTATTCTTGTTCTACAAATGCCATTTACAATATATATAAAAAATTGGCATATCCAGCTTGATTCAAGTGTAACAAAGCATAAAATATACAGTACTACAAGGTTTACTGTTTAATCGAACAGTTAATTACTATACGAACCAATACAAAAGAAAATTCTATTTTTTTTTTCATTTATAAAATAGGGTCAGAATTTTGGGGGGTTACATTGTTGAGAACAAAAAGCAAGTTAGGCAAAGCAATAAAAGAAGGGGTTGAAGAATTCTGTAATCTACCAATCTTAGAAATTGATAAATAAGCATCAATGAAGACTATGTCTCACCTAAATCCATACCAAAAAGAAAAGGTAAATTTCCACTAAACAAAAACAAAACAATTAAAGAGCTTGATGAAACAACAACTTTAACCAGAAAAAATGAACAAGAAAAGAAAATTCCATCTTGGAAGATAAAATAAGAGAAACTACCAGAAGAAACAGCCGATTTTCACTTGAAACCCAACACAAAGATGACATTTTGAAAGAAACCCATTGCTCCAAACAATCCAAAAACCCTTGTAAAGGAAGGGGAAGTTATACCTTTATATATTAGGGAAAGGGAATGAAGTCTGTGCTTAACCGGAAAGCTAAGGCAACTGCTGGAGATGAATGAAAGGAAAGAAGGGTTTTAGCTTTTGCTAATGCTAAGGAAGCTCACACAAAAAATGTCGGTTTTTTGGGGTTGAAGATCGTGCAAGCAACTGTTTGATTTTCTTTTCTTTGCTTTGCTTTGCGCGTTTTGGTTTGTTGCAGATTTCCATGGGAAGAAAGAGTGTGACCCACTTATAAAGCCAGTCAGATATGTTATCTAAATCTCAATCGGTATAATTTATTTAAATTTTGATTTTTTTATTATTCCATTTATACTAACTTTATAATTACAATTCAGATATGATTGTAATTGGTTTTCGGAAATTCAGACAAGTTCAATATTCAAATGTTTTTTTTGGAGGTAATTAGTATTTTAATTGTATTCACTTTGGGAGCGAAACATGAGTTTTTAAATTAATAAAATTATTATGCTTAAATCTACATTTATCTCTTTAATTGTACCAAAAATAAGTGAATGATCGTTTTTAACCAGAGACTAACTAAGTTTTTATTTAAAAATAATGATCAATTTAGTCCCTCTAATTACAACCAGCGTTGATCATACTAATTGTTGTTAAGTTTGTTGATGTGATATTGACTGATTTAAATTTATTTATTTTCTTAAAAATCTTTTAAAAAATATTAAAAGTGGAGTAAAATATTTTGTAAAAATATATATAATTTATGTCAAATTATAAATAATTACGAAAATATAAAATCCTAACAAAATCTAAAAATAATAATAATAATTTAAATAATTTTATTTATTTGATAACAAAAAACAATTAGAAAATTGTGGCATTTCAACTTTTTATGAGGGAGTAAATAACTTTAACAATTTAACCTTATAATAAAATTAATTATATACTGGGAAATTAAATTGTTTAAATTATACACTTTCACATGAAAAAATTGAATATCGTAATATTTTAATTGTATTTATATCTCAAATAAATAAAACTATTTTTTAAGAATCTTTATAAATTTTTTAAGAATTGTTATAATTTTTATAATTATTAAAATAATTTATGTTTAGGTGATGTTTTTAATGTCGTCAAAGATGTTAATGAACGATGTGGTTATTCAGTTAATGACTTGAGAACTTGAATAATTACTAGAATTATCTTTTTCGCAGTGGTGATATGGTTACTCATTGATGATTGAATCGAATTCTCCTGTGGCGGTAGCATGAACTAAAGAGAAATGGTTTCAGTGTTTTTAGTAGTATATTTCAACGATTGATCGTGGTTGTTTGGAGTTGGGTTGTGTGTGCTTTCATAATGTGTATCGCGAGGTGAATACTATGACGGATGCGTGGGCAGCGTGGCAAAAGGAGGTGGATAAATTATCGTGATTCCATATAATAGCTTATGCTGGGTTAGAATTTGGAGTCCTCTTACTGATATATGGCCCTTATGGGTAGTGACAATTTAATAAGCATAGGATGTTTTGTTGAGTTGGGTGTTTCTGTCTTTATTGGTGTTTGTTTGTTGGTGTTTTTTGGTGTGGTTTTCTTTTACATTATCATGTTATACTGTTTTCTTCCATTCAAGATTAGAGAAGTTTTTAATGAGGCGCATGATAGTGACGACTTGTATGATTTACGCTTCAATAATATCATACGTCTTTGTCGATCAAAAAATTTATAATTCCAAATATTTTGTATAATTTCTATAATATTTTATTATTTTATTGGATTTTTTTCTATTTTTTTAAATTTGTTCACTTTTTTAATTTTTAATAGTTTTAAGGAAGAAAATTCAATCAGGTTATCACATCAGTAAACTTCACGAGAGTTAGTATGATCAAAGATGACTAGGGATACACACAGGTCGGGTTTTTGGCATACTCGAACACGACCCGAAAATAATTACCATAAATCTGAATCCGACCCAACCCGACTTAAAAAATATATACCTCAACCTGACTCGATCTATATAAAAAATTCATTTTTAGGACCTAATTATAAAAAATTAATTATAGGGACCAAATTATAAATAAAAAATTTTAATTTTAAGGATCTAATAGTAAAAAAATATAAAGATAGGACATTATACAAATATCCTTAAAAATATATAGGGAAAATTACACTATTAGTTTCGGGTCGGTCGACTATTTTTTACCCTAGACCCAAACCTAACTCGAACTCACCCTTACTAAAAACATGATTTGAACCCAATTTTTTAACAAAAATTTCAACCCAATCGGGTCGGATCTGAACCCGACCGGGTCAAATAAAATGCTCATCCTTGACGGCGACTATAAATAGATGAACTAAATTGTTCATGATTTTCAAATAAGAGCTCAATTTATCTATGGTTGATTCTATCGACTCATATTGGCATAATTGATTTAACCGAGCCAATTAGGACTGCGTTCACCAATGCTTCTTCAACGGGCGTTGGAGTGCCAGACGAAAAAGCAATGCTGATCAAGTATGTGATGTGCGCTAAATAGGCGTTGGCCCTATTTTCTCACCTGATTTTGCTCCCAAACAGGCGTTTCGCTATAGTTGAAAAATCTAACTTCTGAGCAATCGGCTGTTTGTCTTTAATGAGAATTAAAAAATTAATATTAAATGGACCCTAATATTTGTTGATTCAGTCAATTAAGTCGACTAACCAAATTAATTTTTCAAATGAAAATTAATATATATACATATACGTATTTAAAAATTAAAAATAATATATATATATATATATATGAGTTATTATTTCATGTACTAGCGACGTATAATTTTATGCATAATTAGTGAATCAAATGATGACATATCATCCAAAACTAATTTACATGAATTCTATTTTAAAAAATTTGGCATGTCATCATCTGTTTCATTTACGGTTCACAAAGTTATACATTATTAATGCATCAAATAATAAAATTCTGACTAAAATGAAGAAGGGTTCTGTGAAGGAGTGGCGACAAAGGGGAGTTACGCTGTTCATCGACAACTTATTAGACGACATTTATTGGGCTGGGTTGCGTTTAGTGGTTGTGCCCGGGTTTTGGATGTGTTTATCCCGATTAAGAGAGGACGTGATGGTTGTCGTTTTGGTTTTGTAAGAATGACTACGATAGGAGATACAGGCAAGGCCATTGCGAGGTTTAATAGGACCATGTTGTATGAACCGCTTATCTCTGTTTCGATGGCGAGGGTTCCAGAATCGTTGTAGGAGAGTATTGTATTGTAAATCAGTCTAGTGCACGCCAACATATTAGCCGGGTCGGTCTTTGGCTCGTCGTAATCGTTGGAGAGAGGTAGAGGAATTATCAGGGATGCAGACGGAGAAGGGAAATGAGAAGGTTTGCGATCGACCATAAGTGGCTTTAGGTTCTCAGATTCTGAATATTGTGGGAGTACCGGATCAGAATGCTAATGATGTGTTTGATTATAGTATGTTGAGTTGATGTAAGAGTTATGTTTCGCTCAGCTCCTTGGCAGATAGCTTGCATAAGGCTGGCTTTTTTCGCTTTAAGTTAATGCGAGTGTCGGGTTTAGTGGTTTTACTTTTTTATGGTTGTGTTACGAGGGACGAGTTCCTTCAAAATACGATAGACTTGGCCATGTGGTTTGACAAAATCAAGCCATGGACTGCGGCAACCGCGAGATTTCATAGTCGTTGGGCATGTGCGTCAGTGTATTGTTTGCCTCCACATGCGTGGTGTATGGCAACTTTTGATGTGATCGCTTCGTTGTGGGGTTCTTTCATCGTGGTGGATGATAAAACTAGTCAACCCTCGTGTTTTGAAAGGGCTAATTTGTTTTTAACTATCAAATATTTGACAAAGATTAATGTTTTTATTACGGTTACGGTGCATGATATTGCTTATCGAGTTTGAGTTACCGAGGTAGAACTGTTATTTCGGCCAAGCTATTGTATTGGCAGCGATGATTCTGATTCCTCGGAGCATAGTTCAAAAAGTATGGATCGGGCCTCTAGCGGAGGGAAGGGCTCGTTGTTTGGAATGGTTGAATCGGACGAGAAACAAATGAGTGCAAGTCAAGATTGCAGACATCGTAAAGAGGGTCGAGATTGCAATGATGCAGGGTTTGGGACATTTTGGGATGTTACACCAGCTAAGGAACACTTGCCGATAAATGTATTAGAGTCCTCTAGGCTGGAGCTTTTAAGGAGCGAGGATGTTAATATTGTAGGAATGCCATTGATGGTGGAAGAGGGGTTAGGGTTCACATTGAGGGGAAGCAAGTTGATGGGGTTCAAGCTGTTCAGGACCGCGAGGTTGTGAATGAGGGACCGAAGAGTAGGGCCAAATTTCAAGCCTTGTGTGTTGGGGAGGTTGGTTCAGAGACAGTTAAAGTGCCTGTACAGTCTCTGTTTGAGTCAAACACAAACTTGTTTGATATAGTTGTCCACCAAGTAAATTCTGTTTCTAGTTTAGATAGTCTGATTGCTGCTTTATCTCTGATTGATAGTTCTACAATTTCTTCATGTTCTTTCGGGAAACGTCATGGTAGGCCTCAAAAAATTGCGGTTGCGATTGTAGAATGTACGAATAGTGAGTTGGGTTCTGAGGAGTTGTGTCGTGAAGTTCAGGCTATGCTTTATTTGAGTTACTTGATTGGGGTCCAGACGATTGGTAGGGAGGAGGATATTGTACGCGATCTTAGCCGAGTTATTTTTAGGAGTGAGGCAGGGTTTTGAGTATGTGGATTGCATCGTGGAACGTGCAAGGTTTGGATAGTGCGAGTAAGAGAAGAGCAATCTAGGATATGTTATGGAAGAATAAGGCTGATATGGTTTTGATGCAAGAGTCTAAAAATGGAGGAGGTATCGCATCGTATTTTAGCAAGCCTTTGGCATTCGAATTCATTTGAATATCGTTTCACTCCGTCAATTGGGGCGTCTGGTGGTATTGTGGCAATTTGGGAATCGAAAAATTTCGTTTGGAATTAATGGAAGTTGCTAGGTATTTTTTTGTTGCAAGAACGGTGGGTTCAAGAAGGTTTTGTTTGTTGCGTGCTAGCTGTGTACGCGTCTTATGTGGCTGCTGATTGGTTTGCTTTATGGGAAGAGTTATCCTTGTGCATCAATGGCTGAGAGGGTCCTTGGTGCATCACTAGGGACTTTAACTCGATTTTTAGCTCCTCGAAACGCAGGGGGTGCATTGCAGAGGCTGTTGGTATGAAGAATTTTAATTGTTTTATTGATTTTGTTGGCTTGGTGGATTTGCCGTTGTCAGGTAAACAATTTACTTGGTTTGGTTCTGACAATTGTTTTAGTCACGTTCAACAATTAAACTTGTCGCGTGAGATATAAGATCATTCACCTTTGTTGTTGAATTGCGATGATTGCGACTGTAACGCCCGAGTTTAGGGGTCGGGTGTTAGGTGAATTAATTGGGTTCGAGTCTTTGGGCTTGTTTTAAATAAAATGGGCTTGGTTTTGAATTAAAAAGAGCATGTGGATTCATTAAGGGCAAAATAGAGATTTTCTAAATAAGGGAAATTAAAACAAGTAAAAGACATGTTTGAAAGTCATCTTCTTTCTCCCCTTCAAACAAAACCACGACAAAACCCCTCCCTAACCCAAGTTACTGTTCCATCAAATTCCTCATTGATTTCAAGTGTTTTCGTTAAGGTAAATATATTTTTGACTTCTCTTCTTCGTCCTTAACATTTCTATGGTCTTAGAATTTCATAAACTCCATTTTTGAATTTCTTCAAGTGTTCAAATTTTAAGTAAAAGGAGGAAACTTTGTTGGGTTTTTGATTTGTAAAGTTAATATATGTTATAGTCTTGCCTTTAAGTGTATCATATCTTAAAATGGTGGAGTTTTGTTGAAATCCCGAAATGGGTATTTGTGGGTGTGTTTAAGGGTAGAAACCTTGGGTTTTTGAGGTAGTTTTATGAGGGAAAGTTGGGCTGATTGTATGGTTATGCTTGAGGGTTGTTTTGAGCATGTTGGGTGATGATTTGGGTGATGAAATCGATGGGTATTTGCTGGGTTGTGTTCAAGTCCGAAAATGAAGAGTGGGGTTAGTTCATGGCTTGAAAATGTAGTGAAATGGTCTTGAGATTGTAATATGATTTGTGGCAGTAATTTCGTGGATGTTTTGATGAGTAATACACTGTTTTGGTTGATTAGAAACAAGGGAACCGTTGGAGAAGCTTCGGGCTCGATTCCGGGAAATCTGGAGGCTTGATCGGCACTCTTGTCTTGCATTGAGGGTGTTTGGTGAGTGGACTGTTTTCAATGGTTTTAAATTGGTTCAAAGTATGTTGTTGGAGTTTTAGGTTGTGCTTGGTAGGCCAATCTAATGTGGGGATTAAGTTGGTAGCTTAATCTCTTGTTTAGCTATATATATATATTCCTTGTTAAACGTGCATAAATGTGGACTTGTGTGATATGTGTTCGATTATGCATGTTGTGATATATTTATGTTGCATGATGGCGGTTTGTATGTTGTGTTGCATGATTGTGAAATCATGGTTAGTTCTTGCTTAGTATGTTGGCACTAGTTATGTTACCGGATATAAATGATCGATCATTAGGATGAGTGTGCACACGGTAAGAGTCAAATTCGTGTGTGGCCTTGGTGATGTGCAGTCACCAAAGAGGAGTACGGTGAAGTAACATTCCACCAGAAAGTGTTTGTGTGTGATGATGAGTGGAATCCCATCTGTAAAAGAAACGGTGATGTGTGAAATCCCATCATAAGGTAATATTGTTGTTTGAGTACGTTAGGGTGAAAGTTTCAACGAAAGTTATCTGCATATCCGAGTATGCTATATAGTTTCCAATATACCTTGTTTACATGTGGTTGATGTGGTAAGATGTTTTGTTACATTCATGCTTAGCATAACATGAGGTAAGATGCTATGTTCATGCATTCTTGTAGCGGTTGGTTATGTTGTTATGTTGGTGTAAATGTATGCCTTGTGGATGTTTTATGGATACCATGCTTTGGACCCTACATTGTCGATATTTGTTTTAGAGCTCCCTCACTAAGCTTTCAAGCTTACGCTCTCATTTCTGACAATGCAGATCATTAGTGTGAAAGTTAGCAAGGAGAAAGGAAAGGGCACTCAAGAGCGTGTGTTGCTGCTCAAGTAAGGGTTTCTTTGAATAATGTAATAGATAGCAATGGGAATGCTATGTGTTGTAGGAGTGTTGCTAGACTCCTATGTTGACTTTTATGTTCTTGAATGCCTATGTTTTGTGTTGAAGAGTGTAAACCTTGTTTTAAGTGATGCTTATGTTGATGCATGTTTCTTTTGGCTAAATGGACTTGTTATGCATGCTTGTATGTTTAATTATGCTCCCTAGTAGGATGTGTTGCCTCTAGATTTGGTTGTATGATGCTTTCTTGTGATCTTTGATGTTTGGGGACAAGTTTGGGATGTTTGAGGATGCAGAAACCTGTTTTCGGGCCACTCTGTGTGCAGGCATTTCGAAACTCTCGAAGTAGTTGTAGCTCCAGGGATACTTGTATCGGAACGAGGGTGGTGTCGTTTCGATAGGATTTGACACTGTGAGCTCTCGTTTTGGTACGCATTTCGGTACGATTTGCCACTATGAGTGCCTGTTTCAAAACCAGTTCCGAAATGTTTTTTCATTGTTGACCCCCGTTCCGGAACAGAGTGGACCGTATCAGAATGGCTTGGTCTGGCTTTTAAATTGGAGCCCGCATTTCAGAACGGGCAAGCCTGTTTCGAAACGCAGGCATGTAAATTGGCTTTTTAGCATCTTCAAGGGTTCTTGAACGTTGTGTTTTAGTCCCTAATGTTTGTATGCTTCCTTATTGAGTTCTTATGTATCTTTTATGAATGGTTTTGTCTCGTAAGTATGCAATTGGACTAACCTGTCACTTGGTAAATTTAATTTGCCATACGTTCTGGTTGTATTGTTTCGTTATCGTTTTCCGATGTTGCCTTCACGCTTAGGGCCTAATGTAATATTTAGACAAGATGATTAAATGAAAAATTTTCTAAGGTTGCTAATCGGAGTGAAGCCTTAACGGGTTTCGCCCCAATTTTCCCCGTGTAACCTGTTCGGACCGGCCTATCGGCTAGACCAGGACGAGGGGGTTGCAACGATTAGGGTCCGAAACCCTTTAAATTTATTAACACTTGGATGGATTGCAAGGAAAATATGGATTGTATTGGTTTAGAGTGGGAACGCTTATCTACTTTGGATGTTGAAAGTGGCAACTTGGCTGTGAAGTTGAAGATGCTGAAACAGTTTTTGCGTGTTTGGAATCATTCGAAATTTAGGGATATTGATCAAATGATTATTGCGTCTCAGCAGTGTATTGACAATGTAGATTATGTTGTAACGACAAGGGTTGTGGCGAAATAGATGCTGGAACAACGTCATAAGTGGATGCAACACTTGTGGAAGACGATAGCTCAGAAAGAGTCACTTTGGCAACAAAAATCGCGCGCAATGTTGTTACGGTTAGGTGATAAAAATATAGCCTTCTTTCATCGCGCAACAAAGATCCGAGCTGCCAGAAACAACATCACAGGTTTGCGATTTGGGAATGCTTGGGTTTCACGGCCAAATTGTTTGCACATGTTGGTGTATAGATCATTTCAGACTCATTTTTCTTGTGTGCCTCGGTTCGGGTCTTAGACGTTTAATGGAAACTTTAGGAAGGTCGATGTGGCTCTTAGTGAAGCTTTAGTCGCACCGTTACGTGAGAAGAAATTCGTGAAGCTATTTAATTTTGAGTTTTAAAAGCGTGGATGGAATTTTGTGAAGCGTGATGTTTTCCAATTTATGCAACAATTTCATTTCACGGGATGTTTTCCTAGGGGTGTAAATTTGACACTCTTGGTGCTTATTCCTAAAAAGGACTCTCTAGAGACGATTAGTGATTTTCTTCCTATTAGCCTTGTGAATTCTACATATAAAACCTTGGCTAAGACTTTAGCATGATGTTTGCAGCGTGTGATGGATTCGATCATTAGTGACACTCAGATGGCTTTCGTGAAAGGTCGACAGATAGTGGATGGGATCCTTTTGGCTAATGAAATTATACATTTGTTGCGGGAAGTTAAGAGTTACAATGGGGCTTTCGTTTTGAAGTTGATTTTGCCAAAGCCTATGATTGTGTGCGATGAGAGTTTCTCGATGATGTTTTGCATAGTATGGGTTTTGATTCTATTTGACGAAGTTGGATTTAGGAATGTGTAAGTATGGTCTGCCTCTCGATTTTTCTGAATGGTTGTGCCACAAAAGAGTTCGCAGTGGGACGGGGTATCCGACAGGGCTACTGTTGTGTGTAATAAGTGTTATGCAATTGTGCAAGTATACACGTCACAAGTAATAAAGTGATATAATTATCGAGTATCGTCTCCATAGGGATTGATTTGGACCACTTTGCTTAAGTTACTGCACTTTAGAAAATAAAAACACAAATAGGTGATAGGAAGAGTTCTATCTAACATGTAAACTAAAGAACAATAAAAGTAAAAGATAAAGGAAATCAAATAAGAGAGAAGAGTAGGCCAAGTTATTGTGAGTTGAAAATTGATGTTCGATCATCTCGGTGACGAGTGCAATGGCAACTTAATTGTTGCGGCAATTGAAATCAATCGGGTTGCCAAGGCAAATGGTATAGCGGTTGTCGGGGCAACTATTATAACGATGCCGGAGCAATGATTGCCAGGGCAACTGCTTGGGCAACTAAGTGGAAACCTTCAAGGTTCGGCGAAGCGTTCTTCAATGGTTTCTCTTTATCCCTAATTCGAAACACTAATAATTGTGCATGCCTTGATAATACCTCCCAGCATGAACCAAGGGTGGACAACAACCGATCTTGCGCTTCTTTTAGCCGTTGAAATTCACAACTTATCCCTAAGCCGAACTAGTCTTCACCATCGATTTGATTAAATAAAGACCATGGTCGTTCATTTCGTGAATCTGACTCTCCCGATATTAGATAAATAGATAGTTTCACGAGATCCTCTCTCAATTCACTCGCAAACAAGATTAAAAACCAAGAATGAAAAAACCTTGGATTAAAATTGCAAACTCAAAAACCTAAACAAATCTAATCGTTTATCAAAACCACACAACTCAAAATAACACAAGCCAATTCACATCAATTCATGGCTAGGTTTCGAAAGATATACAAATATTAATCCCCAAACTGTAATCAAATAGAATAAAGAAGAAGAAGATGAAGATGTCGCACAACCCCTAGGGTTTTTTTATCTCAATCGAACTTTCTCCAATTGATCTCCAGGTTTGTAGTTGGCAGCTAGGCTTGTTATTTATAGGAGAAGGCTAGGTCAAAGTCCTTCTTGAGAAGGAAATTAAGTTGGATTTAAATTGAATAAAAGAGATATTAAATCTCTTTAAATCTTTATCCAACTAAAACTTCTCATATTTTCATGGGATTTAACTCTCTTGACCTTTTCAAAAATCTCCAATCTTCTTTCTTCATGCCACCTATCATGATTGAATGTGATTTTTCTGCTTTTCAATTCGGCTACCACTTTGCCTTGTTCAAACTTGTCGACGGTTGCCGCGGCAACTTTGTGTTGTTCACAAATCTCCAATCTTCTTTCTTCATGCCTCCAACAATATCTTCTTCCACCAAAACTAATCAAAACATGAACTCAAGCATATCGGTGAAGGAAATTATGAAAATATGCGTGAATGCCTAATAATGCAACTAAAATGAGCTTAAATCTAACAATAATATGAGTAAAAAGGGTAATAAAAATAGTACTTTTGAACACTTAACAAACCCCCAAACTCGAACTATTGCTTGTCCTCAAGCAATGCAAAACTAAAAATTACATGTCAAGACTTTAATCATCAAAGACATGTTTCCGACTTGAATTCAAACCTCAGAACCGTGGCACAAAGTATGATCACCTTTTGGATTTTTCGGATAGTATAAAAATTTCCCAAAACCAAACTATAATGCTTGTGACAATGTGTGTCCGTAGTTGTGTACAAGTTAATTTCCAAGATTCTATGTGAACAATAGGTTTTTAACACTTTAATTACCGGGGTATTTATTTTGTTTTCACTAGAGCCAATTTCGGGCACCTCTAGTGATTTCAACAATTTCTTACTTTAATTTAGTCAACTAGAGCCAATTTAGGGCACCTCTAGCGATTCTTTAATGTGCATTAACTACTAGAGCCAGTTTCGGGCACCTCTAGCATGAAATTAACTTTTCATTTTAAATTTTTATTTACCCAAATTTTAATAAACCTAAGTTTATTAAGTCTCTTTCAATCAACAAGCCACAACCAGGTAAATAATATCAGCATCATAGTAAAATTCTAAGTTCGTTTCATGCCATCCTAAAATTTAAAGGTTCTTTCAATTAAGTGCAGTCGCAAAAAATTCATCATTGGATATTCAACAAGATTTAAGCAATTAAATCCAATTAAAGGCATAACATGTAATATATGCATCCTATATGCTATCACTAAAGATGAATGCAATTAGACATGTAACAAATTAGTCTTCACCCAAACATGAATCGAGTAGAATAAAGAAGAAGAAGATGAAGATGTCGCACAACCCTTAAGGTTTTTTCTCTCAATCGAACTCTCTCCAATTGATCTCCAAGTTTATAGTTGGCGGCTAGGCTTGTTATTTATAGGAGATGGCTAGGTCATAGTCCTTCTTGAGGATGAAGTTAAGTTGGATTTAAATTGAATAAAAGAAATATTAAATCTCTTTAAATCTTTACCAACTAAAAATTCTCCTATTTTCTTGGGATTTAACTCTCTTAACCTTTTCTCAAATCTCCAATCTTCTTTCTTTATGCCACCTATCACGATTGAATGTGATTTTTCTGGTCTTCAATTCGGCTACCACTTTGCCTTGTTCAAACTTGTCGACGATTCCCGCGAAAACTTGGTCGGTATCTCCTTCTTGGATTGCCGCGAAAACTTGGTGTGGCATTGTCTTCTTGTCTTTGGTTGCCGTGGAACCTATCTATGCAACTAGTCCTGCACACATAAAAACAACCTCCAACATTATCTTTTTCCACCAAAACATGAACTCAAGCATACCAGTGAAGAAAATTATGAAAATATGTATAAATGCCTAATAATGCAACTAAAATGAGCTTAAATCTAACAATAATATGAGTAAAAAGGGTAATAAAAATAATACTTTTGAACATTTAACAGCTGCCCTTTGTCGCCTTTTTTGTTTGTAATTGTGGCTGAGCGTTGAATCCGATGTTGGCCGCGACATGTGAGGTTGGGGTACTTCGTGGCGTGGCAATCTCGGATAATTTTTAATCACCCATTTGCAGTTCGCAGATGACACCGTCCTCTTCTTTGAAGGTTCTATTGATTCTGTGTGCGCGGTTCAGTATGTGTTGCATTGCTTTCAGATGTGTTTTGGCCTTCATATTAATTTTAGCAATTCCTCGTTGATTGCTTTTGATGTGGCGGGTGATATTTTTGAACAAGCTACAACTATTCTCGGTTGTCAAGTAGGTGCATTGTCATTTACTTATTTAGGAATGCCTTTGGGTGTCAATTCGAGGAGTAAAGCTACATAGGATCCGATTATTACTCGATTTCGTGTGAAGCTGGCTGGTTGGAAGAAGGTATCGCTCTCATTTGCTGCGCGCGTTACTTTGAAGAATTCGATTCTTTCTTCTCTTCCTATTTATTAAATGAGGGTTTTCTTGGTTTCGAAAGGGGTTCTTGAGGGGATCGATAAGATTCGTAGAGCTTTCTTATAGGGTGGTGCGGAATTACATCGCAAGATGAGTCGAGTTAGGTGGGAGGTTGTTTGTAGACCTTGCCATCTTGGTGGTTTGAGGGTGGCTGATTTACACGCTTGAATTGTCGCGCTTCTCTCCAAATGAGTTTGGCGTTATGCTCAAGACTCCAAATCGTTGTGGCGTTCACTTATTGTTTCTAAATATGGAGAAAATGCCTAATGGTGACGTTTTAACACGACCCATAAGAATTCAATGTCTGTTATATGGAAACAAATTATCACTACGACGACGAGTGAAAATGTGGTTCAACACTTGGGTTTGTCGTCATTCACATGGAAGGTGGGGTGTGGGGAGAGGGTGTTGTTTTGGCTCGACCCATGATGTGCGAACTAGCACCTCAAGGACATTTTTCCATGGTTTTTTTTTCCATTGCATGTGATAAATTAGCAATGGTTGTTGATTACTCGATTGCTGGTGCTTTCTTGCATGAGTATTGGCTGGATATTTTTCGCCACGAACTCCGTGTGTTTGAATGCCAGATACTTGAGGATTTTGTGAGCTCGCTTCACCTTCGGTCAGGGGTATGTGACACTCTAGTTTGGAAGCATGATGAGCATGGGTCTTTTAACAAAAAGGGGCTTTTCAAAATGATTTCCACCTTATGACAAAAATGCCCTTAATGAATGGCCATCTTCCATTTCTTTTATAAACTCTTCAATTTGTAGTTCATTCAATTTGGTCCAAACAAAAATATTTTTTTTGAAACCCGGAATTTAAAAGATTATTTTAATTATAAAACCGAACCCAAAATAATATTTTAATATTATTTTCACCCGACCCCTAAACCCGGGTGTTACAATGTCACAAGGACAAAAAAACGTGTGTCACAAGAACAGAGAAAACGTGTGCCATAAAGACAAAGATTCTTATCCGAAAATTAAAAAAGAAAAAGAAGGGAAAAACAAGAAAATAATAAACACCGACGATCGACAACCAATAGCTAAGTGATTGTCGATCGCCGACTAACGCAGAAAAATTGAAGAAACTTACAGCCGGCGCAAGGTTGTTAGAGAGAAAAAAATTAGAGATTTTAATTCTTACATCAATAAGATTGCTTTTATATTTAATGGTTTAATGGTTGAGTTTAATTTTTATAATCACTAATATTTTATTTATTGCTTCCATTAATTTGAATAAAATATTACACAATTTTATTATAAAATAATTTTTTCAACTTAATTTATTTTATTGTCTAAATTTAAAAATTAATATTACTTAAAAGATCTAACGTCTTTGCTCACTAGACCGACTAATAATAGATATTGTTGTAATTAACTTTTTCTACCAATAATAACATTACAAATGGCTATGAATTTGCCAGCTTAGATATTGATTGAAAACATAAATAAAATTCAACCAAAAATGAATGGACACATAAATAAGCTTCAATGAATCTCATCATTTCAACTAGATAAAAAATACAAAATCTCATAATTTCATGATAATCTACATTGCTATTAATTAACCGACTCCTTTTCATAATAATATCATATTTGTTTATATTGTTGTAGATACAATTCAGATACTAGAAAAAAATAATTTATTTCGATTAGTTGCAAAGCTCATTTTTTAATTAAAAAATAAAAGCAAAAATTTCAAGACATTAATAAAATAGATGTCGTTTATAGAACAACGCATGTCTTATTTATTTAAAAAATGCCCATTTCTTTATAAGAAAATCACTTTCTTATTAATTAACTTTTTTAACACATTCTAGCATATATAAATGTTGTTATTTTCCTTTACAAATATTAAAAAATTAAAATTAAAAAAAGTAGGTTTCATCTATCGAATTAATGTCAAAATGTAATAACCATTAAAGGTTTTTATTTTGACATTGAATTCCTTAGGTTAACCCTTTTGCCGACATCTTAAATTGCATTAGGCAAATGTCCAATGCACTAATAATAATATTTTTATTTCATCTTTTCCCTTACAAAAATATTTGTTTGAATATAATAAAAACATTTTTTATAAAAATAATGGAAGTGTGGAACAAATTGTTAATGTTAGATAAAAGTAAAAAAGGGCATACATTAATTATTAATGTTAGATAAGTTCCCCAAAAAAAATATACCCAAAACATCTATTATTATAAACTTAAAATAATAGTTAAAATATGACCTAAAATCTTGAATAATATTACTTACTTGTCAATAAATTAAATTGGTGGACTGCTTTCGAGTATAGGTATCGTTGACCAAGTATATTTGGTCAGTTGACCAAGTTGCTCATCTTTATTCTCTTATTTTTTAGGTCATGAGTTCTAGACCCACTAAGAAGATTCTATTTCTTTCTCCTAAAGTTCCCCTTCTCTTATTCTCTAAGTAGGATTAGGATTAAATTTAAGATTTATATTTTTTTTTCGAAAATAAAAATTCGGTAAATGCAAAAAAGAAAACTAGTAAATAAAGATTCATTTATTCGGGTTGTTGAGTGATAGGGTTATCTACCTCAGTTGAAGGACATTTGGTCAATGGAGAATTGGACTTATTGTAATGGTTGGTTGCTAAAGAAAATAAATAAAATATTAGGGTCGATATACCAAGAATATTAAGAATAGGTGGCATAGGTAGAGAGAGAGAGGTGACATTTTATATAACATATTTTTTACGTCGAGCTTTCCTAATCAAGGAAATTAACTCTTTGAGGGGTATTTAGTTCACAGAAAAAAATTATTTAATCATAAAATAAGAGTTTAAATTATGTTTTTTTTTATAATAAGTGTATAAAGTATTTTTGGTTGAAATAAATTTTTTCTTTTAACCAAAGCAGGTGCTTCAATTGGTTTTAAAACAAGCTAAAATAAAACTTTAAGCACATATTTCATTCAAAATGAAAATTCATGCACCTATTTTAGTTAAAAAATATTTTAAACACCTATCGTAAAAAAAACATAATTTAAACATTTATTTTATAGTTAAGCCAAAAGACTATTATAGATATAATATTTTAAAAAAACATTCTCGTCTAATTTGAGAGGTTCATGTATGATAATATTTCTTTTTACCAACAATAGCGTTTTCTCTCCAAATAAAAGAATGTTATGCTTTGATTAAATAAAGAGATGTTATATTCTCATATATTTTTTTTATAAATATATAATATATTCAATCCTTTTATTAAAAAATGTATTATATATATCCGATAAGATTTTTTTAATGTAAATTTTTTAGTTCTACACTAATTTATGACTATTAGATGATTGTATATTAATGGTTGACATTAAAAGTTGACAGGGAACACAAAAGCTTGGATCAAATAATCCCTTTAATATAAATATGAAAAAGAAAGCGAGTTAAAATTTATTTTTCTCAAACAACTTAATAAAAAATGCACGAAATTAAAAAGAAGGCTTAAAAAATAAAAGAACAATGAAAGCAAATAGGAGATGACAACAGTCCTTCTAAGATTCAGTCTAAGACAAATGTGCATCTGAGTGGTTTTACGTCTAACCCTCAAAGGATCCTGCCCTTAGCAACCTAGACGATGGAGAAAACGTCAAATACTCGCCGCAATACAATTGGATACTCACACTCCGAAACAAGAACAAAATAAAAATCTTGAACCAAAGGAAAGAAGCCTATTTATAGGCTAGTAAACCCTAAATTACAAAGAAAAAAAGTTTAATTTAATCTAAAAGAGAAACTAAATAAATAATAAAAAATAGGATGTTATTTTAAAAGTAGATAAGAATATTATTCTAATTAAATCAGATAAAAATACTATCTTAATTAAAAAATGAAATAAAATTTAGATAACTGTAGAAAAATATCCTAATTAATAATGCATGGATCCTATTCGAAATGTTGTCGCAAGTTAATTGATGTTCTACTCTTCAAAAACAGCTTTAACTTTTTGTTTAAAATGACTAGTTTCACCCTTACTATGTTCGTACCAGTTTAATCTCAACAATTAATTTATATTCATCCAATGGTCCTAATTAATATAAAACTTTGTGTGTTTATATAGAATAAATAAATATTAATCCGGTCACAAATACAGATATAAAGACAACTATAAATCATATTACATTCGATAACTAAAGATGTTTAATCAAACATTGCAACACACAATTAAACTACAAATGATAAAATTCATATATGATGAAAGTCTAAATCAATCTTAAATATAAAGAATACTTATCCATAATATACATTAAGTGGAACTTAAACTTGAGTTGAGATCCCAAAATATCAAGATTTCATTGGCATACTATATTTAGTTAAGAATATTATGAATAATATATTTTAGACTTAAGGGGTAAGAAACCTTTGAACTTTTGAAGAAAAATATATCAATTAAGTTTTTGAATTAATTTTTGCATTAAATTAATCTTCAGAACCAAAAAAAATTAATCAATTAAGTTCTTGAACCAAGAAATTTAAACAATTAAGTCATTTGACTAATTTTGATCATTAAATTTTGACAGTTTTTTGGAACCATTGGTGTTGTGCATCGCGTCACAATGTTTTTACTTGACATTTTTAGAATTTTTATTTTATTTAAAAAAATCTTTAAAATTTATAAAAATATATTTTTGAAAAAAATTGTAATTGCAACATGATGGAAATATATTTTATTATTTGCCATTAATATCGAAAGAAAAAAAATTGTCAAGATTTAATGATCATAAATTATCAAAAGGATTAATTAATTCAATTTTTTAGTTCAAGGGTTAGTTGATTTAATCTCTTGGTCTAAGGACTTAATTATGTGCAAAAAAATTCAAAAAACTTAATTGATTTTTTTCTTCAAAAGTTCAAATACTCCTCGCACCTTTAAGCCTATATTTTATTCTTAGCCTATGTTCTTGCACAATATATATATATATATATATATATATATATATATATATATATATATATATATATGATGAGTCTGTGCTTGAATTTCAAATGAACAAAAGTTCGGGTTTTATCATTTAGAGGTAGATAGATATTTTGATCTATGTTTAAAAGAAAATTAAAAATAAAATAATATATTTTAATTAATTTACCTTTTGATTTTTAAATAATTTATAATTATATGTTGAGTCCTTTAAATTTTTAATCTTTGTAAATTGAATTAATAGTGCTTATCGGTGCTCGTCGTTAGTAGTGTTTAACGGTGCTCGTCGAGCGTCACAAAATTTTCCATATATATATATATATATATATATATATATATATATATTGTCACGTCGGTAGACTGTAGCTAATTCGATCGTGCGGCCTTAGCTCGCTTTCTTTAACTGTCGCGACTAAGTAAGCCTGAAACGGTTAAGCACAAAGGCTCAAACTCTTGCGGAAATGAAAAATGACAACGGAAAAAAAATGACAACACAAGAGAAGAAGTGTTGGAAATGCTAGTTGTATTCCACACTGAAGAAGTGATTAAGTGAGGATGGGCAAACCTCTATTTATACATGAAGCCTCGTACATATAACGGTCTAAATTGAACTGCACGGACGGCTCAGATCGCCCCAAAATCTCTAAATCCCTAAAAACAAGGGGAGCCATAAAATTATTAAAATAAATGAGTAAAAATAAGATTACATGGCTTAAAATAGCAATGACTTATTCCAAACTCGGGCTGGACTCTCATGGTCTCGGTCGGGCAGACCCATGGTGCTGAAACAGGCCCCCATGATGCGGAATCAAGCCCCTAGGGCCCCTGGTGCGGGCAGAATGCACCCTGGGGTGTGCTGGACGAACCCCAGTGCTGAACTGGCTCGGTCGCGGGTTCGCGGTCCGTGACAATATATATATATATATCTTATTCAATAGAAACTCTTGGGGGGTTGGCAACAGCCATTTAATAATCATAAAGACAAATGTTAAGATCATGTTAGCCCTCTTTGTTTCATTTATTTCATTTTATTTTGTTTGGTCGGTTTGGAGGACATTATTTCCTTATTTTGTCTATGAAACCCACCGGATTTAAGTGCCTTACAGGCATCCCTTGATTTTGACCTCTCTCCATATTAAATGAAACCAAAGAAAAATATAGGATATACGGAAAAGTTTGAAGATAATATTTAAATTTATTTAGATTTTTTAAAGTAAAATATCTTTTAATATTTATATTATAATATTATATAACTATTTTAAAAATAATCTAATTAGCATAAAATTAATATATTTGACTTTAAATATTGGAACGAGTGATCCTATTATTAGATAAAAATAAAAATAAGACCAATGCCAATAATCCATCACCCATATCCCATGGGAATTAATTAATTATATTGGTTTCTTTTAAACTAAGATAAGAAATGATTCTTATAGTTTTATACTAAAATACACACCAAGAACTTTTGCAACTATCTAATGATAACATAGTTTGCAAACACATTTTTCATTTTTCCTATATTGTGATTTATTGCTGAGAGGAACTGCCGGTAATATATTAAATTAAACATGATAATATCTTAAATACAGTATAAAAAAATAATCGAAATATATTAAGACATGAAAAGTAATATAAATGTTATATTAATATATGAATCATATGAGATCCATTAATTGACCTAGTGACTAAAGATGTTCATTTTGTCTCTTTTTATATAGATTCGAATTTCGGCATGAAAATGTAATATCTCTATTTAATTAAAAAAATATAAATTATAAATTAAAATTTGTTTAGAAATAAAATATAATAAATACGATAAAAATGCAATATAAATATTCAAATTTTATTTTAATTAATTTAATTAGTATAATATTTGGAATTCGCGCGCTGATGATTGATTATTATCAGTATTATTATTTTTATAAGTTTATTAATGCTAGTATTACTTAATTTAAATTTATTGGGAGCAGGATTAAGATATGGCCTCCTAATGATTGCAATTCATGTTTGAGAAGATATATTAGGTTAACAGATGGATATATTTTAGGGTAAACTACACAGATGACCACTGAACTATGAGTTTGATGTCAAAATAATCACTGTATTATTTTTTGTCGCAAATGCACCACACAACTATTTAAATGGTTCCATTTTAGCCACACGCCGTTAAAAAAAACAAAAAAGTTGACGGAACTGTTAAAAGAATTGGTATAATTACACATTTGGTCCTCTATATTTATACAATATATCAATTTAGTCCTAATTTTAATCTAATAAAATAAATTAATTATTCAATAAGATGGTGACACATGCCACCACCTTATTAGAAGTCTTTAATTATTTTTGAGAAATTATATTATGGGTGATTCCCACCACGTCATCACCCATGATATAATTTTTCATTATTTTTATTTAATTAATTTTCCACCTCCAATCAGGTGGTGACACGTGTCACCCAATTGGAGGTGGAAAAATGAGAGGAACACAATCACCCCTACCAAGACTCGAACTCAAGACCTCTGGGTATCCAAGCTGTGTGCTTGCCACTGAACCAAGCACACTTTCATGTTATGGGGTACATTAATATATGTATTTAATGATTGTTAATGCCCAGAAAAATTAAAGAGAAGAAAATACAATTGCATGGATTCAAACCAAGGACCTCATGGTCCAAAGCACATGTGCTTGCCACTGCACCAAGTGTATGTCTTGTGATATAAAGTACAACATTTAATATATGCCTTATATAGATTTTAATGCTTGGAAAAAGGAAGGAAATGTGGTTTTAGGAAACTCGAATATAATATTTTTATGATGCATAAAAACATCTAAACCAATTAAATAAATCTAATAATTAAATTAAAGTTAATAATATTAAATTGTGTTTGTGAGTTTGAATTCGCTAAATGAATTTAATATAATTTGGAGTAGTTTAAGGTAATTATATATAATAATTTAATTAATTTTTTAATAAATATTAAAATTATTAATTAAGTTAAAAAAATCAATTCAATGATTATATACGTGAAATTATAAAAATAAATCTAGAATTGAAAAATATATTAAATTTAGTTTAAAATATAAAAATTTTAAAACGATATTTATATTAAAAAATAATATTAATTTTTTTTATTTTAAATCGTGCACTAACTATAGTTTAAAATATATACAAAATATTCTTAACTTTAATTTAGTTATTAGATTTATTTAATTAGGTTAGATTTTTTATGCATCATAAAAATATTACACTCGAATTTCCTAAAACCACATTTCATTCCTTTTCTCAAGCATTAAAATCTATATAAGACATATATTAAATGGTGTACTTTATATTACAAGACATACACTTGGTGCAGTGGTAAGCACATGTGCTTTGGACCATGAGGTCCTTGATTCGAATACATGCAATTGCATTTTCTTCTCTTTAATTTTTCTGGGAATTAACAATCATTAAATACATATATTAATGTACCCAATAACACGAAAGTGTGCCTGGTTCAGTGGCAAGCACATAGCTTAGATTCCTTGAGGTCTTGAGTTTGAGTCTTGGTAAGGGTGATTTTGTTCCTCTCATTTTTTCACCTCCAATTGGGTGACACGTGTCACCATCGTATTGAATAATTAATTTATTTTATTAGATTAAAATTAGGACTAAATTGATATATTGTATAAATATAGAGAACCAAATGTGTAATTATACCAATTTTTTTAACAGTTCCGTCAACTTTTTCGTTTTTTTAACGGCGTGTGGCTAAAATTGAACCATTTAAATAGTTTTGTGGTGTATTTGCGGCAAAAAATAATATAGTGGTCATTTTGACACCAAACCCATAGTTCAGTGGTCATTTGTGTAGTTTACCCTATATTTTAACATAAACATTGTAACCCCCTCGTCCCGGTCCGGACGCTTGACCGGTCCGAGTGGGCCACACGAGAAAAACCGAAGCGAAACCCGTTAAGGTTCCACCTCGGTTAGCAACCCTAAAAAAATTTCTTTTAATTTAATCTTCTCTAGAGGCACATTTAAATCCTATGTGATCACGACAGCGGAAAGATTCGAGAAGGACATGCAACTGGACACAAAACAGCAAGTAAACGATCCAATTTTAACTTATTAGGCAGGCCGTTTCGAAACACCATTAAGGTGTATCGAAACACCTTGACTTGGTCAACAGCCCCAAGTCTACACGAGAAGGCCGTATCGGAACGGAGGTCAACCGTTCCGAAACACCCTCAACGGTCAACTTCTCGTGGTCAACGAGATATTGACCGTTCCGAAACCCTTAGACCCGTTTTGAAACGCCTTTATCTCGGCAATTTCTCAGATTTCCAGTAGCCAAAGTGTTCCGAAACTCGTATCGAAACAGGGGCTCACAGTGGTCAAACCGTATCGAAACGCGTTCCGATACGGGGTCCCTGAAGCCTTACACGTTCCGAAACGACCCAGCTCGTTTCGAAACACTGGCTGTCTGCAACCTTCGAAGACCAACTTTAAGCATTTCTTAACAACTCTAAAGGCCCTAAACGACTCCAAGAAGCATACACAACATACAAATACACTCTAGAGGCATGCACCCTATTGCAAACACACTTAAAACACATAAGATTGCAAGATAAGACCTCCATTCACAAGATCATTCTAGGCATTAAAGATAGCATGCTTAGGCAAACATACATAAGCACATCCACAAAAGGCACAAGACCAACATATACATAAGCATTCAAGACATGCAACATAAACAAGGTTTACAATCCAAACGAAGCATCCAAAGGCCAAACCAACATCAACATACAACAAGCATTCACATCAACAACACATATCCCATTGCTTGACTATTACAATCTACAATTTAAAGATTATACTTGAGCTAACCTAAAGCAACACTTGGAGACCTTCCCTTGCCCTTGCCACCCACAAGCTACTGATCTGCATTGTCGATCAAAAAGGAGCGTAAGCATAAAAGCTTAGTGAGGGTAAGCTCATAAAACAAACCTTCGACAATGCAGGGTCCAAGCACGAGCAAGAATTAAAATAGAATGCATGATCTTACCTCCAATCCTCAAGAGCCAAAATAAAAGATGATGCATGAACATATTATCAAAATCATGTCATGCTCAACAAGTCCATAACCACAACATATAGAAACACATATAACCAACATATGAGCATCATAATCCACAATCCGTATTGGCACCTAGCTATGACTCGAATACGCGGATAACCGTTGGAACTCACATCCAACAACACAACCATTACCTGACGGTGGGAATACACTCATCACCGTTCACGCGGAGGGGATTCCACTCATCCTCACGCCTCATTTCACGCTGAAGGGATTCCACTCATCCTCACGCCTGTCGATGGGATTCCACTCATCACCGACATATATATATAAGAAGATTTCCGGGTGAACCCGTACTCCATCTTGATGACTACCATCATCAAGACCACGCGCGCATTTGACTCATGTGTGCACACTAAACATTCCAATGATCGATCATTTGTACCCAAGCATACTAGTGCCAATACTACACATTTCATTAACCTTTCACAATATCATTGCATAACAACTTTCGTGCTTAGCACGTACTCACCATGACTTACCGTCATGCACAAACCATATTTCCATGCCTAGAATGTACTCACCATGATCCTCGGATCATACAATCACCTCATAATATCATTTCACATGTCAACACTACATGTATATCATTAATACAATATCACAATATATTTCAAACATATGTATATCTCCATCATGTTTATCATCAACATACATATAACAATGCATTAAGCCATGCCTCAACACCCATGTATCAATGCATCAAACCATGCCTCAACATACATGTATAACAACATATACGTAGCCACCATAAACACAATTAAACAAGAGGCATAAATCAACACTTTAAAGATCAACCAAGGTCTCTAACTAAAGCTTGGGATTAGGCTACCACTCTAATCCCAACTCTAGGTGGGTCCACCAATCCCAACCTAGTCCACATGCTTGAACCAATTTCTCAAAACCATTTAAAACATTTTAACCACTCACCGACCACTCCATTAGCACAAGCCGACTAGCCCACCAAGCATCCAAGTTTCCGGATTCGAGCCCGAAGCTTCCCCATTGGTTTCCCTTGCTTCTAACCATTCAAAAACAATATATTAACCTCAAAATCAGCCACAAACCCAAAGTTTAACACCAACACACAAATCTACTACAATTCTCACAATTTAAAGCCAAATTCTTTCTTCAAATTCCCAGTTTCGTGCATCCACAAAGACCCATCAAAAATCAGCAATGTAGTCATCCAAAGTATTCTTAAACATGTTCAAAACACTACCCAACCATAGTATAACCATCAGCCCTTTATTTCCCCACATAGAAACCTTAAAAACTCCCATTTTCCACTTCCAAAAATCACTTACAGCAGTAGCTATGAGAATCCATTCAAACCAACACCATAACTACTCAAAAATCATCAAATAACATCTAAAGACACCTACCCAATGTTACTATAACATCAGCCCATCAATTTCTCACAAAACCATCCCCAAAACACAAATTTTGACACTTTAAATATACCCCTAAAAACCCATTTCGGGATTCACCATAAAACCTTGCAAAAATCAGATATGTTGGACCTTATAGGTAGTAAACAACTCACATAACATTAATAAATCGAAAGCTTTAGTTAAAGCTAACAAAGATAGCATTTTTAACTCAAAATCCCCAAACCCTAAAATGCAAACTAGTGAGCTTTAATGAAAACAAATTACATGGGGAGAAAGAGGAAGATGATGGTAATAAGAAAATGTATTTACCTTTGAAAAGCCCTAAAAAACAAGTAAGATTGGTGATGGAATAGTGATGGGAGATGGGGAGGAGAAACTCACATTCAAAAATAGGGAGGAGGAAGAAGATGGGTGTGATTTTTGGGTATTTGAAATAAAATGAAAATGAGTTTTATTTTACAAGACCAAGAAATGACAACTTTGCCATTAATGAGATGGCCATCTTCAAATTCTAAAATCCATAGAATTTGATTTCCAAAACAATTTAAATTCAACATAATTGTTTGCTTCAAATATATGAAGCCCAAAATAATATTTTATTATTTTAATTATAAAACCGAAACCCGAACCATTATTTAAATATTATTTTCACCCGACCCCCAAACCCGAGTGTTACAAACATTTATTCTAATCATTAGATGTCGACAAACTCTAATCCAATTAAATTAAATTAGATAATCATTCACCCACAAAAGCAGATAAAAACTTAAAAGGAAATATATAAAAATTATCAATAGAACTACTAACATGATAATTATTTTTAAAAGAAAGTGAGGTTTTTATAGGATTTTTTATTTAAATAGTTATTTTAAGTGAAAGAAATGTGTTTATTAGTTGAGTATTTAATAATATCCGACCAAAAAAGTAAAAAAAAAATCATTGTTGTTTTTATTTTTGTAAAATTATAAAGTATATATTTTTTGAATAGTGGTAATTACAAGGTAGTATATGTTCATAGATATTTTTAACCCTTTAACAATGAGCACACCTTGTACACATTGCGATTGAACCCAAATCTCCTAGGATGAACATTATATGCTTTTTTACTAGGACCACTTGCTGAGTTTAAATATATTTAAATGAAAAAAATTAGCATTAAACATTATATAATAATTTTTTTCTTTGTAATTTTTAACTAAATTAGTATCTATACTATTTGTGGCATCAAACACAATCAGATAATCAATAATACATACTAAAGGGTTATAATTCACTTTCATGGTATAAAATTTAAAAGTTTCACACATTTTTAGATGGTTGGATTAACCGATTTTAATGGTTAAGATTAAAATAAATTAAAGATAATTCACTTATTTTTATGTAAAAATCTTCTTATCACCTACTATTAATTTCAACCATCGATTTTCACTAATTCAACAATCCAAAATGTGTAATCTCTTAAGTTGTACGATGTGTCAATAAATCCCAACCCTTGATTAAATTATTATATAGCTTAAAAAATATTAAAATTCTTAAATTGAAATTAATTCAATCGGTTATTCAATAATTTTATATACATTATAAAAATAGAAAGTATATTTAATAATATGGCACAATATATATTTTGAACAAAATACTTATTTTTATTGAAAGATAGAAAAGAGATAACAAAGAATACACACCCTAATATATAAATAATCTTATAATCATAACAAAAAGCCAATATAAAGTCTGAAATTCTACATCTTTTCGTGATTTTTTTTATAATTATTCATAAAATTCAGCACCATTGTTTAATTTTAGAGTATTCATTGTGAGAAAAGATCAGAATATCAAAAAAGAGATAAAACGCGTTCTTTAACAATAAGACTCTAATAATCTTATACAAAATTCTGTCGTCAGTTTCAATTGCATAAAGACTTCTTTAAATTAGTATCTAAAGCATAACACACCTTCAATAATCCTCAAATAGAACACGCACTATGTGATATATGCTCCAATCATCAATATGTCAAATTGATAGATGAAAATGTGCCACAATAAAAGGTAAAAAAAATGTGTCAATACGGCAGAAGAAAGACATGCCAAGAGATGTTTTAAAAAATAAAATAAAAAAAGCAAAGAAAAGAAAATTCAATTGGCAGACACTAAGATCACCAATACGAAAACAATTATACAATGAAGGAACTAGCGAAACGAGTTTTTTTAACTAACCACCTTAGAGAAAAAGTGGAGATATTGATGTTGAAAATATAAGTGTGAAATGAAACTGTTAGTATTAACTGGATGAAATAAAATAAATTGAAAGAGATTGAACCATTTGATGTGTCGTGATATAGCCATTACCTTAGTAGTAAATTCGCCTCGATTGATATAATCACTGCACTGGACGATGCCCCCCGAGGTTAACACAACGCTTTCAAAATTCGTACACTCAGATTTTAAAGTTGGACAAAGTGGTATTGCCCCTCTCTTCTCGATAGCACGGAACACATGAGAATGTTTTGAGATACTTAAAGTAAATCTGAAGCATTCTATTTATAGGCTGAAAACAAGGGGTAAAATTGACAAATCACTCACATCAATAATGAGAAACAAATTAATTTGTTTGTAACTGTCATATTAAGTATGATTTAAACCATGTAACTACCATATTAAATATGCAGTAAATGAGTGATTTAATTCATGTAACTGTCATCTTAAATCTCTAGCAAATGAGTGAAAATTTTTCCGAATTTAGTCCACCAACATTACTAACATTCCCCAAAAATGGGCAAATAAAATGAATTTTGAGGAGAAAAACTATGAGAAGAACAATAGCGAAATTAGTCGCTTAAGTACTAGTGAATGTATCTGGAACTAATACATAATGACGATGAGAGATCCTTCCCTTTGATAAGTGAACGAATCTTGAACTTGTAAAGATAGGGGTAAACTCATAACACACGACTAACCTCATTCATCCACTAAGTCCGTAATAAATAAACAAATATATGTTTATTTATATGGCCACACCTTAGGATTTTAGTAAGTGTAATAGAAAGACAACCCAATGTCTTTCATAGAAGGTGGCAAATCCTTCTTACTTACGTAGGTAATTTCATAAATCTCAACATAAATCACCCTAATTAGGGTTATGAAATCATTAAGAGTTTTCCTGTAAACTCAACTTCACATTAAAATAGGTGAATTCTTCAAGTTCATTTTAAATGAACCACCCAACTCTAGGATAAGAACTCATTAAGAATAAAAATTCAACCTCTTTTATCGATGAATTCAACATGTCTTTATCAAATAGGATCACCCAAACTCTTGGGATTGAAGTCATTAAGAGTACATAGCTCATCCTTCTTAGCGGTAAGTTCATCTAGTCCTTCACAACAGGATAACCCATTCAACTTTGTTTATGAACTTATTAAGAGTAGATATTCATCCAAAATCGCTAAATTCATCAAGTATTTCTCACCAAGACCACCCAAAATATGGGCTATAAATTTATTAATAGCAATAAAGCCCATCCTATGCATGTACATTATTCGTCATAGGGATAGGTAGGTAGAAAGGTACACTATGAGTCTTACCATGATTTCGTTTGACCACATTGAACTTAGATAACTTTAGGTATCCACCATGAATTCTTCAACCAATGGGCTTTAGACCCATCTCCCTCGACGAATCTAGAACCAACTTCTGGCTTTAACCTTTGGTAAATGGATCAACTAAATTCTAACTTTAATCATCATTTTAAGACACCCCATATTCTAACTTTTTTAAAGATAGAAATAAATCCATTAGTGTCCCGGACAACATGTAAACAAATACTCAATCATACTAGAGTAAAGTTTGCTATGAGTTTTAAACATAAAACTATGTTTTAACAAACTCTAATCTTGTTCACACATGGATATATTTTTAAAGTTTTGAGAAGTTACTCATCATTAAGATTAGTATGCATAATTTCAAACAATTATGAAATTTTTTATATCTCATCAGTTGTCATTCGTGACATTTTCTCATTCAAAAGATATTTCAGTTTCCTAATTCTTTATAAGAAGTGTTTAGGAAAATTATAAAAAATATTTATGAGAAATTTTTAACTTTTCCTGATAACAAGAAAATTATCTCAAGTTTATTACAAGAAATTTCAACACAACTCCTGAAATAGATCATTTCTTTCTTTTCCTCTACTTAAGAAAAGAACTCAAAGATATTTAATAGCTACAAGCATCTTTTAGTAGTAGTGATGTCTATCATGTTTTCATTCATATTAGTCAAAATTATTGACTTAAAGAGACCACAAATGTAACACCCGAGTTTAGGGGTTAGGTGAAAATAATATTTTAATATTATTTGAGCTCGGGTTTATAATCAAATGATTCTTTAAAATTTCGAGTTTTAAAATAAGTTTTTTGAAATGGGACCAAATTGATTTAATTGCAAGTTGAGGAGCTATTTAAATAATAAAGGAATAGCCATTCATTAATGGCCTTTTTGTAATTTACCCATCCTTCAATTTAAATCCTCCCTTTTTCCCAAATAACCACTATTCACCCTCTTCCTCATCCTCACCCAACGTTAGAAGAGCTCATCCTCCCCAATCTACTATTCCATTTCAAAGCTCCTTCATTTCAACTCCATTTTGAAAGGTAATGACATTTTTGACTTCCCCTCATCTCCCTCTCTTTAAAAGTACCTTTTATTTTCATTTTCATGGAGGTTTTAGAAAATGGAATTTTTGAAGGTTTGGATTAAAAATAGAAGCTTTATGATGTTAAGTGAAGTGTTTTGATTTAATATGTTTATTTATGATGTATAGAGGTCAAATGGTATAACATATGTGAATTTCAAATGATTTTGAGCAATTTTCGGATTTGGGTAAACATGGGGTTTTTGGAGGGTTTTAAAGTGGGTTTTGGGGTGGTTTTATGTTGGTTTTTTAGGGCTGGTGCTAGTATGATATATGAGGGTCACTTTGGGTGTGTTTGATGATTGTTTGGATGCTTGAATTGGAAGATTTCAATGGGTTTTGTGGGTTGCTCGGGAATTCTATTTTGGGCTTGGTTTTGAGTGTTGGTTGCTTGAAAACGTTAATCCGGGTTAGTTCCGATGATGAGTTATTGATTGTGGATGTTTTGTTTGTGTTTGGGATTGATTAGAATCACGTTTGGGTAACGGTGAAGCATCGGAAGTAAATCCGGGAAGTTGAAGGTGGTCGCTTGCTTGGTCTTTGAGCTTGGGAGCTTAGGTGAGTGGTTAATTGTTTTACTTGGTTTTAACATGGTTGGTTCGAGTATATGGACTAGGTTGGGCTTGGTAGACCCACCTAGAGTTAGGATTAGGGTGGTAGCCTAATCCTAAACTTGATCTAGAGCCTTTGGATGAACTCATATATGTGGTTGTGTATGTCTCGTATGGAATGTGATATGAATGCTTATGTATATTATGTTATACATGTGAGATTGGGCATGATTTGTGATGCTTGAGACATGCATGATGATGGTATATGGTGAGTACGTGCTAAGCACGGAATCGATTGAAATGAGTAATATGGAATGAGTAAAATGTTGGCACTAGTATACTTGAGTACAAATGATCGATCATTAGGATGTTAGTGTGTACACATGAGTCAAAAGTCGCGCGTGGCCTTGGTGGCGTTGAGTCACCAAGGAGGAGTACGGGTTCGCCCGGAAATTTGTATTTAAATATAGTCGATGATGAGTAGAATCCCATCAACGGGGCGTGAGGATGAGTGAAATCCCCTCCGTGAGACCGGTGATGAGTGTAATCCCACCGTGAGGTAATGTGGTTGTTGGATATGAGCTCCAACGTGTTTATCCGCGTATTCGGGTCATAGCTAGGTGCCAATGTTGATTGATTGTGTATCAAGGTGTTGTGATATGTGATCCTTGTGTGGATGTTTAAATGTGATTACACGTGTTGAGGAATTGAGCTCATGATCATGGCATTTAATTGTATATTGCTCATGCATCTTTATCTTGTGGCTCTTGTGGATCCTTGGTATATTTGTGTAATGCCTTGGCTAGATCGTGCTCGGACCCTGCAATGTTGAGGTTTGTTTTAAGAGCTTACCCTCACTAAGCATCATTGCTTACGCTCTCTTTGTTCAACATTGCAGATCCTTAGTTCGTGGGTTGCTTGAGCAAGTGGAGGGCCTCCAAGTGTGGTTGTTGGCTTGAGTACATCAAGTATGAACTTTTAAATGTTGAACATGTAATAGTTTAGGCAATGGGACACGTGTTATTTTGTTGGATGATTGTTTGTTGTTTAGGAGCTTGCTTAAACTCCATGTTATGTTGCTTTTGTATGGCTTGTGATGCCATGTTTGAATTGTAATCCATGCCTAAATTGCTTATCATGAATGTTGGCTATGTGCCTTTGAGGTTGCCTTTATGTTTGAATGTTGAAGTATGAGATTTTGGATGCTTAAATGTCATTTTTGATTCAATTGCATGTTTCCCTTGATGTATGTACATGTTGGGTGTTGGTATGGCTAAACAATGACCTTTAAATGTTGTATGAATGCTTGTTTGGGTCTAGGGATGTCCTAAATTGCATCTAGGTCCGAGTCTTGTTCGTTTTAGCTGAGTTTGGGAGTTTTGCAGTGCAAGGGTATCGATACGGTTGGTCCCGTATCGATACGACCTTCTTGTTTCAGGCCTCGTGTATCGATACGCGAGGAGGAGTATCGATACCTTTTTGGTCACTGAAGCTACTGTCCATTTTGGTATCGATACGAGAGTCTGGCGTATCGATACGGTCATCTTAGCGTTGACCGTGAGAAGTCAACCGTTGGGGAGAGTATCGATACACTCTTTGGGCGTATCGATACGGTCTTCAATGGTTGACTCTTACCAGTTGACCTATTCAAGGGGTATCGATACACCCCTTAGGTGTATCGATACCGCCTGCAGTTTAAGTTTAAAATTGGGCTGTAACATGCTAGTTTGGGTTCGTTTGATTGTTCCGTGAATGTTGTTCCGCTGAATGATCACTTAGGATTTAATACTCATCTAGACAAGATTTAAAAATGAAAAAAATTAGGGTTGCTAACCGAGGGGGAATCCTTCAGGGGTTTTCACTCGGTTTTCCCCGTGTGGCCTACTCGGGCCGGTCATTCGGCCAGACCGGGACGAGGGGGTTACACTTGTTGGTATCAGAGCCTAAGGTTACTGAGACCTTGGGCAGGTAAGTGAGGTAAGTTCAAGTTTTTGATTGATATGCACGGTGTTTGCTTGCTTAGTAAGAATGGTTGTTTATTTGACGAGTATGTTGACTTTTTATTTTAAAGCATTTGTGTAAGAGTCTCATTGCTACTTTTACAATGGAAAAAGAATTTTTAAGTGAGGGAACGTACTTGAACACTTGGAAGCCTTGCCTTGCTAACCCAGCTTTGTATGTTTTGTTGTTGTGGTTGTAGTTAATATTTGTGAGAGCGATGTCTAGACCGAGAGGTAGGCCGATAGTGGTTCGTCAGGAACCACGAGTTGCGACTCGTGTTGAGCCGGCAGTTGGTGTAGAGGCTCACATAGAAGGACCGGTTGCCGCGGGAGTTGGCGCTCCTACACCACCTCCACCACCACCACCTCCTCCGCCTGGAGCTGGAGGCGAGGATGGAGCTGAAGGAGAGGGACCTCAAGGTGGCCAAGGTCCAGCTGGAATTGATATGACTCCGCTAGTGCAAGCGATAGCGAGAGCATTTCAGGCCGCAGTTGCGGGAGCTCAGGTTGCAGCTCAACCTAGGTGTGACGATGCCAGTCGACCTTTGGAGAGGCTCCGTAGCTTGGGGGCCGAGGAGTTTAAAGGATCTACTCCGGAGAGGTCGGAGTTATGGTTGGAGAAGACAGTTCGTATCATGGCTCAGATGGGTTGTGCGGGCGCACGTAGATTGGGTTGTGTGATCTCGTTGCTTCAGGGTGATGCCTACACCTGGTGGGTCACCATTACTACTGGGGTTCCAGAGGCAGAGATTGACTGGGATTTCTTTGAGTCCGCTTTCAGGAAGAGGTACTTGGGACCGAGGTACTTGGATGAGAAGAAGCGAGAGTTCAAGGCCCTTACTCAGGGAGAGGCTTCTGTGACTGATTATGAGATCCGCTTTGTTCGCTTGAGTCAGTACGCACCAGAGTTGGTTCCTACGGAGGTGGAACGCTGTAACCGTTTTCGCTATGGGTTGAATGAAGAGGTCAAGAGATACACGTTAGCTTCTGACTACTCAAATTTTGATGTATTGGTCGCGAGGGCCAAGGACTTGGAGCACAGTTTGGGTTCGGCCAAACGATCTGGTGGTTCCAGTTCTGGTAAGAGGCATAACCACTTTGATGGTAGAGATGCCAAGAGGCACAGAGGTGGCGGACATTAGTATGACCATAGACGTGGCGGTGGCCACCATGATAGGGGCCATCAGGGCCATAGAGGAGGAGGGCGCTTGCCCGAGTGTACACGATGTGGGAGACAGCACGCTGGTGAGTGTTGGGGTAATTTCCATGCTTGTTGGAACTGTGGTTCGAGGGACCATTTTAGGAGGGATTGTCCGCATCAGGCGGCTCAGGCACTGAACATTGCTCAGGCTCCTGCGAGAGCGAATGATTTTCAGAGAGGCTGTGGGCGCGGTCGTGGCTACTTCCAGCCTAGGACTGATGCACCTAGGGTAGATGCTCAGAGGAATCTTGCTCATGTGGTGGCAGTGCAGCCAGAGGCGGGAGGACCAGCGAGAGTTTATGCTCAGAGAGAGGCCGGGAACGACACTGATGTGATAGCAGGTAATTTCGAGTTACAGTCTATGTCTTTGCTTTCTTTGGTTGATTCGGGTTCTACGCATTCCTACATTTTGAGTGAGCATGCACAGAAGTTAGATATCCCTGTTGAGATCTTAGATGTAGGTATGCATGTTACTAGTTCTTTTGGTGAGATAGTTGTGGTTAGACGTATGTATAGGAGATGCCCACTGAAGATTCAGGGTCATGTGTTCTCAGTCGATATGATGGAACTTCCCTTCTATGGTTTTAATATTATTTTGGGTATGGACTGGTTAGTTGAGCACCGGGCTAGTGTGCATTTTGAGACAAAGAGAATTTCTTTGAAGCTTTCTGATGACTACGAGGTAGTAGTAGTAGGCGAGAACATTAAGTTCTTGTCTAATGTGGTGTCAGCTTTAGAGGCTCATAGGTTGATAGACTCTGGATGTGGGGCTTATTTAGCTTATGTTATGAATCCGGATATGAGTGAAGCTAGAGCGAAAGATATCAGAACAGTGTGTGACTTTCCGGATGTGTTTCCTGAAGAGTTGCCGGGTTTGCCTCCTGACAGAGATGTTGAGTTTGTGATTGAGACTGTTTCAGGATCTAATCCAGTTTCGATAGCTCCGTATCGTATGACACCGAAAGAGTTGAAAGAATTGAAGAGTCAGTTGCAAGAATTATTAGATCGTGGTTTCATTAGGCCTAGTAGTTCTCCGTGGGGTGCTCCCGTGTTGTTTGTGAAAAAGAAAGATGGTAGTATGCGCATGTGTATTGACTATAGACAGTTGAATCAGTTGACTGTGAAGAACTAGTATCCGTTGCCTCGTATAGATGATTTGTTTGATCAGTTGAGAGGTGCTTCAGTGTTCTCGAAGATAGATTTGAGATCTGGGTACTACCAGTTGAAGGTGAAAGAGTGTGATGTTCCGAAGACAGCTTTTAGGACTAGATATGGTCACTATGAGTTTCTTGTGATGCCGTTTGGGCTCACGAATGCACATGCAGCATTCATGGACCTGATGAACAAAATTTTTAGAGACTATCTAGACCGTTTTGTAGTTGTTTTCATTGATGACATACTTGTGTACTCGAAGACAGAAGAAGAGCATGATGAGCACTTGAGATTTGTTTTACAGAGATTGTTGAGCAATCAGTTATATGCGAAGCTTAGTAAATGTGAGTTCTGGATTCGAGAGGTTGTATTTCTTGGCCATGTTGTTTCGGCCGAAGGTATCCGAGTTGATCCATCGAAGATTGAGGCTATTGTTGAGTGGAAACAGCATAAGTCTGTGACCGAGATTAGGAGTTTCCTAGGTTTAGCCGGTTATTATAGGAGATTTGTTGATGGTTTCTCTAGAGTAGCTGCCCCTTTGACTAAATTGTTGCAAAAATGAGTTAAGTTTGAATGGTCAGATGCAAGACAGAATGCCTTTGAGAAATTAAAAGAAGCGTTGACGAATGCTCCAGTGTTAGTGCAACCTATTTCTGGTAAGGAGTTTGTGATTTACAGTGATGCTTCCTACGTAGGCTTAGGATGTGTCTTGATGCAAGATATGAGAGTTTTTGCTTATGCTTCTAGACAGTTGAAGATTCATGAGAAGAACTATCCTACTCATGATATAGAGCTAGCCGATGTTGTGTTTGCATTGAAGATTTGGCGTCATTATTTGTATGGTGAGAAGTGTATAGTTTACACCGATCACAAGAGCTTGAAGTACTTGATGACACAGAAAGAGTTGAACTTGTGACAAAGAAGATGGTTAGAGTTGCTAAAAGATTATGATTTGACCATTGAGTACCATCCGGGTAAAGCAAATGTAGTAGCCGATGCTTTGAGTAGGAAAGTGGCCGTAGAGTTGAGAGCTATGTTTGCTAGATTGAGTGTGTCCGATGATGGTGGTTTGATCACCGAGTTGCAAGTGAAGCCTTCTTTGATTCAGTTGATTAGAGAGAAGCAGTTGCAAGATGTGAGTTTAGTTCCTCATGTTCAGGATATAGCCGAAGGAAGACCGACCGATTACAGTTTCAGTGGTGAGAGCTTGTTGTGCTTTAGAGATAGAATTGTTGTACCAGAATGCGTTGAGTTGAGACGTTAGATTCTGAGTGAAGCACATTCGAGTCCCTTTTCTATGCATCCGGGTAGTACCAAAATATACCGAGATTTGAAGAATGATTACTTCTAGGTTGGTTTAAAGAGAGATGTAGCCGAGTATGTGAGCTGTTGTATGGTTTGTCAGAGAGTGAAGGCAGAACATCAGGTTCCTTCAGGTTTGTTACAGCCTTTGAAGATTCCGGAATGGAAATGAGAGAGGATCACCATGGATTTTGTGTCGGGGTTGCCTTTGTCTTCTTCGAAGAAAAATTCAGTTTGGGTGATTGTTGATAGGTTCACTAAGTGTGCTCACTTCTTAGTGGTGAACACTACGGATTCCTTAGACAAGTTGGCAAACTTGTATATCCGTGAGATTGTGAGACTTCATGGAGTTCCGAAGTCTATTATTTCAGATAGGGATCCTAGATTTACTTCGAGGTTCTGGGGTTGCTTGCATAGTGCTCTAGGTAGCCGTTTGCATTTCAGCACGTCTTATCATCCACAGTCCGATGGGCAGTCAGAGCGAGTGATACAGATTCTAGAGGATATGCTTCGTTGTTGTGTGATTGACTTCCAGGGTTCTTGGGAGAAGCACTTACCGTTAGTTGAGTTTGCTTACAACAACAGTTATCAGTCTAGTATTCAGATAGCACCCTATGAGGCTTTGTATGGTAGACGGTGTAGGACTCCGATTTGTTGGGCTGAAACAGGTCAGAGATTGCTACCTATGCCAGACTTGCTTAAGGGGACTACCGACAAAGTAAAGTTAATTTGTGACCGTTTGAAAGCAGCTTCCGATCGTCAGAAGTCTTATGCAGATTTGAAGAGGAAAGAGATTGAGTACTCAGTGGGTGAGAAAGTGTTTCTGAAAGTATCTCCGTGGAAGAAGGTAATGAGATTTGGCCGAAAGGGCAAGTTGAGTCCGAGGTTCATTGGTCCGTATGAAATAGTTGAGCGGATTGGGCCTGTAGCTTATCGTTTGAGGTTATCTTCTGAGTTAGAGAAGATCCATGATGTCTTTCATGTGTCTATGCTTAGGAGATATAGATCGGATCCTTCTCATGTGATGCCCGTTGAGGAGATAGAGTTAAATCCGGATTTGTCCTATAATGAAGAGCCCGTTGAGATACTTGCTTCTGATAGCAAGGTATTGCGTGGCAAGACCATAGAGTTGGTCAAGGTGTTGTGGAGACATAGAGGTGTGGAAGAGGCCACGTGGGAGAGGAAAGCGGATATGGTTGAGCAGTTTCCGTATCTATTTTCGCCAGGTAATTTCGGGGACGAAATTCCTTAAGTGGGGGAGAGTTGTAACACCCGGGTTTAGGGGTTAGGTGAAAATAATATTTTAATATTATTTGGGCTCGGGTTTATAATCAAATGATTCTTTAAAATTTCGGGTTTCAAAATAAGTTTTTTGAAATGGGACCAAATTGATTTAATTGCAAGTTGAGGAGCTATTTAAAGAATAAAGGAATAGCCATTCATTAATGGCCTTTTTGTAATTTACCCATCCTTCAATTTAAATCCCCCATTTTCCCCAAATAACCACTATTCACCCTCTTCCTAATCTCACCCAACGTTAGAAGAGCTCATCCTCCCCAATCTACTATTCCATTTCAAAGCTCCCTCATTTCAACTTCATTTTGAAAGGTAATGACATTTTTGACTTCCCCTCATCTCCCTCTCTTTAAAAGTACCTTTTATTTTCATTTTCATGGAGGTTTTAGAAAATGGAATTTTTTAAGGTTTGGATTAAAAATAGAAACTTTATGATGTTAAGTGAAGTGTTTTGATTTAATATGTTTAGTTATGATGTATAGAGGTCAAATGGTATAACATATGTGAATTTCAAATGATTTTGAGCAATTTTCGGATTTGGGTAAACATGGGGTTTTTGGAGGGTTTTAAAGTGGTTTTTGGGGTGGTTTTATGTTGGTTTTTGAGGGCTGGTGCTAGTATGATATATGAGGGTCACTTTGGGTGTGTTTGATGATTGTTTGGATGCTTGAATTGGAAGATTTCAGTGGGTTTTGTGGGTTGCTCGGGAATTCTATTTTGGGCTTGGTTTTGAGTGTTGGTTGCTTGAAAACGTTAATCCGGGTTAGTTCCGACGATGAGTTATTGATTGTGGATGTTTTGTTTGTGTTTGGGATTGATTAGAATCGCGTTTGGGCAACGGTGAAGCATCGGAAGTAAATCCGGGAAGTTGAAGGTGGTCGTTTGCTTGGTCTTTGAGCTTGGGAGCTTAGGTGAGTGGTTAATTGTTTTACTTGGTTTTAACATGGTTGGTTCGAGTATATGGACTAGGTTGGGCTTGGTAGACCCACCTAGAGTTAGGATTAGGGTGGTAGCCTAATCCTAAACTTGATCTAGAGCCTTTGGATGAACTCATATATGTGGTTGTGTATGTCTCGTATGGAATGTGATATGAATGCTTATGTATATTGTGTTATACATGTGAGATGGGGCATGATTTGTGATGCTTGAGACATGCATGATGATGGTATATGGTGAGTACGTGCTAAGCACGGAATCGATTGAAATGAGTAATGTGGAATGAGTAAAATGTTGGCACTAGTATGCTTGAGTACAAATGATCGATCATTAGGATGTTAGTGTGTACACATGAGTCAAAAGTCGCGCGTGGCCTTGGTGGCGTTGAGTCACCAAGGAGGAGTACGGGTTCGCCCAGAAATTTGTATTTAAATATAGTCGATGATGAGTGGAATCCCATCGACGGGGCGTGAGGATGAGTGGAATCCCCTCCGCGAGACCGGTGATGAGTGTAATCCCACCGTGAGGTAATGTGGTTGTTGGATATGAGCTCCAACGTGTTTATCCGCATATTCGGGTCATAGCTAGGTGCCAATGTTGATTGATTGTTTATCAAGGTGTTGTGATATGTGATCCTTGTGTGGATGTTTAAATGTGATTACATGTGTTGAGGAATTGAGCTCATGATCATGGCATTTAATTGTATATTGCTCATGCATCTTTATCTTGTGGCTCTTGTGGATCCTTGGTATATTTGTGTAATGCCTTGGCTAGATCGTGCTCGGACCCTGCAATGTTGAGGTTTGTTTTAAGAGCTTACCCTCACTAAGCATCATTGCTTACGCTCTTTTTGTTCAACATTGCAGATCCTTAGTTCGTGGGTTGCTTGAGCAAGTGGAGGGCCTCCAAGTGTGGTTGTTGGCTTGAGTACATCAAGTATGAACTTTTAAATGTTGAACATGTAATAGTTTAGACAATGGGACATGTGTTATTTTGTTGGATGATTGTTGGTTGTTTAGGAGCTTGCTTAGACTCCATGTTATGTTGCTTTTGTATGGCTTGTGATGCCATGTTTGAATTGTAATCCATGCCTAAATTGCTTATCATGAATGTTGGCTATGTGCCTTTGAGGTTGTCTTTATGTTTGAATGTTGAAGTATGAGATTTTGGATGCTTAAATGTCATCTTTGATTCAATTCCATGTTTCCCTTGATGTATGTACATGTTGGGTATTGGTATGGCTAAACAATGACCTTTAAATGTTGTATGAATGCTTGTTTGGGTCTAGGGAAGTCCTAAATTGCATCTAGGTCCGAGTCTTGTTCGTTTTAGCTGAGTTTGGGAGTTTTGCTGTGCAGGTGTATCGATACGGTTGGTCCCGTATCGATACGACCTTCTTGTTTCAGGCCTCGTGTATCGATACGCGAGGAGGAGTATCGATACCTTTTTGGTCACTGAAGCTACTGTCCATTTTGGTATCGATACGGGTCTCTGGCGTATCGATACGGTCATCTTAGCGTTGACCGTGAGAAGTCAACCGTTAGGGAGAGCATCGATATACTCTTTGGGCGTATCGATACGGTCTCCACTGGTTGACTCTGACCAGTTGACCTAGTCAAGGGGTATCGATACACCCCTTAGGTGTATCGATACCGCCTGCAGTTTAAGTTTAAAACTGGGCTGTAACATGCTAGTTTGGGTTCGTTTGATTGTTCCGTGAATGTTGTTCCGCTGAATGATTACTTATGATTTAATACTCATCTAGACAAGATTTAAAAATGAAAAAAATTAGGGTTGCTAACCGAGGGGGAATCCTTTAGGGGTTTTCACTCGGTTTTCCCCGTGTGGCCCACTCGGACCGGTCATCCGGCCAGACCGGGACGAGGGGGTTACAATAAAAGATTTTTATCTACTATAACAAAATGAATTTATCTTAATAAGATTTATCAAATATCACTCTTAATTTCTGCATCAAGTTAAAGAGTATCATTTGTCATAGTATTTTATAAATTGGAATAGTAAGCATAGCAATGAATAATACACCATGTAGGTATCTAAGAAAAGAGGTGGTGCACTAGGCACGCTTAAATACCAAGTCTATCGTAGAACTTATCGTATACATGCACATTCTGTACTATCACAATACTTTCCAATAATTTATTTAAAAAAATTTCGTAGATCGTGAGAATCAAATCAACATATTGATAAGGATATTTGATTGAATAACTTTTAATCCAACAATACTTTGCTCATACTCATTCATAGAGCTTACCTTATCATTGTTGGTTACCCATAATAGAATTTATGCCAACTAATCCATGGGTGAATTAGCTTCTTAACATCCTACTTTATTCATATTTTTCGACAAATCTAGATAGGATACTTCAAAGGTCTAACATGAGGACAACTCTTTTAATCCAATTTTTGTTCGCAATATCGAGATTCAAAAACCATCATAAAAGAATCTCATTATGGATTCTCAAAGCCATCAAACAATTGTTTGACTTTAACCAAACGTTGTAATTACTAACTAATTATACAATCATTATCTTATTGATTGTCAAAATCTTGATATTTGAATAAATATGATATTTATTCATGAATTTTTTTCCTCCATCGAATTTTTGCTATACGTTAAAATCGTAATCGTCACAAAAAAATTATAAATTCTATTAATCTCATTAGAAGAGATTATTAGCACTCACAAAAGCAACTTAATTCGATGAGGCAACCGAAAATTTATTCGATGAGGCAACCCAAAACTTATTCGATAAGGCAATTGAAAATTTATTCGATAAGGCAACCGAAAACTTATTCAATAAGGCAACCCAAAATTTAACCGTCTCCACCATCTCAAAACACAATTCATGCAACCACGTCACATTCACACGGACAATTTATGGTGTGTATATCACTGAGAATATCTTTTCTCAAAAGCTGAATTTGCTTTAAATTTTAACCAAGTTTCAATAGCAGTAAAATTTGCTTTTAAATTGTTAGAAATATAATTGCGAAATGAAACCGTTAGCACTAACTGGATAAAACAAAGCAAATTAAAAGTGATTGAACCATTTGCTGTGTTGTGGTATAACCACTGCACTGGACGATTATGTTTGGGCCATCATGGTCAGATTCATATCGGATCAAGTCTAATTGTAACCTTATATTCAAATATAATTAATACGATAATTTTTTTGTTTATATTTGCAGGATTTATAAATAAAAATAACAAAATGTGTGACATGTATAGTCAAAACTATTATGGCAACAGTGAATTGATTTGAACTACAATATTTATAATTTTTCTCCCATATTTTGTTTAATAATAATTTAATAAGTTCAATTTTGGTTTAAGATTAAGTATCTATTATTAATTAATTTATTTCTTTGGATCTCTTCAAGCACATGCATTGGTTAAGACTTGGCAACCAAATATAAAACAACAGAAAAGAAAAAGAAAAGATGAGTTTTTATGAAGGATGTACAAAATGACTTTTCCAAGGTAAAAGAAAAGCTTCATTCTTTAGAAAAAAATGAGGCTTTTCACAAAAGGGAAATTCACCACTTTCACATTTAACTCCAAAGTACAAATAAATAAAAAACTCAAATACGGTTAAGATATTGCATGGTTTCCAAATGGTAACATATATTTTTTTACATTTTATTTTAAAATATAGAAAATAAATAAAACATACATTGCACTCATAAAATGATAATAATAAAACATATATTACAATTTTAATTCGCTTTCTGAAAAATTTATTAAAAATGCTTATGGAATGAATTGAATACGGTTCAATTTTTTTTATAACTTTACCAAGCCTAAATCAAGTCGATCCAGCTTGCGCATACTCAATATTCAAAAAATAATAAAATATTTTATTTTAATATATGTTTTATAATTAAGTTTGAAAAAAAATAATCTTTAAAATGCAATTGATACAATTTCAAATTATTAAAAATCTTGTCCAATCTTTTATTTTAATTTAACGTTTAAATTATTAATTAAACTTTATACATGTTTAAATGTGCTTAAACTAATATCTTTCTGATGTTACAATAATAATTATATCAATCGACTTAAAACTTTGATATTTTATCATGTCGAACTTTTATAGGAAGAATCTAAAATATAACCGGTTAATACAAGGAAAAAACAACTATAATCGATTATCACCGAAAGATTTATCAAGTGCGTAAGATTTTAGGTTAAACTGAATAATATTTTAAGTTGAAACCGAAAATATTACATTCTTTATAACAAATCAGGTAAGTTGCATAATTAGTCAAGAAACTCATGTAACATTCTCGGTTGTAACTGAAAGTATTACGAATTGTGTAACTTTTTAAAGTAAATATAATAACATTTTAAATTAAAATCCGTCACAATATAACATTTTCTTGTTGTAACCAAAATTATTATCAATTGTATAACTTTTTAAATTTAACATGTTCAGATTTTAAATTAAAATTCACCTTAAATTAACCTTTTTAACTTTAGGTGCTGCACAACAGAATTACTGAACTTTTATGTGATACTATATAATATGAGAATGATGAGAAAATTTCACCTTGGATTCTCCTTGAAATCCCCACCAACGCACTATGTTTCTGATCTTAGCAGCTTTCTTTATTCATGTAATCATTATTCATAAGAAATGAAGTGAATGAAAAGTTCCATGGCCACAAAAATAAAACCCCCATTTTTTATTTATCTAAATTTGGTAGCTTTAGTTGAGGAAGTTGACCACCCAACCATTACAATTGGGTCCTTGATGTTTTCCAATATCAATTACTTGCATTTTATTTGCCTTCCAAATTTTGATTCTCATCAACTTTCTTGGTCATTCTTTGTTCCGCAAGACAAGTCTTTTGCGTATTCGTGTTTTATCGCCTCTTTTAAATACAGAATATTTGTATTTAAAGTTAAAACTCAATTATAATAATATTCTTATTATTTCATTAGTTTTTGAATAATTGGACATGCAATAACCGAATTAATTGTGGAATATTAAGGGTAATTGTTTATAGTTTTTGGTATTGATGGTGGTAATTGGCAGAAGGGCCCTTGGTCTAATTCATACATGCATGCATGTAGGGTTAATTGTAGCAGCTTTTTATTTAATTTATTTGCTTCATTGTTAAGTAAAAAAATATAAATATTTACGAGGAAAACCTGGAGGACCATCTCTGCAAATGGATCCAATGTCTTGCACATGCAAACATTAGTTTGTGGGGATTATAAGCCCTCTGCAATGTGAAAAAAAATATATGATAATTCTCACATAAAAAGTAACAGCTTCAACATAAAAAAGGATCACAAATATTTAATAAAAGTAATGTATTTTAGTTTAACCAACGTCAAGATTCGAACTGTTGACGTTGTAAGGAACCTAACGTCTTATCTTATTGGACTAACTAGTCACCGGTAAAAAGCTTGCACTAATATTTTTTTTTAAAAATAATTTCAAATTTAGGTTTTATAGTTTTATGAGCATGAAGTGTGTAATGTTGTTATTAACAAGTTTCACGGCCACCTCTTTACTTTCGCATGTAAGTTTTTTTAGTTTAATTTTGTTTGGAAAAGTGGATTAGGTTTTGGCACAGTTGAGAAATGTTGAAGTTCGTTTTTTTTTTTAAATAAGTTCAGCGGATTAAATCTTAACATTATATATGGAACAAACTAGACTGGAATGATCACTCTCATAATAAGCCTATGCAATACTTAATTCGAATTAATAGATACCAGAAGTTCAAACCTCATTTTAGATAAGTCATATTTGAATTTTCTAGTTATTTATAGTTCGAACAGAATTCCTCTAACCCTTCTTAATTGTTAAACTAATTATATATTTAGTACTTGTAATGATCGATTAAAAAATTGTAATTTTTGCTTTAAAAAGTATAGTTTTTCAGAATTCTGGTTTGCGTACAACTTTTTGATTAATCTCATCAGCCCATGGGAGTTAAAGAGATTGGATTCAAAGGCCCATTTGATATTTGATATTGGAAATGAATTGAGTTTTGGTTTCAAAACCAATACATGATTCATTTGTCAACTCTATAACATTTCACGTTTATTTTTCTATATTCAAAAGGACCGAATTGAAGCCATTGACAATGTGAATATGATTGCTTCTCGATCCGGATGAGGATTTTGCCCCCTTCTGTGGTTACTCCAACTCAATTGATTTCCCGATGCCAAATTGTTGGTCTGGCTGACGATCTTCACACAAAGGATAACGAGACTTTGACCTATTCCAGTTCCTGCTCTCAACCATCCCAAGTAAAAAATACTTCTTTCGAGGGGACGTGAGATTTCCCTTATAAATAATACGAAACGACAAGAGATGAAAAGAGGAAGTTGAACTGGTAGAGTAGGGAAGTTCACAGCAGCCCATTCAAGTCCTAGGATGCAGTTTTTACAAAGGGTATGACCACACCATAAACAATGTTGAAGGATTCGCAGCATATCGGGCACTCTAAACCCTCATCCTTGCTAACGACAGAAGAGCTTTCATTGATCGTACATTCTGATGAGGGTAACGGCAGAAGACCTTTCATTGTCGGGCAATGTGGCTGGTAGCAAAACTCCACATGCTGATAGAAGGAACGCACGCGATTACATAAAAAACATCATTTTCTTGTAGCAGAAACAGAACCTCAAGCATTATAAGTTATAACATAATGTCATATACAAACAGTACGGGGTACCAAAAGACAACCTGATAAGAAAAATAAGATGAGTAACAATCACGTTCTCTAGAAATACTTGGCTTAGCATTACGATTTTAATGGCACAAAACTAATGCTAACGTATCGATCTAGCAGTCCATCTTGAAGTAACCCCTACTAATGCTAACGTATCGATCTAGCAGTCAATCTTGAAATATGGCCTTGGTTAACATCTCAAAGATCTCATTGGAAAACCAATTCTGTCTACTCTGAATTAGTTATAAGAAAACCCTCTTTATTTTCTTGAAGTATCAATGTCTAACACTTATGCCCGACACATGGATATGGAGATATGACTTCAAAGGATCCTCCAAATACATTGGTAAACTTTGTTAGGAAGTTTGTTAGTTTGCTGTAGGTTTAGATAATAATCTCCTACTTATTAGGGATATTGTTAGGTGTTTGAACTAGTCTAAAGTTATTAGCTTTTTAGTTCAGTAAGTTAACTTTCTGTTCCTTATTTATAGTTGTTCTGTTATGCAAAAGCTGTATTTAAGCCAGCTCTTTCTTTCAATAAGATATCAGTTTTTTCTTCTACTTTGAATTCATCTCTAACATTTGGTATCAAAGCCACACACGAGGCCTGATTGAATTAGAAACAACAGTTTTCTACGTAAGTGATAATTTAAAAATGGCTATGGAAAGTTCGTTCGTGCAACCATCTGTACCGAAGTTCGATGGGTATTATGATCATTGGGCAATGCTGATGGAGAACTTTTTACGATCAAAAGAATACTGGAATGTGGTGGAAAATGGAATACCTGCAGCAGCAGAAGGTGGTGTCTTGACAGAGGTACAAAAGAAGCATATCGAAGACCAGAAGCTGAAAGATTTAAAAGCAAAAAATTACTTGTTTCAGGCTCTAGATCGTTCTGTTCTAGAAACAATTCTCAACAAAGAAACATCTAAGAGCATTTGGGATTCAATGAGGCAGAAACATCAAGGCGCAACAAGGGTGAAGCAGTCACATTTGCAAGCTTTACGAAAAGAGTTTGAAAATTCTTGAAATGAAAGAAGGAGAATCTGTAAGTGAGTATTTTGCTAGAACTCTTACCATAGTCAACAAGATGAAAGCAAATGGTGAGAGCAAGGGGATAGTGAGGTGGTCGCTAAAATTCTGCGATCAATGACTCATAATTTTAACTATGTGGTGTGTGCTATTGAGAAGGCAAAGGATACAAGTCTCTTATCAATTGATGAACTACAAAGCAGTCTGCTCGTGCATGAGCAGCGTATGAAAAATAAGTCTTCAATAGAAGAAATTCATGCTTTGAAGATTTCTTTTGGAGAGCAATTTGGAGGCAGAGGTCGCGGTCGAGGAAGCTTTAGAGGAAGAGGAAGGGGAAGAGGCAGACAAACCTTCGATAAATCCACTGTAGAATGCTTCAAGTGTCACAAGTTGGGGCATTTTCAGTGGGAATGTTCTAGCAAAGAGGCGAATTATGCAGAGGCGCAAGGAGAAATGTTGTTGATGGCTTACATTGATGCTGCTGCACCCATAAAAACAAACATGTGGTTTCTTGATTCAGGCTGCAGCAATCACATGTGTGGGAAGAAAGATTATTTCACTGATTTTGATGAAAATTTCAGTGATACAGTGAAGTTAGGTGACAATACTAGTATGGTGATCGCAGAGAAGGGTAATGTGAGATTGAAAGTGAACGATGTGGTGCAAATTATTACAGGAGTTTTTTATGTGCCACAACTGAAGAATAACTTGCTGAGTGTAGGGCAATTACAAGAGAGGGGGCTTTCCTTCCTATTTCAGCATGAGAAGTGCAAAGTGTATCATCCAGAAAAAGGCCTGATTTTGGAAATCAAGAAGTCTGCAAATAGAATGTTCATGTTTAGTGCAGTATGTCAGCCTTTAGCAACTGCGTATTTTGGTGCAATTACAGAAGATCTTGCACAGCTCTGGCATTGCAGTTATGGGCATTTGAGCTTTAAAGGCTTGAAGACTCTTCAACAGAAAGAAATGGTGAATGGCCTACCACAACTAATGTCTCCATCAAAGCTCTGTAAGGATTGTCTGATAGGAAAGCAACACAGAGATCCGTTTCCGAAAAGAAGTACTTGGAGAGCATCACAAGTTCTACAGTTGATACATGCTGACATTTGCAGACCGATCACACCCATCTCCAACAGCAAAAAGAGGTATTTAATCACCTTTACTGATGACTTCAGTAGGAAAACATGGGTTTATTTTCTAATAGAAAAATCTGAAGCCTTCACTACCTTCAGAAAGTTTAAAGTTCACGTTGAAAAGGAATCATGTTGTTTTATTAAAAATTTGCGTACAAATCGAGGTGGAGAATTTACATGTAACACCCGTGTTTTGGGGCTAGAAGTTAGTCGGGTTAGTTGGTTCGAGTCGGTAAAATTTATTTTAATCAAATTGACCTTAGTGTGAGCAAATTGAGTTTAGAAAGAAAGGGAGGGATCATTTTGGTAATTTAACCAAAATAAAAATAATGACAACCTTATCATAAGATAAAGCTATCATCTTTCTCATTTCCTCCCCTCCTCACCGTGTAAAACATCCCAAACTCTCCCAAACCCAAATTTGATAATTCATCAAATTTCTTCATCAATTCAAGGGGTTTTTGAAAGGTAATTATGTTTTCTTAATCTCCTCTTCATCCTCTATCTATCTATAGTCTTAGATTTCAAAGTTATGGAGTTTTAAAAATTAGGGTTCATATCAAAGTTTGGGTTTTTAAGGGGTTTTTCATCTTGTTTTGATAAATTGAGTTGGGGCTTTGTTTAATCATGTTAAAATACACATAATATGTTAAAATGAGTAATTTTGGGTAAAAAAATCCGAAATTGGGTTTTGGTGGATTTTTAGGAAGGTTTTTAGATGAGTTTGGGTATGATTAATGTTGGAATTTGAGGGTTGATGTTAGAGTAATAGTTGGGGGTTGTTTTGGAAGTGTTTGAATGTGTTAAAAATGTTGAAATCACAAGTTTTGGACTATTTTTCATGGCTGCTCGGATTTGGTGATTTTGGGGATTGTTCATGGCTTAAATTGTGTGTTTGATGTTGGAAATTGGGGGTTGATGATTATACTATAGTTGGGCAGTGTTTTGAACATGTTTAAGAGTGTTTTGGATGACTACAATTCTGATTTTTGACGGGTTTTAGTGGAAGTACGAAAATGAGAAATTGAAGAATGAACTTGACTTTGAATTGTGAGAATTGAAGTGGATTTGTGTGTTGATGCTAAACTTTGGGTTTGTGACTGATTTTGAGGTTAATATATTGTTTTTGAATGGTTAGAAGCAAGAGAAATCAATGGTGAAGCTTCGGGCTCGAATCCGGAAACTTGGATGCTTGGTAGGCTTGTCGGCTTGTGCTAATGAAGTAGTCGGTGAGTGGTTAAAATATTTTAAATGGTTTGAGCAATTGGTTCGAGCATGTGGACTAGGTTGAGATTGGTAGACTCACCTAGAGTTAGGATTAGGGTGGTAGCCTAATCCTAAGCTTTAGTTAGAGACATTGGATGATCTCTTTAATTGATGTTATGCCTCATGATGATTTGTGTTATGATGATTATGTATAATGTGTTATACATGTTGTTGAGGCATGGTTTGATGCATTGCTATGCATGTGGTTTGGATTGTAAATTGTGTATGATGATGTTGAGTTTAATATGATGTAAGATGCCATATTATTACTCTTGAACATGGCATTATGCATGTTGTTGAGATATTTGATGTTGAGCTTAATATGATGTAAGATGCCATATTATGACTCTTGAACATCAAAGGTTGTGAAATTTGATTATTATTGGCACTAGTATGCTTGGGTACAATGATCGATCATTAGGATGAGTGTGCACACAAATTGAGTCAAAACGTACGTGGCCTTGGTGGCGTTAAGGCACCAAGGAGGAGTACGGTGATGTAATATTCCACCGGAAATTTATATATATTCTACGTGATGATGAGTGGAATCCCATCCGTAGGGCATGTGGAAATGCGTTCCACATGCAAGGCCGGTGATGAGTGTAATCCCACCGAGGTAAGGTTGATGTTGGAAAATGCGTTCCAACATGTTATCCGCGTATTCGAGTCATAGCTAGGTGCCAATATGAGAAAGTATGTTTATGCCAATATGAGATTATGCATACATGCTAATATGAATTGATATGTGTATCAATGTGATATGAAATGTGAAGTGATATATGATTTGGTTAATGCATTGAGGTATATATATATATCGTTGTAAGTTGAGCTTATGAGATGTTGAGCATGACATATTAATGAATAATTGTGCATGCATCATCTATGTTTATGGCTCATGTGGATCGAAGGTAAAATCATGTATAACATCATGATAGTTGCTCGAGCTTGGACCCTGCATTGTCGAAAGTTTGTTTAATGAGCTTACCCTCACTAAGCTTTTATGCTTACGCTCTCTTTTGTTCGACAATGCAGATAATTAGCTTGTGGGTGGCAAGGGCAAGGAAAGGTCTCCAAGTGTTGCTTTTGGGTGAGCTCAATGTATGATTTATAAATTGAAGAATTGTAATAGTAAAGCAATGGGATAGGTGTGGTTGTTTTGGATGCCTTGTTCGACTTGTAAATATCACTTAAGATGCATGCCTTGATGAATGCTTGAGTGATGTATGTCTGTAGATGTTTAAATTGCTTATCATGTGTGTTGGTCATATGCCTTGTTTCATGTTTGGATGCTTAAGTTGCTTGTATGATTTGTGCACCACCTTGAGTTGATTAGTGCCTTTGGTTCTTGTGAAAGCATGATTTTATGGTTGGTTTGCCTTAGGATTGATGATAGTGTGTTGGTTGAAGTTTTAGAGGGATTTAGGGGCCTCCTTGTGCCTTAAATCAGCTCAAACTGCAGGTTCGTAGCAGGGGGTATCGATACCCTTGGTACGGTATCGATACCTCCCTCTTGATTCAGGCTTCGGGTATCGATACCCATGGGGAGGGTATCGATACCTTTTTGGTGAATGAAGCTACTGCCAAATTCGGTATCGATACCCACCTTAAGGGTATCGATACCGTTGGGGGAGGGTATCGATACCCCTTTAAGGGTATCGATACCGCTAGGGACGGGTATCAATACCCCCCTGACGGGTATCAATACCCCCTTGCAGTTAAAGCTTAAAAATTGGGCTTGAGATGTCCGTTTGAGTTGAAATTTGGCAGAGAGGCATGAAACATGACTAATTTCATAATGGTAACTTAAAATTTGGTAAAGTCCTCTTAATTTCCAGAATTTACAAATTGGTCCCTAAATTCGTATTTTGTGCAATTGAGTCCCTTATTGTTTTCCGATTGCTGTGATTTTTGAGTATGCTTATCTCAAGAGTATGCCTAGGTTTAATGTGCATCTAGACAAGTTTAAAAAGAAAAAAAAAGGGGTCGCTAATCAAGGTTGACTTTCGGGTTGACTTTGGTTTTCCCCGTGTAATCTTCGTAGTTCGGGTCAGCCGTCTAGGCCGGGCTACGGGGGTTACATTTGTTGGCATCAGAGCTTAAGGTTTCCGAAACCTTGGGCAGGTAAGTGAAGTAAGTTGTGTTTTATGATTGATATGCACGGTGTTTGCTTATCATGTAAGCATGTTGCTTGTTATTCGAGTATGCTGTAATGAATGATTGCTTGCTTTGTAAGTATGATTGCTTGTATGACAAGTATGTTGGTTATTTGTTTAAAAGCATGTTGCTCGTTACCCGTGTATGCGGTGATGTGTGATTGTTTGATGGAGAAGGTATGTTGTTTGATCGTATGCATATGTTTGCTTGTTTAGCAAGTATGCCTTGTAATATGCATGATTGAGCATGTATGTGTGTTGAGTTGCTTGAAGCATGTTGAGTAGAGTCCCATTGCTTCTATTACATCGGAAAAAGAGATTTTAAGTGAGGAAATCATACTTGAGCCACTTGGACCTTTTCCTTTGCTAACCCAGTTTGTATGTTAATGTGTTGTTGTTGTTGTTAGTTTATTACTTTTTGGTAAGTTTGAGGCCAAGGCGTGGACTGTGAATCGGTAAGTGGAAACTGTGGGTTTTGAAAATGTGAATGATGTTGAGGGAGTCCATCATCTTGGTTAGGGAGGTGTGGTTGTACCGGACTTGAGGTACAATTTGTTTGACTGAGTTAGTGTGTATGTGGGTTAGTTCCTGTTGATGAGGAACGATGTGATCGGTTCTGGTGTTAGTAGTGAAAGAGGCGACGACTTATGAGTGGGATTCAGAGTGTTATCAATGATATAGTAGGTAAGCCCTTGGTACAGTTTTGAGCTTGTTCCCTTCTGATTGATTCTGAGTCTGCACTTCTGTATATTGTTAGCAAGCATGCAAGTTTGAATGTGCCGATGAGGTGTCAGAGGTAGGTATGAGTACTATAGTTCTTTTGGGGCGAGATCAGAGTAAGGGTCTCGTTTGTGTAATCTGAAATTTAGAAATGCTAGTTGGTGATCGTTGGGATTCAGCCTATGGTTTTCATACAAGACAGTCATTCAGTGTCCGTGAGTGGAAATCAATATGTGTGATTGGGCCAGTGTGCGTTTGAGTTGTCTTCCAGCGAGAAGGAGAGATGAAGTTACTTCCGATATAGTTGAGCTGAGAAGGAAGTCTTGAGCTTTAAATTCAGATTGTTTGGTAGTGTGATGTTTTGAGTCGTCAGGACCGATGTTACAGAACAAGTTCAAGCATGATTGTTTGTGTGCGATTAGGACTGCCTTTTTGAAGTTTCGAGATGCTCTAAGAACATTTTAGAAGAATCAGATTTTGTTGAAGAACCAGTCTGAAAACAATAGGGTCGAAGACTATCAGCTGTGCACAGGTGTAGTTGCAATTTCCACGGATACTTCATTTTGTGTGGGCATGTAAGAAAATTTGATGTACGTGTTGAGACCTTGGAAGTAGGGACACATGTGACTAGACCTTGTGGTGAGATAGTGGTGGTCAAAAAAAAAAAAAGTGCAGAAGATGTTTGTTGATGGTTCAGGGTTATGTGTATGCAGTAAATGTGAAGTGATCTCCTTCCTACAGTTTTGAGGTACGTTTTGACAAGGTTTGGCTTGAAGAGCACAGAGTTAGTGTATACATTGAGACAAAGAGAAAGAGTTGCCTTGAAGTTGCAGGTCTCAGTGGGACTGTAGTAGTAGGCGAGGGTGTGAACTTCTTATTGAATGGTTGATCCAGCTGTGGAGGTCGAAGATTGATTGAGTTTAGTTGGCAGACTTGTTTGGCAATTGTAATGGATTTGATTTTTGAACGAAGATTAGACCGCGGAATGTTAGTATAGTTTGTGTTTTCTTAAAAGTACTTGGAAGAATTGCCTGGTTTGTCTCCTGACAGAGAAGAAGAGCTTATTATTGATACCGTCTCCGAGTTTGCTTCTGCTTTGATTTTTCTGTGTCTTATAGTTCCCGAAAGAATTGAGAGTGTTAAAGAATCAACTATGATATTTGTTAGACCATAGGTTCATTAGGTCTAGTACGTCATATTAGAGGATGACAGCACAATTTGTGAAGAAGTGAGAGTAGCAGTACGAGGATGTGGTTAGATTCAGACAGTTGAAACCAGTGGCAGTGAATGATTAGTATCCACTTCCAAGTGTCAGCGATTTGTTGATCAGTTAGTGGGTGCTTCAGTCTTTCCGAAGATTAATTCGAGATCCGTTTACTACCAGTTGAAAGTGAGAAAAGTTGAAGTATCGAAGAAGGCCATGACGAGTTTTGAAGTTAGTGTGGTAGCACCTTTTAGAAAATCAGCTGGATGTCAAGTTACACAACGTGAACTTCGAGTTAATGAAGATGTTCTCCTAGGACATGCAGATCAGCCGAGTGCATTAGAGTAAATCCTAACTATGCAGAAGATGATGTAAGTTGAAAGAAACTTTAATGGAAGCTTCGACCTTGATCCGGAAAAAAAAACCATAGTGATGTGTTACATGTAGGGTTAGGTTGTGTGCTTATGCAAGACGAAAGATTTGTGGCTTGTTCATCGAGATAGTTGGAAGACCGTGAAAAGAGTTATCCGGTATGAGACGTAGAGTTAATTACAGTTTTGTTTGCTTCGAAGACTTGAAGACTATGATCTCAAGATTGAGTACCATCCGAAGAAAGCCAACGTAGTAATCGATGATTCGAGTTGTGTTTGTTGGTAGATTAGTAGTTGAGTTGCGAGATGTAATTGTCGAATTCAGTTTACCAAATGATAGTGGTTTTGTGGCCAAGTTTCATGTGAAGCCTACTTTGAATCAGATATTTAAAGAGAAACAGTTGCAAGACAGGTTCTGGGCACCTCACGTGCAAGATATAGCGAAAAGAAGACCTTCAGAATACAGTTAAGAGATGATAGAGTTTGTATTGTTAGAGACAAAATAGTTGTGCCGATTGACATAATGTTTCGAGATGCATTGTTTTGGCCGAAGCACGCGGCAGTTCATTTGTATTGCATCAAAGTAGTATGAAGACATATTGTGGGTTGAAGATGAGTACTTTTGAATTGAGTTAATGGATGATGTGGTTCAGTATGAAAGTAAGTGTGTAAATTACCAGTGTGTCAAGATCAAACATCAATCTTCTTTTAGTTTATTACATCCGCGAGAGATTCGTATTGGAAGTGAGTAATAGATTCAGGAGATCTTGTGTCTGATTCGCCTCCGATTTCCTCAGTGAAAACTTAGTTGAGTAATCAATGTTAGCTGCACTGTATGTGATCCTTTATACAAGTTCACGTTACTTGTACCGTGGATAAGATAACAGAGTTGTGCCTTTGCAAGAGTGTGAGTTGTACAGAGTCTTGAGATCGATAGTGACCGATAGAGATTCGAGTTTTCGACTAGATTTTTGAAGTTGTCTGTATAGTGTTTGGTTACCTGTTGAAGTCTGATGGTCAGTTAGAGAAGGTTATGGGTCAAGAATTCAAGCAGTGTTGTATGAGTTTGTGAATCGGGCTAGTTCTGTTGTTTATCTATTGCAGTTACCACCAGGGTTAAAAGAAGTTATGATGTGTCCTGTGTATCTGTGATTTGGAAGTGTGAGTCAGATCTGTCCCGTGCTATGTTTGTTGAAGAGATTGAGTTGAGTTTAAATTTGACATGCCTTGAAGAACCATATGAGATCTCAGTAACGGATAGCAAATGTTGTGTGGCGAGTCTACCGAGTTGGTTAGTATGTTGTGGTGAGAGAGGAATGTGTGGAGGAGCATGTTTCAGTGACTCTTCCTGTTCGATGAATTTCGAGGACGAAATTTCCTTAAGTGGGGGAGAGTTGTAACACCCGTGTTTTGGGGCTAGAAGTTAGTCGGGTTAGTTGGTTCGAGTCGGTAAAATTTATTTTAATCAAATTGACCTTAGTGTGAGCAAATTGAGTTTAGAAAGAAAGGGAGGGATCATTTTGGTAATTTAACCAAAATAAAAATAATGACAACCTTATCATAAGATAAAGCTATCATCTTTCTCATTTCCTCCCCTCCTCACCGTGTAAAACATCCCAAACTCTCCCAAACCCAAATTTGATAATTCATCAAATTTCTTCATCAATTCAAGGGGTTTTTGAAAGGTAATTATGTTTTCTTAATCTCCTCTTCATCCTCTATCTATCTATAGTCTTAGATTTCAAAGTTATGGAGTTTTAAAAATTAGGGTTCATATCAAAGTTTGGGTTTTTAAGGGGTTTTTCATCTTGTTTTGATAAATTGAGTTGGGGCTTTGTTTAATCATGTTAAAATACACATAATATGTTAAAATGAGTAATTTTGGGTAAAAAAATCCGAAATTGGGTTTTGGTGGATTTTTAGGAAGGTTTTTAGATGAGTTTGGGTATGATTATTGTTGGAATTTGAGGGTTGATGTTAGAGTAATAGTTGGGGGTTGTTTTGGAAGTGTTTGAATGTGTTAAAAATGTTGAAATCACAAGTTTTGGACTATTTTTCATGGCTGCTCGGATTTGGTGATTTTGGGGATTGTTCATGGCTTAAATTGTGTGTTTGATGTTGGAAATTGGGGGTTGATGATTATACTATAGTTGGGCAGTGTTTTGAACATGTTTAAGAGTGTTTTGGATGACTACAATTCTGATTTTTGACGGGTTTTAGTGGAAGTACGAAAATGAGAAATTGAAGAATGAACTTGACTTTGAATTGTGAGAATTGAAGTGGATTTGTGTGTTGATGCTAAACTTTGGGTTTGTGACTGATTTTGAGGTTAATATATTGTTTTTGAATGGTTAGAAGCAAGAGAAATCAATGGTGAAGCTTCGGGCTCGAATCCGGAAACTTGGATGCTTGGTAGGCTTGTCGGCTTGTGCTAATGAAGTAGTCGGTGAGTGGTTAAAATATTTTAAATGGTTTGAGCAATTGGTTCGAGCATGTGGACTAGGTTGAGATTGGTAGACTCACCTAGAGTTAGGATTAGGGTGGTAGCCTAATCCTAAGCTTTAGTTAGAGACATTGGATGATCTCTTTAATTGATGTTATGCCTCATGATGATTTGTGTTATGATGATTATGTATAATGTGTTATACATGTTGTTGAGGCATGGTTTGATGCATTGCTATGCATGTGGTTTGGATTGTAAATTGTGTATGATGATGTTGAGTTTAATATGATGTAAGATGCCATATTATTACTCTTGAACATGGCATTATGCATGTTGTTGAGATATTTGATGTTGAGCTTAATATGATGTAAGATGCCATATTATGACTCTTGAACATCAAAGGTTGTGAAATTTGATTATTATTGGCACTAGTATGCTTGGGTACAATGATCGATCATTAGGATGAGTGTGCACACAAATTGAGTCAAAACGTACGTGGCCTTGGTGGCGTTAAGGCACCAAGGAGGAGTACGGTGATGTAATATTCCACCGGAAATTTATATATATTCTACGTGATGATGAGTGGAATCCCATCCGTAGGGCATGTGGAAATGCGTTCCACATGCAAGGCCGGTGATGAGTGTAATCCCACCGAGGTAAGGTTGATGTTGGAAAATGCGTTCCAACATGTTATCCGCGTATTCGAGTCATAGCTAGGTGCCAATATGAGAAAGTATGTTTATGCCAATATGAGATTATGCATACATGCTAATATGAATTGATATGTGTATCAATGGGATATGAAATGTGAAGTGATATATGATTTGGTTAATGCATTGAGGTATATATATATATCGTTGTAAGTTGAGCTTATGAGATGTTGAGCATGACATATTAATGAATAATTGTGCATGCATCATCTATGTTTATGGCTCATGTGGATCGAAGGTAAAATCATGTATAACATCATGATAGTTGCTCGAGCTTGGACCCTGCATTGTCGAAAGTTTGTTTAATGAGCTTACCCTCACTAAGCTTTTATGCTTACGCTCTCTTTTGTTCGACAATGCAGATAATTAGCTTGTGGGTGGCAAGGGCAAGGAAAGGTCTCCAAGTGTTGCTTTTGGGTGAGCTCAATGTATGATTTATAAATTGAAGAATTGTAATAGTAAAGCAATGGGATAGGTGTGGTTGTTTTGGATGCCTTGTTCGACTTGTAAATATCACTTAAGATGCATGCCTTGATGAATGCTTGAGTGATGTATGTCTGTAGATGTTTAAATTGCTTATCATGTGTGTTGGTCATATGCCTTGTTTCATGTTTGGATGCTTAAGTTGCTTGTATGATTTGTGCACCACCTTGAGTTGATTAGTGCCTTTGGTTCTTGTGAAAGCATGATTTTATGGTTGGTTTGCCTTAGGATTGATGATAGTGTGTTGGTTGAAGTTTTAGAGGGATTTAGGGGCCTCCTTGTGCCTTAAATCAGCTCAAACTGCAGGTTCGTAGCAGGGGGTATCGATACCCTTGGTACGGTATCGATACCTCCCTCTTGATTCAGGCTTCGGGTATCGATACCCATGGGGAGGGTATCGATACCTTTTTGGTGAATGAAGCTACTGCCAAATTCGGTATCGATACCCACCTTAAGGGTATCGATACCGTTGGGGGAGGGTATCGATACCCCTTTAAGGGTATCGATACCGCTAGGGACGGGTATCAATACCCCCCTGACGGGTATCAATACCCCCTTGCAGTTAAAGCTTAAAAATTGGGCTTGAGATGTCCGTTTGAGTTGAAATTTGGCAGAGAGGCATGAAACATGACTAATTTCATAATGGTAACTTAAAATTTGGTAAAGTCCTCTTAATTTCCAGAATTTACAAATTGGTCCCTAAATTCGTATTTTGTGCAATTGAGTCCCTTATTGTTTTCCGATTGCTGTGATTTTTGAGTATGCTTATCTCAAGAGTATGCCTAGGTTTAATGTGCATCTAGACAAGTTTAAAAAGAAAAAAAAAGGGGTCGCTAATCAAGGTTGACTTTCGGGTTGACTTTGGTTTTCCCCGTGTAATCTTCGTAGTTCGGGTCAGCCGTCTAGGCCGGGCTACGGGGGTTACATTACATCACATGAGTTCAACAATTTTTGTGATGTAAATGGCATACGAAGACAGTTGACAGCAGCCTACACACCACAACAAAACGGAGTTGCAGAGCGAAAGAACATGACCATTATGAATATGGTTCGTAGCATGCTCTCAGAGAAGAAAATTTCTAAAACTTTCTGGCCTGAAGCAGTTAATTGGGCGGTGCATGTCTTAAATCAGAGTCCAACTATGGTGGTAAAGAATCAAGTCCCGGAGGAAGCATGGAGTGGAAGTAAGCCTTCAGTTGATCATTTTCGAGTTTTTGGGTGTGTTTCTCATGTATATGTCCATGATAATAGAAGAAGTAAGCTAGATGATAAGAGCGTCAGTTGTGTTTTGCTTGGAGTTAGTGAAGAGTCTAAAGCCTACAGACTGTATAATCCAATTTCTCAAAGGATTATAATCAGTAGAGATGTTGTATTTGAAGAAGATAAGTGTTGGGATTGGGATAAAAACTATGCCGCTGAAATTGCATGCGATTTAGAATGGGATGATCATCTAGATGAGGAAACAACACTGGAGCAGAATGAATATGGAACGACTTCTGATATTGATGATACAGAAAATCACGATTCCAATTCATCAATTGAAGAAGGTTCTACTAGCTCAAATAAAGAAAGAAGTAGAGTGCCACCAGTATGGATGCGAGACTATGTAACAGGAGAGGGACTTTCAGAAGATGATGAGGATGCTCACTTTCTTATGCTTGCAACAACGGATCCTTTTCGTTTTAAGGATGCTGTCAAAGAAAAGAAATGGAGGAAAGCCGTGGATGCAAAAATAGAGGCAATTGAACGGAATGGTACATGGAAATTAGTGGAATTACCTGAAGGGTCAAAGAAAGTTGGTGTAAAGTAGGTTTATAAGACTAAGTTTGATGAAAATGGAGAAGTGAACAAGTACAAGGCCAGGCTTGTGGTAAAGGGGTATGCTCAAGAACAGGGAGTAGATTACACTGAAGTCTTTGCACCAGTGGCGCGTATGGAGACGATTCGTTTGGTCATTGCTCTTGCAGCTCAAAAGCAATGGACCATTCATCAACTAGACGTTAAGTCAGCATTTTTACATGGTGAGCTGAATGAAAATGTGTATGTAGAGCAGCCTTGTGGATATGTAAAAGGAGGAGCTGAGCAGAAAGTTTATAAGTTGAGAAGGGCACTTTATGGGCTCAAACAGGCACCACGTGCATGGTACAGCCGCATAGAAGCTTATTTCATGAAGGAAGGTTTTGAGAAATGTGACTGCGAGCATACTTTGTTTATTAAGACAAAGGCAGAAGGAAAAATGCTAATTGTAAGTCTGTATGTTGATGATCTTATTTTTACTGGAAACAATGAGTTAATGATTGCAGACTTTAAAAATTCCATGAAACATGAGTTTGATATGACTGATCTTGGAAAAATGAGGTATTTTCTTGGTCTTGAAGTATTGTAAAAGCCGAATGGGATTTTCATAAATCAAAAGAAGTATGCAGCAGAACTTTTACGAAGGTTTCGGATGGACAACAACAATTCTGTGCATAATCCTATTGTTCCTGGTGTTAAGCTTACGAAGGATGAAGGTGGAGTTCAAGTGGACAAAACTCATTACAAACAGATTGTGGGTAGTCTAATGTATCTCACAGCAACTCGTCCAGACATGATGTTTGTTGTCAGTTTAATTAGCAGGTATATGGAAAATCCCACTGAGTTGCATTTGCAGGCTGCAAAACGTGTGTTAAGGTACTTAAAAGGAACAATTGGTTTTGGCATTTTCTATAGGAAGGGAGGAGAAGATGAATTAGTGATTTATTCTGATAGTGATTACGCTGGTGACTTGGACGATAGGAAGAGTACTTTAGGTTATGTATTCTTACTAAGTTCAGGGGCAATATCATGGTCATAAAAAAAGCAACCAGTTGTAAGCTTATCCACTACGGAAGCAGAGTTTATTGCTGCGGCTTCTTGTGCCTGTCAAGTTGTATGGTTGAAGAGGGTGCTAGAAAAAGTGGGGCAGAATCAAGATAAGTCAACAATCATTCACTGCGATAATAGCTCAGCTATCAAGCTTTCAAAGAATCCTGTGATGCACGGTCGGAGTAAACATATTGATGTTCGTTTCCATTTTCTTCGTGATCTTACTAAGGCTGGTATAGTGGAATTAGTGCACTGCAATACACAAAAACAATTGGCAGATATTATGACTAAGGCTCTTAAGTTGGATGTCTTCTTGAAGCTACGTGGATTGCTGGGAGTTTGTGCTGATACTGATATAAACTAAATGACTGAAGCATTTAGTTTAAGGGAGGATATGTTAGGAAGTTTGTTAGTTTGCTGTAGGTTTAGATAATAATCTCCTACTTATTAGGGATATTGTTAGGTGTTTGAACTAGTCTAAAGTTATTAGCTTTTTAGTTTAGTAAGTTAACTTTATGTTCCTTATTTATAGTTGTTCTGTTATGCAAAAGTTGTATTTAAGCCAGCTCTTTCTTTCAATAAGATATCAGTTTTTTCTTCTACTTTGAATTCATCTCTAACAAACTTAAAAAAGCTAAACAGACTGTGTAAGATGCATACTAGAATACTCACCAAGAAGACTAGTTAACATAAGAAAAATGCCCTCTAAACTTATCTCTTTTCAAGCAATAAACACTAGATTTAAGAAAATTTCCTTGAAAGATGATTAGTTATCAATCTCAACTTATTCCAAGCTAAGATTTCATTTTAGATACCAAAGAATTCCACAGCAATAAGTTTGGTGCTTACCTCTAATTCCTTGAGAGAGACAAAAAACGCTCGAGTTCCAACCCAATAGTCTCCACTGATTCAAGAAATGCCTGGTTCGAGCTTAAAGATGGATTTGGGGAGGAGAAATGGCATGGCACTACTACGGTATAAATGAACTAAGATCACCTTCTAAGTGAACCACTCATTGATATATGAAAGAAAAACACTTAAAATAATCATCTAACATAAATCTCTGAGAATAAATAATTTTTTTTACCAGGTATGAGGTATGGACCCATAAAAGATGTAGGATATTTAGGATTAAGGGTACAAAAGAAATGATAGAAACTTGGATAATGATATTACAGAGTATGGGGTAATCTTGTTTTGATTTGATGATAACAGAAACAAAAAAAAACGAAAGGTTCTGATTTTCTCTTTTGTAAGATTTTGTTATTTTTCTTCTCTTTATTGGCCAATGAAAGTACGGAACCCATCAGCCATCAACCCTTGTGGTGGAGAAATTATTACATGGTCCCGGACCACCACGTCATCCATGGTCTCCATCCACTAAAAATCAGCCATGTAATTTTTTTCCATGTCACTATGTAACCACACACTCCCTATTTATATGACTTAAAAAGATGAAGATTCATCTTGAAAAAATGACATGAAAATTACATGGCTGATTTTTAGTGGAAGGGACCATGAATGACGTGATGGTCCGAGACCATACAATAATTTTTCCTTGCGGTGACAGCTGGTGAGCTATTCTTCTTTTTGTTTTCTTGAAGATGTAGGCCATGTTTGGTAAATAGCGGTTTGGGCAAAAATTAGAAGTTTGAGGTATAATTAGATGTTTGACTAGTCAAATTGGCTAATATTGATGTTTGGTAAATAGCGGATTGAAAGAGCGGATTGGGGTGAAAAAGCTAATTTTGAAAAAGCTCCTAATATGAGCTTTTTGAGATTAGAGGTTTGATATTAGAGTTGTAATGAATCTTTTACCCTTAACAATTACTAAAAATCTCCAAATAACCTAAATTAAATAATAATAATTTTTAATATAAATAATAACATATTAAATATTGGACTTATTTGTTGTTACTACTAATTTATATGGTGACATTTGTAAGTTAATTCTATTTTTATTATTATCACATATATGTGCATATAAAAATTTAATAATTATATAAATAATAAATTAATATATAAATCTTTCAAATATGTTTAGGAAATTTATATTAAAAATAATTTTTACAAATCTAATTAATATTTATTAGATACAAAATATTAATAACTGATAAATTATTCAAACAAGTATTAAATATAATCATGTCCTTATATGTCATTTTGCTTGTTTAAATAATCAAACAGCTATCAGTTAATTTTACCAAACACTTTTATACAATCAGCTGATACAATCCGCTAGTCAAATCAGCTAATGCAATCAGCTATCAGCTAATGTAATCCGCTATCAGCTATCAGCTATCCGCTAATTGCCAAACAGAGCCGTAATGTAAATTTAATTGATTTTAGGGTAAATTACTCAAAATAACACTTAATTATAGGGTTGATGTAGGTGACGGATGCACCTAGGTCTGGTGGGATACATCTGCATCTTATTTAAAAAAAAGTTTAATTTAGTGTTATTTTTTATAAAAAAAATTAATTTTGTTTAATATGTAGAGGAAAATTTTATTTTTCCATACCCATTTGAAGAAAAAATATTTTGGACCCGTATTTTTTTATTTTTAGATATGCCACTGGTTGATGTCAATATGACCACTATATTTTTAATTTTGACAATTTTATCACTTCCCTATTTAAGTAGTTTCAATCAAGCCACCAACCGCTAAAACCTAACGGAATAGGTGATGTGACAATTAACTAAACTTTGTGTAATTATGCATTTAGTACATGATATTTACAAATTCTATGAATTTGGTCCTTATTTTAATTTAATAAAATTAAATAATTATTCAATTACGTGGTGAGACGTATCACCTAATTGGAGAAAGAAAATAAATGCAAAAAATTAGCTTTAAGGGGAATCAAACCCAGGCATGCTTGGTGTAAATGGCATGGCTTTACTACTAGGCCAAGCACACTTTTGAGACTTAAAATACACATATTTAATATATGTCTTAGTTGGTTGTTTATGTCAGGGGAAAACAAACAAATATAAATTAAAGGGATTTGAACCTGACACACTTAGAATGCATACAAACATATAAACCAATGAAATAAATCTAATAATTAAATTAAAGTTAACAACATATATTTTAAATTATAATTATGGAACGGTTTAAAATAAAAATAATTTTAAAATTTTTGTATTTTTAAACTAAATTTAACATAATTCTTTTTCTCATTTATTTTTATAATTTCACATATATAATCGTTGAATTGATTTTTTTAAATTAATTAATAATTTTAATATTATTAAAAAATTTAATTAAATTACTATATATATGAAATTATATTAAAATTCATTTAGAGAATCCAAACTCACGAACATAATTCAAATAAAAATATATTGAAAATTTCAAAATTTTAAAAATATCAATTCATTTGAATTATGTTCGTGAGTTTAAATTCGCTAAATAAATTTTAATATAATTTCATATATATATAGTAATTTAATTAAATTTTTAATAAATATTAAAATTATTAATTAAGTTAAAAATTTAATTTAACGATTATATATGTAAAATTATAAAAATAAATCTGGAAATAAAAATGTTAAATTTAGTTTAAAAATACAAAATCTTAAAACTATTTTTATTTTAAATCGTGCACTATTTATAATTTAAAAATATATATAAAATGTTGTTAACTTTAATTTAATTATTAGATTTATTTCATTAGTTTAGATGTTTTTATGCATTTTAAGTGTGTCATGTTCAAAACCTCTTAATCTACATTTATTTGCTTTTTCCTGGCATAAACAACCAACTAAGACATATATTAAATATGTATATTTTATATCACAAAAGTGTGCTTGGCACGGTGGCAAAGCCATGCCACTTACACCAAGCATGCCTTAGTTTGATTGGAGGAGGAAAATAAATTTATTAAATTAAATATAAATATAAATAAAAGTCATCCAATAAGGTGGTGACACGTGTCACCACCTAATTGAATAATTAATTTTATTAAATTAAAATGATGACCAAAATGATAGAATTTGTAAATAGCGAGGACCAAAAGTGTAATCATACAAAATTTAGTTAACTGTCACATCACCCATTTCGTTAGTTTTTAACGGTTGGTGGCTTAATTGAAACCACTTAAATAGTTAAGTGGTAAAATTGCCAAAACTGAAAATATATTGGTCATATTGACACCAACCTTATAGTTAAGTGGCCATTTGAGTAGTTTACCTTAATTTTAAAATAAATCTTTTACTTTCAAGTTAAATTTGATAGAATTAAAGAATTAATTGCACCACACATCTTCAAGCTATAACCATCATTTTAAATCAGTCTTTAACCTTTTAAATATTTCAATTTCATCCTCATGGCTTCATTCTAAACTAATCTCAATCTTTTGAATGTTTTAGTTTCATCACGAAACTATGATACTCATTCTAAATTGGTTCCCAAACTTTTGAACAATCCAATTTCATCTTAAATTATTGTTTATGCCACATCATATTATTACATAATACACACCAATATTTACATGACATTGCTGCAGGGACTAATTTAAAAAAAATTATAAGTATCCCACGTTTTTGAAAATTAAATTTTGGGGAATTTTTAGAAAAATTATATTTTAAAACTAAAACTTGGAGTCGCCACAGGTCACTTGGATAAGGTAAACCAGACACCATACAACCATTTGTAAAAAAATAGATTCGGGTGTTGGTTACGTGTAGGAAATGATTAGCACCCCTACAACGCCCTAAATCGATACCAACCATATATTGCTTTTATCAATAGAAATCATTGAAATTTAAATTAAATTTAATTAAATCTTCTAAATTGAATACAAGTTTTAATTAAGTAGGCATTAACATTTAATGAGTTTGAATTAATTAGCCATTTAATTAGTAAGGGTAGCTTTAAATTTGGACCATAGATTAAACCGACGTCATTTAAGCCTGACTGTCGTGTTAATTCATGGTTCGAATTAAATATATCACATTTATGCATGATGCAAACAATTAAATATGATATTATGACTTGTCAAATTTTATTCATTTTAAAGTTTATTTTTAGACAATATTAATTAATTCGATATTTGGTCAACATCTATTAAGCCTAGATATTACGACACAAATTCTCGAATTAATAAATATCTTCTTTTTATAATTAAAAATTAATTAATTATCAAAGTAAATATAGAATTAAACAATAAGGATAAAATAAATGATAAATAAATGCATGTAATAATAAATATGCTAACAAAAACAGCATAGGTAAGAAGAAAAAAAACAAATACGCATATTATAAACGAATATGGACAAATAAAACAAATAACCGAAAGCATACACAAATAAACATAAACATGAATATTAAATGACAATCTACCATGGTAAGATCCAACAAAATTATATGAAATACAAACTATACCGCATATCTAAAGGAATAAATAAACCAAATGTTACATAACATCACGGCGGGAAGCATGTGATATCGAGGTAAACAAACCTATATTATATGTTACCATACGTACTAAATAAAAAATGAAAAAAAAAGGTTAAGAAGAATAACACACACATATATACACACGGTATAAGTAAGAAAAAACAAGTAAAAACTATGACCCTATTTGATAATTAGCGGATAGTGGATTACATAAGCGAATAGTTGATTGCATTAGCTGATTTGACTAGCGGATTGTATTAGCTGATTGTATAAAAGTGTTTGGTAAAATTAACTGATAGCTAATAGCTGTTAGATTATTTAAACAAGCAAAATGACATATAAGGACATGATTATATTCAATACTTGTTTGAATAGTTTATTAGTTATCAATATTTTGTATCTAATTATTATTAATTAGATCTATAAAATTATTTTTAATATAACTTTTCTAAACATATTCAAATGATTTATATATTAATTTATTATTTATATAATTATTTTAATATAATTTAATTAATTAATAAGTTTAAATACACATATAAATATGTGATAATAAAAAGAAACGAAAAAAGTAAATAGGATTAGCTTATAAATAGGGTGAGAAAATATTTAATTTAGGTTATTTTAAAATTTTTGGTAACTAGTAAGGGTAAAAGAGTCTTTACAACTCTAATATCAAACATCTAATCTCAAAAAGCTCCTATTATGAGCTTTTTCAAAATTAGTGGTTTCACTTCAATCCGCTCTTTCAATCCGATGTTCACCAAACAACAAGATTAACAGATTTGACTGGTCAAACCTCTAATTTTTGCTCAAACATCTCTATACCAAACATGACATATATATATCAATCCAAGAATTGCTAATACAGAATTCAAAAAAAATACGAGTATAAACTAAGCAAATATATGTACAAGAGGCATAAATACAAACAATGCATCGAACATAAATTAAATAAGCACACTGACATTTAGAGGGAAAAAAGAAACATGGACCTAAAAGGCAATTATTCCATTGGTCTCGGACCAAATCAAGATAAAAGGGCGAAGTTGAAAATCTCTTTTAAAAGCATAGGGACTGTGGAAAGAAATTGACTGGGGCGGAGGGATTTAAAAACGGCAACTAAACCAAATTTAGGAGCAGATATAAAACCCAAAAATTACCAACAGTTTCATGTTTTCCTCATCTTTTAAAACAGATCAAACACCCATATTTTGAAATGCTCTGAATTGCTCATCAGAGTTCATGAGTTCTTCATGAACTCATCCTTATTCTCAGAAACCGGCGACCCATCACCATACCGGCCGCCGTTCAACGTCGCCGCTTGCCGGTGATTCGAGTTCTTTTTTTTCTTCTCTAGAAACCGGTTTATTTCAGGCCGGGTTCACTTCAGGTCGGATCAAAATGGTTCGGGTTCGAATCAGTTAATTGACGGGTTAATTCGGGCTCAGGTAGACTTCAGGTCGAGTTCATTTCAGGTTGGGTTCATTTCAGGTCGGGTAATTTCAAGTCAATTTCATTTTAGGCCGTGTTAATTCGGGTTTCGAATTCGTATTAAGTTTGAGTTTGGTACAAATAGTCGATAGACTTTGGGTTGGGTTATTTCGAGTGAATTATTTAACGCCTTTCACGAACATGAATCACATTAAAAATAAATATTAGGCACTAGATTGAACAAAAATATCATCAAATGATTCATATCTAAAATATTGGAGTAAATTATAAAAATTAGAAATTAATAAGGGTCAATTTTGGTGAAAAATAAAATTTTAGGGACTAACATGAATACAAATATCATCATATTAAAAATACAAGACTAAATTAAAAAAATAAATAAGGTCAATTTGGAATAAAAATAAAGTTTTAGGGACTATAATGAATAAAAAAATTAAATTAAAAAAATATTGGACTAAATTAAAAAAATGAATAGGGGCAATTTGGACTAAAAATAAAGTTTCATGGACTATAATGAACAAAAATATCATCATATTAAAAATATTGGACTAGATTAGAAAATTTTAAAATAAATAGTGGTGAATTTGAATCCCTAAACCCAAAACCTCAACCCCTAAATATTACAATCACTAATAATTAAAAGTGCAAATTGAATCCCTAAACTAATCTCATAACCCCAACCAACCACTCAACTTGACACATTTACCCCTAAACCCTAAACATCAACCCTTAAATCTTACATTCACTGATAATCAAAGTGAAAGCCCAATCCTCGAATCCCATAATCCCTAAACAAATCCTATAACCCCAAACACTCAACTTGAAACATATATTATACTCATAAACCCCAAACTTAAACCCCTAAATCTTACAATCACTAATAATTATAGTACAAGCCTAATCTCCTAATCCCTAAACTAATCTCATAACCCAAACACTCAACTTGACACATTTACCATTAACTCCAAACCTCCACACATAAATCTTACAATCATTAATAATTAAAGTGCAAGCATAATCCCCTAATCCCTAAACTAATCTCCTAACCCTAAACACTTAACTTGACACATTTACCCTTAAACCCCGAACATAAACACCAAAATCTTACAATCACTAATAATTAAAGTGCAACCATAATCTCCTAATCCCTAAACTAACCCAATAACCCAAACAATCAACTTGACAAAATTACCTATAAACTCCAAACCTCAACCCCTAAGTCTTTTTTGGGTCGAAATAAATTGGGCCTTTAAAAGCCCGTCAAACGTTAAGAATCTCCATCGGTCGTTTTGGGTTGGGTACAACCGAAATAAGTTGGTTCTTTAAAATATTTAATTATTAAATAATTTTATGGAGGAAGATCTAATTAAAAAATAACCTAAACGTAAAGGTTTAAGAAAACTAAACTAAAATTGAGACTGAAATGAATCAAACTAAAACTAAAGAAAAAAAAAGACTTAAGTGTAAAGCTCATAAACTAGTAATGACCTAAATTACAAATAATCTCTAGAAAAAATGGCGAGATTTTTCCCTCCATTGTTAACTTAATTGTTTGTTCACATGTTTTGTTTCAAATTCGTTTGAAATTGAAATATGGGTTGAGAATTGGGGAGTTTGAACCGTTTGGTCTAAATCCCTAAAAAATGGCGGCTGTCTTTTTTTTATTTTGGACTAAATTACAAAAAAGAATATGGGTTAATTTATATTAAGAATTAAATTTTAGGGATTAGAATAAATTGGACTAGATTGTAAAAAGTATAAATAAATATGGGGCAATTTTGACTAAAAATTAAATTGTAAGGACTAGAATAAATAAAAATATTGTTGGACTAAATTACCAAAAATAGAAATATATATGAGTCAATTTCGGCTAAAAATAAAGTTTTAGGGACTACAATGAAAAAATATCATCATATTTAAAATATTGGAGTAGATTAGAAAATTTTGAAATAAATTGAAGTCAATGCGGTTAAAAATTAAGGACTAATATAAACAAAAATAAACCTTAAATCCCTAAACTAATCCCATAACCCCAAACATTCAACTTGACACATTTGCCCCTAAACACCAAACATCAACCCCTAATTCTTACAATCACTAATAATTAGAGTACAAACCTAATCTCATAATCCCTAAACTAATCTCATAACTCCAATTTCAAACAGTCAACTTAAAACATGTATTGTTTATACCCATAAACCACTAACCTTAACCAATAAACCCCTAAACTAATCCCTTTACCCAAACATTCCACTTAAAACATTTACCCCTAAACCCCAAACTTGAACCCCTAAATCTTAAAAGTACTATTCACTAATAATTAGAGTGCAAACCTAATCCCTTAATCCCTAAGCTAATCTCATTATCCCAAACACTCCACTTGACACGTTTACTCCTAATCTTACAAGCATTATTCCCTAATAATTAAGGTACAAGCACAATCCCTAATCTCAACCCCTAAATCCCTAAACTAATCCCATAACCCCAAACAACCAACTTGACACATTTACTCATAATCCCCAAACATGAACCCTTAAATCCCTAAACTAATCCCATTGCCTCAATTCCCAAACATTTCTTTTGACACATTTACCCTTGAACCCAAAACATGAACCCCTAAATATTAAAATCACTATTCACTAATAATTAAAGTGCAAACCCAATCCCCTAATCTCAACCCCTAATCTCTAAACTAATTACATTACCTTGAAGACTCAACTTGACACATTTACCCCCAATCTTTAAATTAATCCCTAATCCCCTAATAATTAAATACATTATAATTAATTATTTGAATATTAAATTAAATATATAATTTCAATTAAATATTAATTTAAAGTTATAATTTAAATAAATTAAATATACAATAATAATTTTAATTAAATATATTATAAGTAAATATTAATTTTAATTAAATATTAATTTAAAGTTATAACAAAAAAATTATTTAACACTTTAAATTGATTTAAAAAAATTAATAGTTTACATTTATCGACACTCTAAATTTATCAAATCATAGACTCCTCAATTAACAATTAACATGTTAGGTAAATATCAAGTTAGGTCAATATCAGTTTAGGTCAACAATAGGTTGGGTTCAAAACAAGTCGAGTTCAAAAGTGCTCGGGTAAAATCGAATCTCGGGTCGATTCAGTCGGGTAATATCAGTTATCTGCCTGGTCAGTCTCGGGTTCAGGTTTGTTTCAGTCGGGTGCAGGTCGGGTTTCGGGTCCACAGTAACAGGTCCAATTCAGGTTCGAGTCATTCTCGGTCGGATGCAAGTCGAATTCAGTTACCACAGTAACAGGTCCAACTCGGGTTTGGGTCAACAAAAGTTGGTTACATGTCGGTTTCGAGTCATCACATCCTCGGGTCAAATCAGATCCTGACTCGAGCAGGTTTCAGTCGAGTTTTCGGGTCAAGTCAACTTTTTACATCCCTATTTTCTCAATATTCATCTACAATTCTGAAATTGCTCATTCTTAGTTTGTTTTCTTGTCCGATTGTATAATGTGGTTGAACGATGGAGAGGGGACAAGCAGAGATAGAGTTTTTATATGCCGATGTGGAGATTTTTGGTGAAGGCAGAATCTTGGTCGTTGATGGAGGCACGATCGGATGACCAGGATGGGTTGGGAGCGGACGGCTTAGATCTGTTGTCTTTAGGCGACGTGGTGCGCATTTGGAAGGTCTGGATGGAACACGTGGGAGCTGAGGAGCCCTTTTGGCATTGATCTGGATCGTCAGATCTTATCAGATCTGACGGTGGTAGAGCGGGTGCGCATGGAAATAAATGGTTCATTAAGGTTTCTGATATTTATTTAAATTTGGGCCAAATAGACCGCATGTAATGCGTATATTTTTTTTGGGGTTTTAGACATCTGGACTGAAAAACTGATGGGACGTTATTTAAATAAATTGGGCTTTACATATTAACTAATATATTTTTGGATTTTTCAATTCAATTTATATAACATAATAATAATAATAATAATAATATAAATAAGTGATAATAATAAAAATAATAATAAATTCATAAATAATAATAAAAGTAATAGAAATAAAATAAAATAAAGTAATCAGATTATGAACCCAGATAAAATTAGTGATTACAGATGTCCCTCTTTGCTTATTCTTGTGAAACGAGAATAAAGCAAAGATCATAAGCACTAATTTTATCCCACTTCCATGTCTGAAGATCGAAGCTGCGAGCTCTTCCTATATGGAGCTTTTCACTCTTACTTTGTCTGATGTATTGAAGCTGTAAGTTATTTCTATATAGAATTTCCCGCATTTCTTTGTTTGAGGCCTTGGGGCTACAAGTTCTTCCTATATAGAACTTCCCGTTTTTCTTTGGTGAATTCTTCGAGCTACAAGTTCTTTCTATATAGAACATTTCGGTTGGAGATGATACCTCGTTTTCTCATGGCGTGAGTACCGGAAGGTTTTAATTGTTCCTAAAAGGCGTTTGGATGTTTTGATTCTTTTATAGGTTAATCTTCAAGGATTCATCTCTGGCGCTAGGGTATTGAACATGAGAAACATAGCTCTTTATTAGGTTTGTCAACCCTATGGCTCTATTAGAGTGCCCCGCGATTTATTCAATTGTTCATTCATTTCACCATTTTTCTTTTTCTTTTTTTTTCTAACCCTTTTTATTTTATTTATACTTTAGCCGCTAGTTACAATCCATGTGTTCTTATTAGGACATAGAAGACTACGCTTAGAACTTCAATTTCAAGCAACTCCACTCGGTTAAACTTTCTAAGAGATTTTCTCATCATCGAACACCGTCAAAGAAGTAGCAGTCATCATTATCACAACATTCGACCCATCTTTGCATCAAAATCAATGTCACATAATGCAATTGACATCCGGGGATATATATATATATATATATAAGAGTTAGGATCAAATTACACAATGTAAAACTCTTTAAGTTTTACACGTTTTCTGGATAGTTAGATGGGGGGAATGGATGGCTCAGATTAACTCCTTACTCTCTTTTTTCCAAGTGATAATCTTCACATATTTACTGTTAATCTCATCTATTCATTTCACTCATCCAACGGTCCAAAAACGTGTACAACTTAAAGAGTTTTACACCGTGTAAACAGATCCTCTCTCTCTATATATATATATATAAATGATTTCAAGGCTATTGTATGCTAAGCAAAACGCATCTTTCATTAGAATGAAAATCTGCAGATATAACATATGCCCTTACAAAATGATCTTTGCTACTTTCGGGCAAAGAGTAACAAAGTTGATTCCACGCATTACTTCAAGAGAAATTGCAAAATGCAAGAAAAATTAAACAAGTGAACTCATATGAAGGAAAACTAGGAATCAACACCTCCCAAAAGTCATGTTCATCATTCTTTTTTTTTTCAAAACTTCAAAAGGCCGATCTCAATCAGACTTTGAACCTTGTTTTTCAAAGCCCTACAATCCTCCATAGAGTGGCCCGTACTTCCCACGTGGTAGCCACATAAGACATTAACATCATAACCTTCGGGATAGGGAGGATCTTTTGGTTTGGACTGAACCGGGGACAGAAGCTTCCTTTCAACAAGTGATGGGAGCAAATCTGTGTACGAAATAGGAACCATATGAAGAACTTTTTGAGGCTTTGTAGACCAAGATGATTGATTGCGAGAATGACCTTGAGGCTAATTGGTTGGGTGAGAACCACCATATGAACCTGAGAATCATGCCCTTTTTGGGCGGTTGTGCTATATGGATCTTTAATCTTTCCTTTCTTGATGGCATCTTCAATACGCTCTCCAGACATGACCGTTTCCGCAAAGCTATTAGTAGGATTGCTTATCATGCGATCATACAATACTCCTTTTAGAGTGTCCACAAACATGGGGTTATTTTCATTTTCTGAAGTGGGGGCTGCACTTGTGTCGCCACGTCTCGCAATGTTGGACATACTCACGGAAATTATCATTGTACTTTTGTCCCAAACCTTGTAGCACGAGCCGATTTGGAGTCGTATCAGTTATGTGCATATATTGACCCATGAAAGCCTTAGCCAAATCCTTCCATGACTTGATCTAAGCACGAGTTAATTGATTGTACCACCTCATAGCGGGCCTCACTAGGCTATCTTGAAAACAATGGATTAACAACTTCTCATCTTTCACAAAGGTCGCCATCTTACGACAGTACATGGTGATATGAACATATGGTTAGATAGTTTTGTCATACTTTTTAAAGTCATGTATTTTGACTTTCGGGGGTAGAACTAGATCATGCACAAGGCTTAAATCACTAGCATCATTTCCTTGCTCATCCATCCCTTGCATGGCCTTAAACCTTTCTTCGAAACAACAAAACCTCTTCTCATACATTTTCCCACATCAGCTTTAATCTTTTTCTCTACCTCATTCATCATAATCAGATCTGGTACCTAATTCTTGTAGCTCGCCCCTAAATCAATAGGTTGACTTGCAGAAACTCCCACGATGTGGCTAGTAGATACCCCTATAGGGTGATTAGAGGATGCCCCCGTAAGTTTGATGTACACTCCTTTTTCAAGATTCGACATTTCTGGTTGAACCTTATCATGAAATGCGGTCCCTTCTTGTTCTTCAACGTTTGAGCTTTCATCAGAAACCCTTTGTTTGCCATCCCTCTTTGCGAGCAAAGTAGTCATATGAGTAATAATAGAAACTTGAAACTGTGTGATATGATCCTCAATGCCTTGTTCAATCCCATCCAAATGAACTTCGAGGTCCTTTTGACCTTGTCCAACTTTGGACATCCTATCTTCCATTGCTCGTGTTTGCAAACATGTACCGTATGAATGAGAAATGATTGTAGATTAAACTTTCACTTTCTACTATGATACTTCCCACAATTAATTTTAATGATTTATTAATGTATGCAATGTATCATATGTATGACAATGAGATAATTTAAAGGCAAGCAATTAATATATAAAATGTAAGGATGAATGCAAAGAAGTGTTGATCGACGAACATCTTCATTAAACAACTTTTCATAACAGATAACAAGTCTCATTACAACGAGAAAAGAAAATAACTACGCATAGGGTACAACTTTCAATAACCAGGTTGGTATTTGCTCATCTTCTTTCTCCGAACCAACGCATTCCATTAACTCTAGTTACATTGGCTAGATCTAACACATAGTCATGTCTGACTCGGTCAATACTCGACTAGATTGAACTCGACTCAAGCTCGAACTCGGCTCGAGTTCTTAACAAGTCGAGTCGGGCTCAGACTATTCAAACTCGTTAAAAACTACTCAAGCTCGAACTCGTCTCGAATTCTTAAAGAGCTAAGTCGAGCTCAACACTACTCGAGCTCGACTCGGTTCGTTTACACCCCTACTTTAGGTACATAATTTAACCAAAAAGTATACTTTAAGTACTTATTTTGACTAAAAAATAATTTAGGTACATAAATAAAAATGTTAATATACTTTAGGTACTTATTTTCGATGTAAGCCTTAATAAAAATATTAAGGTGTCAAATAATAAAGTTATTCACGTGTTGAAATTACATGTTTTGGTGTTGAACAAGCACATTTGGTCGGTTGGTTAAATTATTCATCTTTGTTTTCTCATATTCTCTTAGGTTATATGATCCATTTCTTACCTTAGAATTTCTATTCTCCACCCCTTTCCTTTAGGTAAGATTATGATTAGAATTTGTTAAAAAGAAGGAGAAGAATAGGTGTTTGTTGAATACACAAATATTTAAATAAAAAAAACTTATAATGTTCATTAAAATTTCAAATTCATTGACTTGACTTGGGTCACATTGTTTGTGATACATGAGAACAGTCCCATCTCCGATTCTCATTTCACTTCTTGAGATCCAAAAACAAACTGCAAATTCAGAAGATACTACTTCCAGGATGCAATGGTTTCAATGATACTACTTTTGGAACTCCCACCATTTCCAGTAGCTTTCCGAGCTTCTTCCCCTACCATTTTAGCTCTAATCTTCAGCTTCCCATCTTCCATCAACTCATTGATCTTTCTCTGAATCTCATCTTCTTTAACCAACCCCTGATTCCCCCATCCCCATGTTCTATCCCATATTCCAACCCCAGCTTTCTCCACAACCTCAGCATTTGTTCTTTGGTCCCCATGCTGAGGCCATGCCAGCACCGGAACCCCATTTCTAGCAGCTTCCATCACCGAGTTCCACCCGCAGTGGCTTACAAACCCTCCAATGGCTGAATTCCCCAGAATATCTTGTTGGTTCACCCATTCTTTTAATACCATGCCTTTGTTCTTTGTTCTTTCGAGAAATGAGCCGCCTAATATCTCCACCAAATCTTGTTCGTTTTCGTCTTTGTCAACCTTTTTCGTCTTGAGAACCCAAAGGAACCGATACCCACTTCTCTCTAATCCATCTCTTAATTCCCTTATTTGATCTTTAGACATGGCGGTTCTACTTCCAAAGCTTAATAAAACAACGGATTCAACCGGTTGGTGGTTTAGCCACGGGAGATATCGAGCCTGGTTAATGTTGAGCTCGTAAGTTTCCAGCGGTCCTATAGGGAGAATCTGTGGGAGATTGCTTAAAGCTCTCTTGTTTTTGATCGCTGAAAGCGTTTCAGGCTCGAATGATTCAAATGTATTCACCAGGATTCCATTGCAATAAGGGAGAGCTTTAACGTTTGACACAAGTGTTGCAGTAAAACCGTGGTCGGCATTGAAGAATGGTGGCGGGATGCTTGATACCGGCAATGGAGTCACCTCCGGGATCTCGATCTCGGCTGTACCATCGGCGAGTTTAGCAGCATCGGATGTTGTCAGGATGGGAAGATACGCCATGAGAGAAAGAAACTTGAGAGAAGTGGTGGAAACGATGTAATTATGAACCCCGAGATCAACGGTAACTTTGCCAACTCCACTGGCGACTACAAGGTCTGCAAAAATGGCGGAAAGCGGTGGAGTTAAAGAAGCTAATAGTGGATGTATAAGGTGTGAAGAACGGCTGGTGGCTTCGAATTGGATGAAAAAAGGGTCATCGGAAATGGTATGCGAATACTCCGTTGGCGGGACATGGAATTCAAGGTGGTTGACTTGGGGATTTTGGCAAAGGAAGGAAGAAATGTGTGAGGATTCGGCGACTGAAACAGTGGGACTGGCGGTGATCAAAGTTAGCTTACAGTCGTGGGATAGGAGCACGGAGGCGAGGCGGAGGAAAGGGGTCAAATGGCCCATTCCGGCGCTGGGAAAGAGAGCAATGTGCGGCTGAGATGTTTGGGGAATCGACATTTGAATGCTTGGGGTTGAAGGTTTGATTTAGAGGGAGAGAAGATGTAGCATTTAATATTTATACATAGACAAGAAGAGAAACACGCAGTTAAACATGTCGACCCAACTAACATTCAAGATCAGTAAGTTAGTCGTACTTGCATGTGTAGATCGGATTTGGACAATAAGGTGGGAAGCCATTTGTTCATCCAATTTAACACATTTTTATTTAAAATGGGGTTAATTTCACTTTGGATCCTTGACGTTTTAAAAAGTTATTTAAAATTAATAAATAATTGTGTGTATATCGGTGTATGAAACTTATTCTAACTTTTCTTGAGATATTGTAGTTTGATTCCCGTTTATATGATTTAATATGCATGTTTAAGATTGAAGTACGTATACATTTTAAAAGAAATGAAGAATCCAATTGATATAAATTGGATGATAACAAAGATTAAGGGTGTATTTGTTTAACAAACGACTTCAATGTTATGCCGCTAAATATTAGCTAGTGAGTATAAAATACACTCAGTAACATGTTCAATGCAGCAATCAGCACATGCATTATACGTTAAGAAATTAAGGTGGGATTAAACAAAAGTAAATTCCATCAACTTATGCCAATTGATAGTCTTGGAGTTGGACTTCGTTCAATTTCAATTTAGCCAAGAATATATAATTAATATTTTCATAATCTGGACAGGGAAACGTTCAAATTATGATCCGTTTCACTTAATGAGAGAAGAGTGGAATGAATTTATGATTTAATTACGTTTTACTTAGTTTAGGAAGGTGTGGGTTGAAATTATTGGCGAGAAAGTGAGATAGTAGAATGTGGGTTACATATCATTCTTTTTGATGTTTGGGAAGCTGTCTCACCGGTCTCATAAAATTATACATATAAGAGATGTTACATTAAGAAAACATAATAAAATCATATTACACTAAACTTTCCCAATAAACATATTGAATATTGTTACGGTTGATTAAAGTCGGAATATTAATTTCACATTGAAAAGGAATTTTTTTTTGAGATATAAATATGGTAGCGTTGCACACCCTATTAGACATGATTTTGGGAAGATGTTATGGTCCCGTGACAAGTGCTATCGGAGTAACCCTTTGACTGCCTGATTTCACACCAAGCGCCTCAAGAATGGAGTTGATAGGGTGGACAACTGTGACAGTGTCCCATCATGAGAGCGGATGACTCGTGACGAGAGCTTCAAAAAGTTGAGTGGAGAGAATGTCACGCATGGGAAGAGGCGAGGACAATAGTCCCACATCGAAAAGGAAAATAGAGGTCTTAAGATATAAATATGGTGGTGATGTCCATCTTATCAAACATGTATTTTGGGAAGAAAGTAATGACCTTGCAAGAAGTGGTACTGGAGCGATCTTTTTACTTCTAGATTTCATGCCAAGCGCCCAATGAATGGGATAGACATGGTGGACAATTGTGACAATGACCCGTCACAAGAGCGGATGACTTGCGACGATGGCATCACAAAGTTGATGGAAGAGAATATCACGCTTAGGAAGAAGCGTAGACATTAACCCCATTCTATCAAACATGTATTTTGAGAATATGGTAATGACCCCGTGACAAGTGGTATCAGAGCGACCATTTGATAGTCCGATTTCACCCCAAACGTCCCAGTAGTAAGGCAGACATGATGGACAACTGTGACAATATCCTATTATGAGGGCAAATGATTCGTAACGAGGGCGTCGCAAAGTTGAGTGTGGGAGAATGTCACACCTAAGAAGAGGCGGTGACATTAACCCCATATCGAAAAATTTAAAGGTCTTGGGATATAAATACGGTAGCGTTGCATATCTGTAAAACATATGTTTGATTTTGATATAACAAAGTGTTTTAATGATTAAATTGAAAAACTTGAAGTAGATTTTTAAGTCCCTCAAAAGGTTTCAAATCAACAAGGCTTTACTCTAGTTTGAAAAACTCAAACTCTAAAACATTTTCTAAGTGTTACAAGGCCAAACTATTGAAAATCGTCTATGCGTATCGATACACTCCTTGTCGTATCGATACCTTTTTTTACCAACTTAGCCACTCGAGAAATGTGTTTCGATACGCCCCTTACCGTATCGAAACAGGGTATCGAAACAGATTCTATTTATATCGATACGCTCTCTCAATAAAATCACACTGAGTTTGAATGGTGTACAGATACGGTGTCTCCCGTATCAATATGGATTTAAAGTAATTTTAAATTTTAGAGCCTTAAATGTTTTTGACCGTTGGTGTCAGTTGTTAGGTAACATACTTTTAAAGAGTTGGTTGTCCTGTATCGATACGCTCTTACATGTATCGATACGGATTCTTCTAGTGAGCTTTGTGGGAGAAATTGCATCGATACGGTCTTGCCTGTACCGAAACACTTCCTTAACCCGTATCGATACGCCTATACGCGTATCGATACGCGCCTCTTGTAATTGTGCAACGACTCTTTCTGTTTTGAGACATGTATCGATACGGATCCCGGCGTACCGATACGGTAGGCTGCAAAAGTACATTTATGGTAGAAAGAGAGTGTCCCAACTGCTATAATCAATACCCTAACCACCCAAACGACTAGAATTAATGGAGAAGGTATAAAATCAAGCCTATTGAAGACCAGCAACAACGATTGCATCCAAGAGAAACATCCATACAAAATTCCAAGCTCAAAGTGCCTAATTTCTCATTCTTGTAAAATCTCAAATTGTGTTGTGTGTAATTCCAATCTTGTATTCCAATTTGGGTTGAGTGCTTGTATCAAAAGGAGCAAATTTGTATTGAGAGATATTCTACTTGCCTTAAAATTCTTCTTTGTATCCTAGTGAGGGTTTGGTCAAATTTTGAGTATAAAATTTGACCGATATTGTAAAGGTTACCTCCTAAGCCTAGAAAAGGGAAATATCAATTAGTGGATTGTTGGAAAATCCTTAGTGGTAGCTAAGGTAGTGGATGCAGAGTTCATTTGGAACTTGAATCACTCTAAATTGCCTTGTTCTTCAATTTTGGTCATTCTACTTTCTCCAACAAATTTTAAAAACTCAATTTACCTTCCTCTTGGCTTTGATCAATCCATTAATCCACTCAACAATATCCTATCTAACATGTCTTTTGAAAAAAGATAATGACCTCGTGACAAGTGGTATTAGAGTAACATTTGACTGCATGATTTTATACCAAGCACTCTATGAGTAAAGTAGACATGATGGACCACCGTAATAGTGACTCATAACGAGAACAAATCATTCGTGACGAGAACGTTACAAAATTTAATAGAGAAGAATGTCAGATATAGTAAAATTATTAATGAGATTAATAAAAAATTAGACGCCTTTTAAAAAGATGGTAACGCCTCCAACAGAATAAAGGGAAATGTCGGAAATTATCATACAATTATCATGTCAATCGGATAAACAAATATTCACAAATCAAACCTTCGAATACAAATCAAATTTAATGGATAAGGTTTTTTCTATAAAGTTGACAAGATTTCAGCCTTTAGGGCCGAATCAAATATTCAATTCTTCATTTTAGCAAAATATCATTTGTTTCTTCCTATTTTCTCTGACTTTTGTTTTTCAATCCCTTCGAAAATCCTAGGAAAAAGCAATGCTGATTTTTATCACCACGCAATAAAATTTAGGGTAAATTGTACTGATCATAACTCAACAATCTTTTCACTCTTATTTTAATCACTAAATTTTTAAAATTTTTTATTTAATAATTGAACTTTATACATGAAAGTTTTTGGTCACTCACAAATACTTTATTATTATTTTAGCATGACATTACATTTGTTATTATTATTTAATATAAAATAATTAAAATGAAAAATAAAAAAGAAAAATTAAACTATCCGCCGACCACCATTCGCTGCTACCGCCGACGGCTGTAAATGGTGGCCGTTTGGTCTCATATTTCACCGGTCACTTTGTCTCACTCCCTTGAGTTCGAATTCGACTTCTGTTCTGTCAGAAAGTGCTCCGAAATGCACGAAAAGAGGATCAAAAGTGAGGAAACCAAAACATTTATATCAAGATTCGCGAGTTTCAGGATATTTTCGGTGAAACAACTATCAGATTCGGACTCAGCGTGTCAAATTGAGTAGCCCGATATAATTTGGGGTCAAACAGCCATCGGTTTTGAAGGTCACCGATAGTCGACGGTAATGACAAGCGGCGACGATTATTTTAAATATTTTTAAAATTTAATAATAATAAAATGTTATTTTATTATTTATTTTAAATTATTTTTATATTTAATAATATTAATAATATTAAAAAAATAATAAAATATTCGTGAGTGACAAAAAATGTTCCATGTATAAAGTTCAGTTATTAAATAGAAAATTTTGAAAGTTGAGTGACCAAAATAGGAGTGAGAAGATTATAAAGTGATGATCTGTACAATTGACCCTAAAATCTATTTACTTTTTACATATTTAAATTATTTTCTCTAGTTTTATTCAAAAAAATTATTTTTTCTAGTTGTTACTATGTATGTTTTGCAACAATGACTTTAGCAACAAATACATTACACTTGAGTCTTTAACATAAATACATTTTTTGGGAGGAAATTAACATAAATACTTAAAACAATCGGACTAACGTTCGATCCGATTCTCATATTGTACAAGCTAGTACAATGTCCCATTATTTCCACGTTGACAAAAACCAGAAATTTATTTGATGAAAGTACAAAATTTAATAAGCGGTGGCTCCTTTTTTATTCCAGATGATCATGTAATTTGATTGTCATGAACATGGCAGCATATTGCAGCAACCGGTGGTCACTGCTGCTTCCGTGCTCCGCCGCGGAAATCATCGGACCTCTAGCCCTCATTCGGTAACGCCGCCAGGCGAGTTGTATGTTCACAGCAGCCCATGTTTGCCAATTTGATGAATAATATCTTGCAGTTCTCTTAAGCCTTTCGTTAGCAAATTTGTACCTGAAATGATATGTGATGTATCTGAGATGGTCTGAATCAAGACCAAACGCTTCAACCGATTCGACGCAAACAAATGTTGCGGACGACGCCGGAAGACGGTCAATAAATGGTCGGCGAAGACACCATGAGAGCAGCTCATCACCTAAAAAGCCTCCTGGTTTGATTATACTTGTTGCAACCATGCCTTTGCTCAGGCTTTGGGTACGTTGAATGCGTCCATGAACTACGAACACCATTCTTTGCACTGGATCTCCTTCTCTAAGTAGCTGTTTCATGGGAACAACAACAAGCTTAGCAAACTTTGTATAGTTCGGATGTAAGTATCGAATTCGAGTATGTATCTTATATCGGAATGTGCCGGATATAAATGGCAGACATGTATGCTTTAAGCAAACAAAAGAGTCGGAATAACATAGAGAATACCGTGAACTTATACCTTTTCGTCTTTAGAGAAGACAAGCGGCTTAACTCGATCGCAGATGTTATCAAGAATAAGGTCATCCAAGTTGTGGAACAAAGGAACCTGACAGAAATATAAGTTGCGATTGATTTGGTTTAGTTGAAAAATCTTAGCATTATAGTTACTCGGGATTTAGAGATGAGTGTTGAATACGGTACACAAATGCTCAAACATATGTTTATTTATTTATTTATAACAATCATACCAAATACCTTATAAGCCAGAATAAGTAAATGTTTTGCACCTTTTTGATGAGGTCAAGACAAAGATAACGCTTGATGTCCCTCCGGAGGCCCTCGGGCAAGTCTTTGATCAATTCCATCTCATCTTCTCCTCCCAAAGTCGCCCATCTCTGGCGTTCGAAACGCCGAACTCTTTGTCTGAGACGTGACGGCAACTGCCGACGCTTCATCCACCATTCCATGTCTCGACATGTCAGCTGCATTTGTCGCTTCTTCGCCATTACAGCTTGCAAGAAAACCTAGACCTCAAAAAGAATCCATTGTCAGTAAAGTTGCCACGAAAAAAGAAAGGGTAAATGAGTTTAGAGTCACCTGGATGTTTCCGATGAGCAAAGTGAAGAGCAGCAATCCAGCAAGCACTAAGCATATACAGAAAACCACTTCTAACCAGTGACTTGTTGGCTCAAGAATGTTTCCAAAGGTGCTGCAAATTGACATGCATATTACCAAAAAAGGTGCTGCAAATTGAAAATATGATGTCTGAGAAATGATTTACCTGAGAGTCATTAAGCCCCAAAATATGGGATAAAGGATCTTGACAGCAACCGAGTTGCTAGAAACAACAGGAAGAGCCCACTCATAAATACCATAACCGAATGGTCCTTCAACGTCGAAGCACAAAGACTTTCCAGTTACTTTTGTTGAGTCAGCAGCACCACAAGACAAAGATAGCTTCCCGCACTGCTGATTTCTCTCACATTGCTGCCGAAAACACGACGCTATGCGGTGCATTGTGAGGATGTACCAGCACCCTCCCGCAACCTGCAAAAATGGAATGCACATATCTGACTTATACAACATTTTTCTCATCTATATGAATAAATATTAATATTGGAATCTGTAATACTATCTATTATCATCCCTAATATAAAGAATTAAAGTTCATACATGAGAAGCAATGAAGTAGGCAATGAGATTAAGGCCAAAACCCCACCAAATGGTACCAAATATATATCCAGTGACCTTTTGCATTCTCCTCATCAAGGAAATGCTGTGATAAACCTTTGGGAGGAATTGGAACAAGAAGATCAATAACAGTATAGTAGCGATATCCCTGATTTTCTCTTCCTTGATTAGTTTTGGTACAACCAACCAGAACACTGCCTGCAAAATAAGTCGTTATATTATACACTAATTAGAATAAAGATGCTAAATATACATGCATGTTCTTTAAACATACCTGAGGAACTGGGAGAATTACAAAGGCATCAAACCAGAAACCAGTAAGGGAACGAACATAATGAGAGGCAACGGCGCGAGGGTCCCACACCAGTTTCCCGCAACCGACGACGAGGGACTCCCTCGACACGTACGCCAACCTGAACTGAAGCCATACATGGAACAGATGCACCACGTCGACACACGTCCGGAGGACGGTGACAATGACGGCAAGCCCACCATCCATATACAAACAAGGCGACCCACCTCTTCCTATTGACAGTGCATAAAAGAAGAGAGGGTCAATGGCTAAGGCCATTGCACGAGCCAGCAGGAATGCTCGGTTCCATTTCTGTACACGCTTGCTCCTCGGGTCGAGCGCCCGTCTTCGTCCGCCAAACGGACCAGACAGTTGCCGAGTGGAGGCTTGAACCGAGTCCTTCTGCGGGCAAGTTCTGGCCTGTATCGGAACGAGGGAAGTGCCGGCGCAGGCTTCCCATTCAGGCGGGTGAGCTTGGTCGCAGCTGGTGGAGTGGAAAACTGGGAGTCCCACTTGAGTGCAAGCGTAGCATTCTATGGTGTTGGGAATTGGGGTGTCATCGTTGATGTTGTCGCCGCCATGATCAGAGTTGTCGCGGGGAGAGATTTGAAACTGACGACGTCCAATCCACCGGCTGTGGGAAAAAAAACAGCAAACTAAGTGATTAAAATACATAAAATGAAGATTATTAGCGAGTAGATGATTGCAAGTTATGTTTCGTTAAAGAGATAAATGGGAACCTGGAGAAATTGGACAGAGAAGGCATGATGAGAGAGTGGATAGAACCATGGGGAGGGAAAGGGAGGAGAGGGCGTAGAGAAAGAAAGAAAGAAAAGGGAAAGGAAATGGAAGCAGGAGAAAGAGAGAGGGAAAGGAATAGGAGCTAACGGTTGAGAGGAAGATGGAGTTATTCGGAGGGATTAGTAATACGACACAAGTGAACTGCCGATAAAAATTTCGGCACATTTTAGGTGTTCCTACTTATGCCTCAACATTAAAATAACACAATAAAATTTAATTTCAAGCTCTAATCCTAAATTCTAAATCCTAAATCTTACATCATATACCCTAAAAAATACACACTACCATAAATTTCCTAAACCCTAACTATAACCTCTAACCTGTTAGAAATAGGTGGAAGAAAAATTGTAGACTTTGATAAAGAGGAAGAGAAATAGAATGTTTTTACAAGAGTACAAAAATTGAATGATTTGTTCCATCACTAACAATCCTTTATATAGGCTTGTTAGTGGCTATTCAAAAAATTACATCTCTTTTATTTTGCACCCTTTCATCATGCAAAGGTTACATCTATTCATGATGAATGGTTGCATCCATTCATTAACATATGTTCATAAATAGTTGTACCTATTCATGAAAAGTTTAAATTATATTTTTTCAACACTCCCTCTTAATTTTAACTTTTCTTGATCACACCAAGGCTTTCACGCATTCTTTGAAAATCTTCAAACTTGAGAGGTTTTGTGAAAATGTCTGCAACTTGATCTTGAGTCTTTACAAACTTGAGCTCCACTTCCTTCTTGGCAATATGATCTCTAATAAAATGATATCGGGTGTCAATGTGTTTACTTCGATCATGAAACACCGGATTCTTGGCAAGTGCTTGTGCAGACTTATTATCGATGCAAATTTTAGTAGGCCCTTCTTATGGCAAGTGAAGTTCTTTAACTAATCTTTTAAGCCAAATAGCATGACACGTACAAGAAGTTGCTGCTACATATTCTGCCTCACATGTGGAAAGAGTCACAATGGGTTGCTTTTTCGAACTCCAAGAGATGCAACAATCTCCCAAGAAAAACACAAATCCAGAGGTGATTTTTCTATCATCTATGTCGCCGACAAAATCACTATCACAAAATCCCATGAGTTGAAAGTCATGAGAAGAGGAGTAGAATAGCCCAAAGTCAATAGTACCCTTTAAGTAACGAAGAATTTTTTTAGCAGCCTTCATGTGAGTTGATGTAGGAGCTTCCATGTAGCGACTTACTACACCAACTGCAAATAGGATATCGGGTCTTGTACAAGTCAAGTATCTCAAACTTCCCACAAGACTTTTGAAGAGAGTTGAATCTTCCTTTATTCCATCATTGAACTTTGACAACTTTACTCCGCATTCCATTGGAGTATTAACAGGATTGCAATCGAGCATTTTGAATTTCTTCAACACTTCTTTTGCATAGCCCTTTTGTGAGATGAATATTCCATCCTCAGATTGTTCCACTTCTAGGCCCAAATAATAACACATTAGACCCACATCAGTCATCTCGAAAACAAGTGACATATCCTTCTTGAATTCTTCAATTAGGTTGTGATTGTTGCTTGTAAAAATCAAATCATCCACGTACATACAAACTATCAAGATATCTCCACCATCTTTCACTTTAATATAAAGTGCATGTTCATGTAGGCAACGATCAAAACCTTTATCTTGAAAATACTTGTCGATGCGGCTGTACCATGCACGAGGCGCTTGCTTCAATCCATATAATGCCTTTTTCAACCTTAGACATTTATCTTCTTGCCCTTTGACTTTGTATCCAATGGGTTGTTCAATGTAAACTTCCTCTTCTAAGAAACCATTAAGAAATGCTGATTTCACATCAAGTTGATGGATTTTCCACTTCTTTTGAGCCGCTAGAGAAATAATCAATCAAATAGTTTCAATTCGAGCAACTGGTGCAAAGACTTCATCATAATCGATCCCATGCTTCTGCTTATAGCCTTTAACAACAAGTCTTGCTTTGTATCTCACCACTTCTCCTCTTGCATTCTTCTTTTTCTTGAAAATCCACTTGACACCAATAGCTTCATGTCCTTTTGGAAGTTCTGATAGCTCCCAAGTGTTGTTCTTCTCAATTGATTTTATTTCTTCATCCATGGCTAGTCTCCAACTCTCATCTTTCACTGCATCACCGAAGTTAAGTGGCTCGCTATCTATAAATAGACAAAACAAGTTATTGATAGCTTCAGTGGAGCGGTATAAATTTTCGACACTTCTGAATTTATGTGACGTTTCACTTGAGCTTTCTCCAAAGCTAGAGCTTTCTTCAAAACTTTCATGGACCGGAGCAGGTGAAGGGGGAGGAGTCATCTCTTGTTGAGGAGTCATGTCTGGCAGATGGTTCATTACTTGTGTTGGAGTCACATCTTGTTCTTCCACAAAGTATGGAAAGAAATCATAAGATTGTTCTTCTTGTGCTTCCCAATTCCAACTTGCTTGTTCATCGAACTCAACATCACGACTTATGATAATCCTTCCATTGCTTGGATTGTACAACTTGTAGCCTTTGGAGTTTGAATCATAGCCAATGAAAACATATTTAGAACTCCGATCATCAAGCTTTAATCTACCTTGGTCAGGTACATGTGCATATGCAATGCTTCCAAACACCCGAATATGTCTTACACTTGGCTTTCTTCCGCTCCAAGCTTCTTGAGGAGTTGCATTATCCACATTCTTTGTTGGTGAGCGATTGGATAGATAAACTGCACATGAAACAGCTTCGGCCCAAAATTCCCTGGGCATATTCTTTGCCTTCAACATACTTCTTGCCATGTTCAAAATGGTCCTATTTTTTCGTTCTGCAACGCCATTTTGTTGTGGGGATCTGGGCACTGTCAAAGGACGACGAATTCCATTTGCTTCACAAAAAGCATTGAATTCATTAGAAGTAAATTCACCTCCTCTGTCGGATCTTAGAGATTTTATCTTGTAGCCACTTTCTTTTTCAATGAGTGCTTTAAAATTTTTAAAAGCAACGAATGCTTCAGATTTCTGCTTCAAGAAGTACACCCAAGTCTTCCTACTGTCCAAAACCAAGCTTCATTTTCCACGCTAGCCTTCAAGCACTTTGCACCAATCGTCTTGAGATTTAACATGAACATTCTATTCTTCGACATTGATACTTTAGCCATCAAGTTTCCACATTGATCTCTTAGCCAAAGACAACAATCTTTCATATGAATTTCATAACCCTTTTCAAGGAGTTGTCCCAAACTCAAAATATTACTTCTTAGCTTAGGCACATAATAAACCTCAGTAATAAGGCTATGGCTCCCATCTTTTAGAGAAATTAAGATTGTACCTTTCCCTTGAATTTGGACTTTCGAGGAGTCTCCAAATGAAACATTGCCTTTAACTTTCTCATCAAGTTCCACAAATGCCTCTTTATCTCCACACATGTGATTGCTTGCTCCATTGTCAAGGTACCATGTGCTTGCATCATTCTTCTTCTCATTCTTCTTCTCATTCTTCATTGCTAGCAACAAGGTTGGCTCTTCAATATCTTGTTGATCTTCAATGAGATTGGCTCTCTCCTCATTTTTACCTTCATTTTGGCATTCCCAAGAAAAATGACCAAATTTCTGACAATTATAACATTCAATATTGGACTTGTCATGCTTCTTTTCATTCGGTCTTTGATAATTAAATCTTCCTCTTCCTCTTGATCTTCCTCGGTTTCTTGATGATGTACGATCTTCACGATCACTTCTTCCACATCCTCGTTGGTCATAACCTCGACCTCGTCCGCGTCCTCGTCCTTTTTGATTCTTTTCTTCTCGATTATTTTTCAAAAATACCTTGGCTTTGAGGGCTTGTTCAATGGACTCTTCTTGTCTTCTATTTAATTTATCTTCTTGAGCTTGCAAATCACCCATAACATTTTCAATAGTCATAGAGTCTAAATCTTTTGACTCAATGACACAAACCATATAATCAAACTTTGGAGTCAAAGAACGAAGGATCTTTTCAATCACACGAACATCTTCTATGGTTTCTCCATATCTCTTCATTTGATTAACAATAGTCATCACCCTTGAGTAATAATCCGAAATGGACTCGGATTCCTTCATCCGCAAGGTTTCAAACTCACCTCGTAATACTTGGAGTCGAACCTTCTTCACTTTGTCAACTCCTTGGAGAGAATTTTGCAAAATCTCCCATGCTTCCTTTGCGGTGTTGGCATTTGCCACTTTTGCAAACATCGAATCATCCAAACATTGGTGAATGAGGGTGAGAGCATGTTGATCTTTCATCCTTGTTTTCGTCAAAGCCTCATTTTCTTGTCGTGACAACGACGCTTCGTTTTGAGGAGACTCATAACCCTTGTGAGTGATCTCCCAAGCATCTTGTGCTCCAAGTAAAGCCTTCATACGGAGACACCAATTTTCATAGTTGTCTTTTGTAAGACGAGGAGATTGAAATGGAAACATACCATTGTTGGCCATCTTCTTCTCTCTTTTTTTAACTATCGAACCAAGCTCTTGATACCACTTTGTTAGAAATAGGTGGAAGAAAATTTGTAGACTTTGATAAAGAGGAAGAGAAATAGAATGTTATTACAAGAGTACAAAAATTGAATGATTTGTTCCATCACTAACAATCCTTTATATAGGCTTGTTAGTGGCAATTCAAAAAATTACATCTCTTTTATTTTGCACCCTTTCATCATGCAAAGGTTACATCTATTCATGATGAATGGTTGCATCCATTCATTAACATATGTTCATGAATAGTTGTACACCCTAAATTCTAAATCCTAAATCTTACATCATATACCCTAAAAAATACACACTACCATAAATTTCCTAAACCCTAACTATAACCCCTAACCTAAAACCTTAAACTCTAAACTTAATTTTGAGTGTGAGAGCATGAGTAGGGGCACCGAAAAGGGGTAGAGTATTTCCATCCAGTGGACTACAATGCTTTTTTTACCCCCAAATATTCTATTTTTTAACCACAGTTACCTGATTTATTAATCCTGTAATTAGGGGTGGAAACAGGGCGGATCGGGGACGGTTTTGCATTCCCCACTCCGTCCCCAACACTTGCGGGTACAGTTTTGGGGAATCCTCATTAAACATTTCGGGAATTTTTTCGTCCCCATACCCATCCCTTACCCGCAGTTTTCGATTAATCCCCATACCCAAAAAATATAAATTAATTTATAAAACAAATACTCAACATTAAATCTCTAAAATTACAAACATAAAAGATAAATTTAGTTTTATCAAACAACAAAAAAATAATTTCAAAACTATAAAATATTACTTAAATATTAATCGTTTGAAACATGGCATCTTGAACTACCTTTAAAAGAAAATATGTGATTAATAATTTATAGCTTCAAATAATGGTATGTTTGTTCTAAAAGAAACTAGATTCGATAATTTTTCTAATCATATAAATTACTTCTTCTAATTTTACTCGTACGATTTATGGTGAATTTTCGAAGTCACTGTTATTGTTGTTTTTAGAAACAATATGTTGTCTTTTCTTCTAACATTTGCTCACTAAAAAATTAATAATTCCTAATATGTAACTCGAAATCAATAAATGTTTGTTTTAAACAAATCTAGACTTTCGTGTGATTATATAAATATAACGCTCACCTCCTAATTTAACTTGTAGAATTTTTGGTGATTTTTCAAAGTCATTACTAAATTTTTTTAAAGAAATATGCTGCCAAATTTTTATGAACTTTCAACATTTAAATATTCATATAATTTAGAATACATAGCTAAATCAATCACCGTGTATTTTAAACAAAACTAGACTAAATCATGTTTACAACAATGTATAGATAACATTCTAATTATTTGTATAGAATTTGCAAAGAATTTTCAAACTTACTCTAGCTGACCATGCTCAGGTGAGAATAGATTTTTGATGAAACATAGGTAAATTACCCTTATGGCCATCAAACTTCATAAAATATTAGGATCCTTACGGATATTTTTGGGATTCTTGCGGATCCCCACGGTGATTTATACGGGTACGGTTCGGTTATCCCCACAGTTCGGATATAGCAATCCCCGTCCCCATCCCTATTTGAGCTCCGGTTATAAAACTTCTCCCATCCCCGTCCCCATGGGTAAGGATTTCAGTTATTCCCCATGGCTATCGGTTCGGATCCCTACGATTTTCGGTTATTCCCCACCCGATTGCCACCCCACCTGTAATTTATATTAGATTTTGTAGTGACAAAAAATTCTCTGTCTTTTTCGGCGCTTTTATTTATGTTTCACACTTAAAATTAAGTTTAGGGTTTAAGGTTGGGTTAGAGAATTTAGGGTACGGTGTATCTTTTAGGGTATAGGGCGTAGGATTTAGAATTTAGAATTTAGGATTAGAGCTTGAAATTTAATTTTTTTAGTATTTTTTATGCTGGGGCATATATAGGGCACCGAAAATGGGTAGAGAATTTTTTTTTCTGTTTTGTGGGAGTAAAAATCCTCTGCCCCTAACTATGCCTCCATTTATACCCCATGTTAAAAAAACACTTAAAAATTAAATTAAGAACCCTAACCCTAAATTCTAAATCCTAAACCCCACATCCTAAAAAAATACACCATAACCTAAATTCCCTATACCCTAACCCTAAGCCCTAACCTTAAACTTTAAACCCTAAACCCCTAATTTTATTGTAGAGGCATAAATGATGCATGATTAGGAGGTAAACGGTTTCCACCCGTTTTGTAAAAGCCCAATAAGTGATGATCCTCTTAATTTAGTTTTCTCTATTCATAATGTTAAAATTTAAATTTCTGACTTTATTTAAGGGATCTAACACATAATCCCGCTATACCAACTGATTTTTAATTATATTATTTACCGGTCTTACACTCAAATAACATTAATTTTCGATCTAACATTCATTTCTAGAGCCATCTGGTTTGTATATATGACGAATTACGTAAAATATTTTTTTAAATATTGTTGAATACCAGAATTGAATGAGTTTTTATAAAAAAAAACTTTTAAAAAATAAAAAAAATCTTGGGAACTTATGATACCAATCGGACGATTTCTAGAAATATGCGCTAAATCAAAAATCAATATTTTTTAAATGTCATATCCGTAAATAATATTAAAAACAGTATTTACATGAACATACAGACTAAGAAACCTTTGCTATCAACGTCGCATGAAAATGTCGGACATCGTACAATTGTTTAAGAAAATTAATACAAAAATATAGTATAAAATACCATTTAAAATAAATTTATAAATATTATTTTTTTATTATAAATATTAGAATTTGTGGCGCAGGTGAAAATTGTTTTAACTAAAAAATATTTTGAAAATTTTATTTAACAAGATATCATAAGCATATTGGTAAAAAATTAATATAAAAATTTATCAATGTTGTATTTGTTTATTAACGTGGAGATTCTTAATTATTTTATTTTAAAATAATATAAATGTATAAAAACATATCAATGTTCTATTTACCCAATAGTTTTTAGTCATTTTTCATTTGAAGTGATATTTGATTAATCTACAACATCTCAACCCAATTAATTTTTTTTAATGGTCTAAACGTGATTATAAGATAATATATGTTCATACATATTTTAAACCATTTGACAATACGCATATATCTTGTAGACAAACAATACACCAAATAATAATTCTATAAAAATACAAATTATTAATAACATATTATAATAATGCAATGCTTTAATTTACAACATGTTCTTATGGTGCCCATGGGGTCATAATGAACCATGAGGGTATGTCTTACAGTTAATTTATTTATTATGAAATCAATTCGTTAAATATGTATTATACATATTACATAACATGCATATTTTTTTTGAAGGATGAATATATGCATATATTAGCCCATAATAGCATGTAAAACCTAATTTAATTTTGATATAACAAAGTATTTAAGGATCTATTTGTAAAAATAAATAAATATTTAAGTATTTCAAAGTCTCACAAATTGACAAGCAAACTTGAACCAAAATGTTTACAAGTCAAATAAATTGTTTAAGCAAAAAATTTATACGTGTTATAGTCCAAAATCTACTTGTACGCTAAGGCGTATCGATACGGTTTTTAGGTTCTGAAATTTCAACCGATAAAAGCATACCGATACGGTTATACCCGTATCGATATGGTATTTTATCTGGGCTTAACTATAAGGCATAGCGTACCGACTGTATCGATATGATATTTTATCTAGGCTTAACTATAAGGCATAGCGTACTGATACAGTTGTACCCGTATCGATACAGTTTGATATGATTTGATAAATCTTTGCATTTAAAGTTTTTGACCGTTGCTTGTCAGTTATGATTTTAGCAAAATTTCAAACAGTTGTTGGACCGTATTGATACGCCCATATAGCGTATCGATACACTTTTTTGCTAAAGTTCTACTCAGGATTGCAGTGAGCAAAATGCATATCGATACGATCTTAGAGTATTGATACGCCCCTCCTTTAACATTGTACTTGTACCGATACGCCCTTATAACGTATCGATACGCCCCTCCTTTAACATTGTACATGTACCGATACGCCCTCTTAAATGTGCACAACGACTCTTTCTATTTTGAGATATGTATCGATACCCTTGTTCGAGTACCGATACGGTAGGTTACAGAAGTGCATTTATTGCAGGAAAAATGAAGCCCAACGGCTCTATTGATGATCTCAACCATCAGAACGGCTAGACATCAATGCAAGGGTATATAAACAAGCCTCAAAAGCTACAACAACAACTATTGAACTTAATTGCAATAATCCAAGCACAAATCCAAACCTTTGAGCTATTAGAGTCAAACCCTTGTACCCAATTGAGTGATTTTTAATTGTATTTATCTTTTATCAATTTGGGTTGAGAGTAATTGTAATTTGGGGCAAATATTCTACCTTGTGAGGTTTATCTTTCATTTTGAAGCAATCTTTGTATTTGAGAGAGTCTTAGTTAATCTTTGGGTAGAAAGATTAACCGGTTGTAAGGTTTCCTCCTAATCCGAGAAAATGAGATGAATTTCTAGTGAAATTGGTTGAAAATCCTTAGTGGGAGCTAAGGTAGTGGATGTAGAGCTTGTTCTAAGCTTGAACCACTATAAATTGCATTGTCTTGATTTTTTTTCTTTTTCAATTTGCTCCCTTCAATTTTAAAAAGCCAATTCACCCCCTCTTGGTCATTTTCGATTCAATTGATTAACTTAACAATTGGTATCAGAGCCTAACTCTTTAAGGGACTCACATCAACAAGAGAAGATCCTAGAAGAAGATCAATCAACCTTCGAATCAAGCCATGACATCTACCTCCGGCCAAAACTTCCTAGAGTCACAATCGATCACCAAGCTGCCATTTTTCAATAGAAATAAGTATACCGATAGGAAAAATAGAATGAGGCTCTTCATCAAGTCAAATGACTATGTTCTTTGGGATGTAGTGGAAGATGGACCAACTATTCCGATGAAGAGAGATGAAGAAGGGAGGCTAGTTCCTAAAACAAGAGCGAAAATGACCGATGAAGATTGAAGGAGGCTTCAAGTGAATGACAAGGCCCTTCAAATCATCTTTTGTGCACTTGGACCCGATATGTATGCAAATATGTCATCTTGCACAACTGCGAAGGAAGTGTAGGACAAGCTAGAGACCACCTACGAGGTCACCAACGATGTAAAGGAGACCAAGATTGAGATCCTTAATTTGAGTTATGAGAATTTCAAGATAGAGCTGAATGAGAGTATCTCCAAGATGTTTGATCGGTTCTTCGTCATTGTAAATGGTCTTAAGGGCTTCGGTGAGATCATTCCCGAAGATAAGCTAGTCCAGAAGCTTCTTTACTCTCTTCCCAAATCATGGTATGGGAAGAGAACTGCAATCATCGAGGCTAATAATTTGAAAATTTTGAAGCTCGATGAGTTGGTGGGATCTTTCCTTACTTATGAGATCATGAAGCAAGGAAATGAAGAAGAAAAGAAAAGAGAAGAGAAAAGAGTGGAGAAGCTAAAGGTAGAGAAGAAGAAGCAAGGAATTGCTCTCAAGGCATCTCAAGAGGAAAGCAATTCTAGTGAGGATGAGTTTAAGGAATTGACTATGATAGCCAAGTAGGGGTGTTCAAAATTACCTGACCCGAACTACCCGACCCGACTACCCGAACACAAATAATCGGGTATTTACCCGAAATTTTTTTTTTACCCGGGTCGGGTACCCGGCCCGTCATTTCCCGGGTCGGGCCCGGGTCAAAAAATATGATTTTTTCGGGTACCCGGTTACTTTCGAGTACCCGGTTCCTATTTTTTTATTTTTTATTTTATTAGATTACTTAATATTTTTACTTTAGAACTATATTTAAATCTCTAAATTCATTCTATATTTGTATTATATGCTTTCATATTTTAAATTTTTCAACAAAAAAATATTAATTTGTGAATATGTAAGATTCGATATGAAACAAACAACAAGGTTTCTCTATTGCATTTATGCATTAGTATGTTTCTTTAAAAAATATGAGATTAAAAAAAAATTACGATCGAGATTAATATTTTTAATGTTTTTCTTATGGTTATAAACTTCAAATCATTATTATTTTTTTGTTTGGATCATGTGTTATAAACTTTTAAGATTTTTTTTAATTTTAAAAAAAAAAGAACCGGGTACCCGATAATCGGGTACCCGGTATTTACGGGTCGGGACACGGGCCGACAAATCTAATACCCGAAGGTTCGGGTACCCGGATTTGAACACCCCTATAGCCAAGAGATTCTCTCGGTTCATGAAGTCCAATCGGGGACAAAAGTTCCAAAGGGGAAAAGACTTCAAGAACAAAAAAAAGAAGAGGAGAGGGATCAACTCATTTGTTATGAGTGCAAGAAGCCGAGGCACATAAGATTGGATTGCCCTCAACTCAAGAAAAGGGCTTCAATAAGAAGAAAAAGCAAAAAGCTCATGTTTCCACTTGGAGTGATGAAGAATCATCATCCGATGAAGAGGATCACGAAGTGAATAATCTTTGCCTCATGACTATTTATGATGATCCTAAGGTAAACCCTAACTCATCTACTTTCGATTTTACATTTGATGAACTTCAAGATGCATATGATGAGTTGCAAGAGATTTACGATGAGTTGGTTGAAAAGTACAAGGAATCAGTTTTGAAAAACATATGATTTCCGATTTGAAAAACCAAAACGATTCCCTTTCTAAAACCAACTCAGAACTTGAAAAGAAGATTGTGGTTTTACAAGATGGTTTAAAGTATTTTCAAAATGAAAATGTTGATTTAAACAATCTTCTTCCAAAAGTTCATAATGATCACCACAAAATGGTGAATGAGCTTAAGGCTTCTCTTAATGTAGTTGGGAAACAAGATTTTGAAAAAGCAAGTTCTTCAAAACCCAATTATGTAAAGAGAAGCTTTAGTGGCTGCTCAAGAAACATGACCAACGAAAAGAGTAGATTCATGGAGCTAAAGCCAAAGAAGGGTGGAATGGTGACATTTGGTGACAACTCCAAAAGCCACATTGAGGGTATATGTTCCATTGGTAATCTCTCTTCTATTCTTATTGAAGATGTATTGTATGTTAATGGTCTAAAGCATAACTTATTGAGCATTAGTCAATTATGTGATAAGACTTTTAACGTTCTTTTTGATGTTAATGGTTGCAAATTTGAGAATATTAAAACAAAAAAGATAATGCTCATTGGCCATCGCATTGGTAATATATACATGTGCATCTAGATGACATTCATACATCACATGCATGTTTGGTTGCTCAAAATGAAAATGATGCATGGTTGTGGTATAGGAAACTAAGACATGCTAGTATAAGTGTTTTAGAGAAATTGGTTTCCCAAAATCTAGTTAGAGGTTTACCTAAGCTAAAATTCTCCTTAGATAAATTTGTGATGCTTGTGCTAAGGGTAAACAAAAATGAACTTCATTTAAATCCATTAATGATGTTTCAACTAGTATAGTTTTACAATAGATCCATATGGATCTCTTTAGGCCTATTAGGACAACTAGCTTGGATGGATAATCATATGCTTATGTTTTAGTTGATGATTTCTCTAGATACACTTAGGTTCTCTTTTTAATTAAAAAAGATGAGGCTTTAGAAAAATTCATCACATTTTCAAAAATTAATCAAAATGAACTTGGTCAAAACATTACTCATATTAGAAGTGACCATGGAACGGAATTTCAAAATCTAGGTTTTGAGGATTTTTGTAACTCTAATGGTATTAGCAAAAAATTTTCCGCACCTCGCACTCCTCAACAAAATGGGGTAGTTGAGAGGAAAAACCGTACTTTAGAAGAAATGACTAGAATCATGCTTTGTGAAAACAATTTACCTAAGTATTTTTGGGCGGAAGCCACAAACACCGCTTGTTATATCATAAATCGAGTAATGATTAGGCCCATTTTAAAGAAAACTTCTTATGAGATTTTAAAATCAAAGAAGCTTAACATTAGCTACTTTCATTCTTTTGGATGCAAGTGTTTTGTTTTAAATAATGGAAAAGGCCATTTAGGTAAATTTGATGCAAAAAGTGATGAAACTATTTTCTTAGGATATTCTTTAAACTCTAAAGCCTATCGAGTGTTTAACAAAAGAACCTTAGTTTTAGAAGAGTCTATACATGTGGTTTTCGATGATAGCCTCATTCCGATGAAGGATTCTTGTAATGATGATGATGTAGGAATCAATGAAGCCAATGATGGTGGACAATCATCAACGGTAGATGAGGTTCCAACCAAAGAAGAAGAAGCACAAGATCCTCTCATAGAATCCTTAAAGGACATGAATCTTGGAGAAAAGGAAGTGAGCTACCCAAGGGAACTCAACTATGTCAAAGATGGTGAAATCTTGGTTGATCCATCCAAGGGGGTTACCACTAGATCATCTCTTAGATTGCTTAATAATTTTGTATTTATTTCATGCATTGAGCCTAAAAATATCAAAGAAGCATTAAAGGATGATTTTTGGATATTAGCCATGCAAGAAGAAATTAATCAATTTGAGATGAGTAAAGTTTGGGCATTAGTTGATAGACCTATTGATAAATCTACTATAGGAACTAAATGTGTCTTTAAAAACAAATTAGATGAGAGTGGTAACATAGTGAAGAACAAGGATAGACTTGTTGCTCAAGGTTATACTTAAGAAGAGGGAATCGATTTTGATGAAACCTATGCACCCATAGCTAGAATGGAAGCAATTAGGATGCTTCTTACATTTTCATGTTATCATGGATCAAGTTTTTTCAAATGGTTGTTAAAAATGCATTTTAAATGATTTTATTAATGAAGAAGTGTATGTTGAACAACCACCCGGTTTTGAAGATCCAATTTATCCAAACCATGTTTTTAAACTAACTAAAGCTTTATATGGTTTGAAACAAGCTCCTAGAGCTTGGTATGAAAGGCTTTCAAACGTTTTGGTTGAAAAAGATTTTGAAAAAGACAAAGTGGACACTACACTTTTCATTAAAAGAAATGACAATGACATCTTAGTAGTACAAATTTATGTTGATGGTATTATATTTGGTTCTACTAATGAATTTTATTGCCAAGAATTTTCTAAGTTAATGCAATGTGAGTTTGAGATGAGCATGATGGGGGATCTCTCATTCTTCTTGGGGATCCAAATAAAGCAAAGAAAGGATGACATCTTCATCAATCAAGCTAAGTACATCAAATATATGCTCAAGAAGTTTGGCTTCGAAAATGTGAAGCCTCAAGCCACTCCAATGGGCTGATGAATTAAGCTTAACAAAGAAGAAGGAGGTAAGTGTGTCGATTCTAAGCTTTATCGTTCAATGATTTTCTCTTTCCTTTACCTTACCGCAAGTAGACCCGATATCATGTTTAGTGTTTGCTTGTGTGCTAGGTTTCAAGCTAGCCCAAGAGAATCACACCTTGTAGCCATTAAGAGAATCTTCAGATACCTTAGAGACACACCTTGTTTAGGCCTTTGGTATCTTAGAGACTCTTCCTTTAACCTACATGCTTATTCCAATGCGGATTATGAGGGTTGTAAGATAGATAGAAAAAGTACCTCCGACACTTGCCAATTCCTAGGTAGTGTGCTCATATATTGGTTCTCTAAGAAACAAAATAGTGTAGCCTTATCTACCACCGAAGCGGAATACATATTGGCCGTAAGTTATTGTGCTCAATTCCTTTGGATGAAACAACAACTCTTAGACTATGGAATTGATGTAGGTACAATACCCCTTAAGTGTGACAACACTAGTGCCATATGTCTCACTAAGAATCCCATCCAACATTCTAGAACCAAGCACATAGAGATAAAACACCATTTCATTAGGGACCATATCCTCAAGAATGACGTTGTTCTAGAGTATGTTGATACCTCAAACCAACTAGCAGATATCTTTACAAAGCCATTAGACAAAGAACGTTTTTGGACTCTTAAGAGAGAGTTAGGTCTAACTAGCCTATCTTGACTTTTTAGAGCCCTTAAATGTCAAAAATTTGCTTGAATTTGAATGATGATCATGTTTATGTATTTTTGCTTCTTGATGCATCTATGCTTGTTGCTAGGGGGAGTATGTATCTGTTTTAGTCCATAAATTTTGCTTATTCGTCATACACATGCATTTAGGATCGTTTAAAATCCAATTTTTGAACTCAAGTTAGCTCAAAAATGCATTTCTGGTAAAAGGGTATCGATACGGGTAATAGCATATCGATACAGGTTGCTCAATGGTCGTCGATACAGTCTTAACTGTATCGATACGGTCACACGTATCGATACGATATAAAAACTGTATCGATACGGTGGATCGATACGCCGCGTCATCGTATCGATACGGTAAATCGCTAGAGTTTAAATGGGGCTTTAAATGGGTGTTTCACTTTAATTAAAACACAAACTCTTTTCCCTTCAAAACCCTAGCTGATTTTCATCTATAGAAACCTCCTCAAAACCTTGATTTTTCACACCAAACTCAAAATTCTTTTGGGGTTTTTCATCAACATATCAAGGCTAAGCTTTGCTATTAATTTGGTGCATTCATCATCCTTCATTCATCCAAATCTATTACTCAAGGTATAAAAACCATTTTCTTTCTTTTTAATTTTTGTTTAATTTTTCAATTAATTTTTGTATACTTAGTATTGTTATAGTATGGGTTTTGAAGTTTTTGCAAACATTATTTAAAATCTGAAAATTTATGTTTCGAATATATAAATATATCTTATATTTTAGTATACCGTTTTTCAAAAACTATTTTTTTACCAAAATTCATATTTATACTTGTATATATTTTCAACATATAAAATATAATGTTTTCCATAATACCTTCAATAATTGGGATTATTATTGGACCGAATGTGATGATAATTGCATACATTGTTTTCGAATGGTTTTGATGTTTTTCAAATTATTCTGGGGCTGGAAAAGAGACCAAGGAAAAAATTGCCTTCTAGTTCATCTAATCCCAAATTCGAAAATGAGGGTATTACTAAACCGAACCTTGGTTTTATTATTCAAAATAGTTTTCAATCTCCTTCGGCTATGGCCCATTATAAACAATACCAATCATTTTTAATCCCCTTTCTCAATTCTGAATGTTTTAAGTTCAAATATTTTGGATTGTTACAACAATGGAAATTTATGACTTTTCTAAGTGTACCCCCGATTTATATCGAAATCTCATTTTAATTTTCTTTGCTAATGCCCGATGTATTCATGACCAAGCTAGGAAAAGTGTAATTGCCGTTGAATCCTATCTTATGGGCAAGAAATTTTTAATTGAACAAAATGTTTTATGTAACGTTTTTGGTTTTGAAAATTTGGGAATTGATGATGAACACTCATTGGGGTATTCTCAACTTGGCTTTGTAACCATCCTTGGTGCCCATGACCGTATCCTCCATCTCATCATCTCTTAGTGGATTCTCTACCATTCGCCAAGTTGATGCTTTTTGGCTCCATTTTTCCCGTGAGGGTAAGTGTCCAAACCTTTGCCAAATTCTGTTTGTCGACTTGGTTTACCTTGTTCAACACCGTCACACCGATCAAGTCAAGTCCTTTTTCTATGGCACGAATTTGAGCTTCTTGTTCCATTCCTTGAAGATCGATTGTTCTCATGATGCCACCAAACCTCTAGGCAAGCCGATCGATGAACACTCTCTAACTCGTTCTCACTTTAAGTACATTGATCATGAATGTGTTTGTGTTAATCGACCTCCTCCTCAAGACGATCAACCTCCTCCGGTCGCTCCACAAGGTTCAGAAGTCCAACAAGCCCAATCTTCCATGGATGGACTCATTGCGTATCTAAATGAGCAATTCACATCCCTAAGGACTAATATTGCTTCTTTAGATACGAACATGAATGCCGAATTTGCATCCATTGATACCCGCTTTACATCATTGGAGGATAGAGTCAAGGCCCTTGAACAACAACAAACTTCCATGGATGTCTCTCTCACCGCCTTCCATGGTGCTTTGCTCAATCATACTCGAAAGTCTCAAACCAACCGTGATGATGATGAAGAGGATGAGGACGAAGACGACATGGGCGAGTAGCCTTTGAGCATATCATTACATATCATATCATTTAGGATTTATATTTTATTTTGCAACTTTGTCTTTAGGAAATCTATGCTTTGATTTTTTTATTTTTAATATTAAGTTTGGATTTAAGTTTGAAGTTATTTTGAACTATTATTGCTTTGGATTTTAATTTAAACTTTAATGGCATTATGTTTCTTAATTATGCTTTATCTTGTGCTTTATTGCTATATATCGTATATATCCTTAAATTTTTGCATTGCTTTTGATCTAACAAAAAGGAGAAGTGTAAAAACATAAATTTGTACAAAAATTTTGAAAACCAATCTTAAATTAAAGGGGAGTAAACTTCTCAAAGTTTTCAAAATACTTAAATTTACTTTGGTTTTGTTTTATCAAAAAATGGGAGATTGTAAAACCTAATTTGATTTTGATATAACAAAGTGTCTAAGAACCCATTTGTAAAAGTAAATAAATTTTTAAGTATATAAAAGTCTCACAAATTGACAAGCAAACTTGAACAAAAATGTTTCTAAGTCAAAAAATTGTTTAAGCAAAATTTTTCTAAGTGTTATAGCTCAAAACCTACTTGTACGTTAAGGCGTATTGATACGATATAGTCGTATCGATACGGTTTTGAGGTTTTGGAATTTCAATCGACAAAAGCGTACCGATACAGGTATCCCCGTATTGATATGATATTTTATATGGGCTTAACTATAAGGCATAGCGCACCGATACGGTTGTACCCGTATCGATACCGTTTGATCTGATTTGATAAACCTTTGCATTTAAAGTTTTTTACCATTGCTTGTCAGTTATGATTTCAGCAAAATTTCAAACGGTCGTTGGACCGTTTCGATACTCCCATATATCGCATCGATACACTTTTTGCTAAAATTTTAGTCAGGATTCCAGTGAACAAAATCCGTATCGATACGGTCTTAGAGTATCGATACGCCCCTCTTTTTACACTGTACCCGTACCGATATGCCCTTATAGCGTATCGATACACCCTCTTAAATGTGCACAACGACTCTTTCTATTTTGAGACAGTTATCGATATCCTTGTTCGAGTACCGATACGGTAGGTTGCAAAAGTACATTTATTGCGGGAAAATAAAGCCCAATGGCTCTATTGATGATCTCAACCACCAGAACGGCTGGAAATCAATGCAAGAGTATATAAAAAAGCCTCAAAAAGTACAACAACTATTGAACTTAATTGCAACAATATAAGCACAAATCCAAACCTTTGAGCTATTAGAGTGAAACCGTTGTTTCCAATTGAGTGATTTTTAATTGTATCCATCTTTTATCAATTTGGGTTGAGAGTACTTGTAATAATCTTTGGGTAGAAATATTAACCGGTTATATAATTTTCTCCTAATCCGAGAAAAGGGAACGAATTTCTAGTGAAATTGGTTGAAAATCTATAGTGTGAGCTAAGGTAGTGGATGTAGAGCTTGTTCTAAGCTTGAACCACTCTAAATTACCTTGTCTTGAATTTTTTCTTTTTCAATTTCCTCTTGGCCATTTTCGATTTGATTGATCAACTTAACGTAGCATCATCCAAGGGTGAGCAAAACTGGGTTCAGTTAACCATTAGCAAATTATTTCGGTTAAACGGTAAGTTTGGGTCACCCAATTCTCGACCCTATACCGGTTAACCAAAAAATTTGGTTCAATTCGGTTTTAGTAACGATTTTTTATTTTGTTTATTAAAAATAAAAATTTTAATAATGTGTTAGAAAAAAATATATATCTTTAAAAACTGATAAATTATATTAGTATCTTTTTTAATACTAGAAAGATACATACTTAAACTTTATAAAATGAAATTATGATTTTACTTTTGGGAAATGAGAAAATAAAAGCTCGACAGAGCGTTCTTCAATGGTTTCTCGTTATCCCTAACTCAAAATACTAGTTATTTGTGCATGCCTTGGTGATACATCCCTGCGTTAACCATGGGTGAACAATAATCCGATCTTACGCTCCTCTTAGCCGCTGAAATCCGTAACTTATTCCTAAGTCGAATTAGTCTTCACCATCGATTTATTGAAATAAAGACCATGTTCATTCGTTTCTTGAATCTAACTCTCCCAATATTAGATAAATGAATAACTTCACGAGATCCTCTCCCAATTCACTCGTAAATAATTTAAGAACAAAAAATGAACAAACTTTGAATTTAAATTGCAACTCAAAAACCTAAACAAATCTAATCGTTTATCAAAAGCACAAACCCAAAATAACCCTAGCCAATTTACATCAATTTATGAGTGGGTTCGAAAGATATACAAAGAATAATCTCCAAATATGAATAGCATAAACTAAAAATAAAGAAGATAAAGCCTTGCGATCACTCTCTCTCGTCTGATTTTCCCCTGTGTTGTTGATGCGATCTCCTTTTATAGATGAAGAGGAATTCAATTTGAATTCTCATTTGAAAACTTGTCCCCTTATCTTTATCTTATTGTTGCGATCAGCTCTTGTTGCAAAGAAGGAAGAGTCCACGTTGATCTCTTGATGGAAGAGGAAGAGTTTGATTTGATCTCTTTTTTTAATTGTGTTGATGCGATTGGATTGATAAAGGAGAAGGAATAAAGTCCAATTAGAATTAAATCTGGTAGGATTTTATCTCTAGCTAATTATGCGTTGGAATTTAAATCTGGGAATTATCCTTGTATTTTTTTTATTTATCTTGAATTAAACGAATTTATCCGCTCATCAAAATCGGCGGCTCGTTATTTTTATCCTCAATTACTTCAACAATTTCCTGCTTGCAAAGGCAATTAAATTCTGCGCACAAAAACACACATACCAGCAGCATCTTTTCCACAAAATTAACTGAATTGAGTAATCAAGCTTAATGGCGAAAAAAACTATAAAAATATGCATGAATAACTAAAAATGCAATTAGAATGAACCTAAGCCTAACAATAATTATGAGTAAAAGAGATAAAAAATATAATACTTTTACACACAACATCGCTCACAAATAAAAATAGCTACTTAAGTTTTAATAAAAATAATTATTTAAATTTTAATTTGGTTGATATTCTTATTATTGTAATATTCTTACGAAAACATAATTCATACATGCATAAACCCTAATATCAACATAATTTAAGAGTTTGAAAATTATGACTAGACACTAATCTAACTATTGTAAAAAAAATCAATCAAGTTTCAGAATTCTCTCAAGTGGATTTCCGATTATTTTTGTTTATAAATCAAACAATAATATTTATTAGATTTTATTTAGTTATTTTATTTTATCTTCTTGGATCATTGTTTTTTTTTTTTTTAAATCCTATTCTACTTCTACCTAGAGGGGAGGGGAAAAATCTAGGTGAAGGCAATGCTCCTGAGAGGTCTTGAACCCGGGACCTAAGAGGAGGAGAGTGGAGCAAGTGAGCGTGTTCTGACCATCAGACCATCATCGCATGCTTATCTTCTTGGATCATTGTAAATCATGCATATGCCAACAAAACAAACAAATGAGTAAAAAGGATTTGTACGGTTGTTTAGGGTTGAAGGAACCTTCCACATTAAAACACAAAAAATAAATAGTAATAAAAAAACGCAGTTGAGAGTTACAAAGTGAATAAAGACTAGCATTACGACAGTGTACTATAATAGGGAAAAAACCGTGTTGGAAGTTGTTTCTCTCCGCAACCCGAGAAATTATATCATGGGTGATTCTCACCACGTCATCTATGGACCAACCACTAAAAACCTCACACTTCATCATTATTTTTCATGTCATTAATTTAATAATAGAATAACTTTCAAAAAACAATTTTTAAAATGAAATAGAAAACTTTAGTAAAGATTCATTGGTTAGAAAAAATGACATAGAAAAATCATGATGAAGTAGATGGTTTTCATTGATTGGTCCTACGCAGGGGCGGATGGTAATGGGGGCCAGTGGGAGCCCTGTCCCCCCAAACTTTTGAAATTTTATTATTTAATCTTTAATATTTAACTTGGCCCCTTCAAAAATTTAAAATATTTTTATTATATTTTATTTTTATGAATATTTTTAACTAAGTACCTTCTTTAAAATTCTAAAAAAGTTCTCTTAAAGTATTATTTTTTGAAAATTTTAGTCGACTCCAAAATTTTTTAAAAAAATTTTAAATTAAACCCATCAAAAATTTAAAATTTTTAATTTAAACATTAAAATATTTTAAAAATTTTAAGTAGGCCCCCTCAAACTCCGACTCCAAAATCCGCCACTGGTCCTACGGATGACGTGGTGAGAATTACCCATAATATAATTTTTCCCGCATCCGTGATTGAATTGTACGGTGCGATACTAATTGGATTGGCATATATGTGATTAAATGCTGAGGTAGCGTTGCCAAATCTACTTTGAGTAGAACCAATTGAACAAGAATGAAGGTCGCCATCTACTGTGATTTACAGTAACCGACGTAAAACTTTCTGTTAACTGTTAGGAGTATGAATTTATAAAATTTTAGGCGATAAACTTATAAAATTGTAAGGAGGGCGAAAATAGATTTTTAGTAGAAAATAAATAGATAATTTTAAAAAAAAATTAAATCATATATGAATTTCAAATTTTCAGGAAGGCCACCGCCCCCTTCAGCCTCCCTCGGTCCATCCCGGTGGTTTGGCTCAAAATTATGAGTACCAAACGCAGAACACTAATCCCATGTTGTCATTTTTTTAGTATACAAATTAACAAAAAAAATTTAACTTCACATGATAATTTTTAGTCACTCACATGATTTAATTTGAACAAAGAGAATATATATATACACTAATCCCATGTTGTCATTTTTTTAGTATACAAATTAACCAAAAAAAAATTAACTTCACATGATAATTTTTAGTCACTCACATGATTTAATTTGAACAAAGAGAATATATATATTGTTTATTTTCAAGAGGTACACTTGAGTTTTCACTCATCTTCCGAATTTTAAGTTTAGATGTATACTAATTTTTTTTTATGACTATTTCCTTTTAAGTTGATTATAATATATTATTTGTTCATAAATATTTTTAATCATTTGATAATGCACATACACCTTGTAGACAGGGGTCAAGCCAGAAATTAAAAATTAAGGGGGCTGAAAAAAATTTAAGGGTATAAAAAGCCAATCTTCTTCCTTCTTTTGCCAATCACTACTCGACATTTCTCTTCTGCTCCTCTGGCATACTGCTTATGTTCTGCTTCTGCCATTGCTGTCCTGCTCCTAACTTGCCTACCACAACAAGAAAATACACCTTCACTCTGACAAAGAAATTATTTTCTGACTCCTATATGCAAATGCATGATTCTACTAACTAAATGCACAAATATGTATTCAAAGTCAAGAAAAAACATGTTAATATATATAGTACTTTTTGAGGAGTTACTCTGCGCAACTAATTCACGTCGCCATTATCGAAGGAGCTACATCAATGAGTAAGCCACAAGAATTATTTTTTCCCAACTTAATCATATCACTAAGTGCGAGGGCGGGAGTAGAACAATGGGCAGGGGATTCCATAATCGATGCACTCCCGGGACTACTTTCATTGCAAGTGGAGGAACTCAAGGAATTGTCGCTGAAACTCTTCGAACCATGGGCAGGGGATACGCCCAAATTGCGCATACATCTTTTCTTGATGCACTACCCCTCCATCAAAGAGATTGTCGTTGAAACTCTTCGAACCACTCTGCGACCTGACGGTTCAAAGAAGAGACTTGCAACAACAATCATTATTTCAGTTGAACCGATGAAGTTTCCCTTGTTGCCACCTAAACTCCTTTCATCTGTTGCCACCCCCATGGGCGGAGCCACTAAGGGCATTGGGGTGTCTGATGACACCCTAATTTTTTTTGAAAATTGTATCTTTCTATATAATTTGTATATAAAAAATTGAAAATTATATAATTGACACCCATTTATAAATAAAATGACACCTCTTTATAAATAATTAACCCCTCTTAAATGCCGTTCAAAAACATGACACCCCTCAAACAAATTTCTAGCTCCGCCCCTGGCCACCCCCTCCTAGAAGAGACAGCGACTAGATACATAAGCTGGTGCCTCCTCCCATCATGCCAAGAAACCCATGTCCACCCGGAACAAAGACAAGGGCATCATCATACGGGAACCACCTTGCGATGCTAAATTGTGACTCCCTTGTACACCAAGAATTTCTATCTCGAGTAAGTATGATACGTATAATATACTACCATATATAATTTTAAAAACATATATTAGGTAATAATAAAAAGAATGGAGCATGCCATATATATATATATATTATACAAAAAAGGTAACACGCATATATAATGTAAAACAAAATACAAAGGGAAAATAAGTATGCATATAAAGTTTGTATCTAAAAAGGATTTGAAAGGAAAGCCATTATACATACGTATATATGTTCATAATATATAAACAGCGACATAAGGGTATAAGCAACGGGTATGCACAGGGACGGAGCTAGGATTTGAAGTTGGGGGGGGGCAAAACATAAATTTTGAAAGGTGGGAAGGGCAAATTCACAATTATCCCAATTTTCAGGAAAAATATAAGGAATCAAAGGGTAAAAAAAATTTCCCCCTACCCGGAGGGCCACAGCCCCTCCCATTGGAGCTGTGGCTCCGTCCCTGGGTATGCAGAAGAAAAAAGTAAGCACAAAACAAAAGCTCGAATGAAAAACATATATACATACTCTATTCGACATAAAAGGGATCAAAATGAATGAAAACATAAATTAAAGGTTGGAATTAAAAGAAACAAATTAGTACAGAGCAAAAATAAGGGCTGAATCTTTTGTCAAAAAAGAAATAAGGGCTGAATCGAAAAGCATGTAAACTAAAGGCATAAACTTAAATGAACATGAAATGAAATGCACAAAATGTAATAATTGAAGAATAAAGATGCAAAGTCGAAAATAAATAAAAGGGTAAAGTATGTCAGGTACCACCAAATAATAGGGGTGACCTGTTTTTACCACCAACCTTTCAATTGGTCCAAATTTACTACCAAACTTTATTTTTTGACTCGTTTATACCACCCTACCATTAAATTGTTAACTCCGTGATGACATAGACGCTGCACCAAAACGGCGTCGTTTTGGTGCCGCTATTTTGATACTAAATGACCCAAAACAACGTCGTTTTGCTAGAAAAAAAAAAGTGAAGTTGTGAACTCAATGGGATTTGAACCTAAGACCTTAAGCATTAAAGACAACCACCTAACCACCAAGATAACCTTATATCTTTGAATTATTTTTAGCATAAATAATATATATTCCAAACTGTAATTTGTCATATAAATAATACTACTTTATCTAAATAATATAAATATATTATTTCTAATATAAAAATATTCAAATATTGGTATACATATATTAATACATAAATAATAAATAAAATGCTCAACCCCTTGTGTCTCAGTGGCAAATGATGATATTCGTCATCTTGGTGATCCGGGTTTGAGCATCAGTGTTGCCATGCTATGTGTGCCTTTTTAAAAAAAACTAAGAAAGTTTAAACAGATGTTACCATTCATCACACCAGCATATTCAAAATAAAATAAAAATATATAAATATTTTTATATTATAAATAATATTAAATATATAAATAGATAAATATATTATTATAAAAACTAAAAGAATAATTTTAAAAACAAAATTTGTTTAAAAAATCTAAAATTCGACAAAACTTTAATCCCTAAACCCATAAACCCTAACCCTAAACTATAAAATTTAAACCCTAGAATTTTATTCATAAAAAATAATATTAAAATATATAAACAAATAATATATTATTATAAAAACTAAAAAACTGATTTAAAAATATAAAATTTCTAAAATTTACGAAAAGACTAAAAAATTTACTAAAATCTTAAAGCTTAAACCCCAAATCCATCTATTTTGGTTGCTAATGGGTTTATAGTTTTAGGGTTTAGTGGTTAGGAATAACTTAAAGACATTAGGTTGGCTTAGTGGTTAGAAGGTTGACTTTAATGCTTAAGATCCTAGGTTCAAATCTCATTGAGTTCACAACTTCACATGTTTTTCTCCAGCAAAACGACGTCGTTTTGGTGTAGCGTCAATGTCATCACAGAGTTAACGATTTAACGGCAGGATTGTATAAACGAGTCGAAAAATAAAATTTGACGATAAATTTGGACCAATTGAAAGGTTGGTGGTAAAAACATGTCACCCTATAGTTCAGTGGTACCTGACATAGTTTACCCTAAATAAAATAAATGGGCCCAATAAATAATAATAAAGGGAGGAAGGGCCAAATGGAATATTATCTCCATTCTCCTCCGATTAAAAACACTGAGGGGTTTAAAAGCACAATAAACCCTTTTGAAACCAACCGTTCAAGTATAAAACACAACTATTTTATTTTTATTCATTTTCTCCTCTCTGTTAAAAAAAAACAAACCAAAAAACCTCTGGATTTTGGAATAGCATGCAAGAATGTTCTTGATGTTCTTAGTGCTCATTATTTTGAACTTAGAATCTTACGAAAAAGCATCGTGTCCACCGCCATTAGATGACGCCGGCGACCCCTAAAAACTTAATCAAACCCTTTTTTCTTTCAAACTCAAAAAAAAAAAAACTTTAAATTACCCACAAATAAACCCATTTATTTTAAAACTCAATCCTTATTTTGAAATCTTCTTCAAAAGCAGAAGCAAAACCTTTCAAGATATTTCCCTTTTTAAAAACAATTTTTATAGTATAATTTTTAACATTAAATCTTGAGGGTTCAAGGTGTATAAAGATCTATGAAACATTTAAATAAAAAATGAAGGGGATAAATACTTAATTTTATTAATATTTAAATCTATGCAAACTTAAAATTATATTAAAATAAAAAAATTTAGTAGCCATAGGCCCTTCCATACTCTACTTAGCTCTGTCAATGTCTATCGTTGTTTAAATTGTTAAATTGATAATCGGGACACTTACTATTTACAAAAAAAAATATGGATTGGACATGATATTTATGATTTATATATAAATATTTCACTACTTTATCTATGACCATTTATTTTTTTAGTATAACCACTAGTATTTAATTTATTAATTGATCAATTCGGATCGGATACTATAAAGGACTATTATAGAGGCGATTCTTCCAACTTAATTTACTCTATTTATAATGTTAGGATCCGAACCTCTAACCTTATTTAAAGGATCTAATGCATGGATCATTTATTGATTAAATTTTTATAAAATGTATTTTTTCCACCCCCCACATGGTAATTATGACAAAATCTAATAATAAAAACACGGCTTAATACCAAAATAAGTGCCCAAACTATCATATTTTTACTTTTTAAGTGCCTAAATTATTTTTTGTTCCTTTTAAGTGCCCTAACTATCTCGTTTTCCTCTTTTAGATGCCTAAACTATTTTTTGCCCTTTTAAGTGCCCAATCAATTTTTTGGTCAAAATATGTGTCCAAACTATTATTTTTTTGGTCAAAATAGATGTCTCGATTTAACCTTAAAAGGGGCAAAAAAATAATATTTTTAGCACCTAAAAGGGACATAAAAAAATTTAGGCACTTAAAAGGAAAAAACATGATACTATGGACACTTATTTTAATATTAAGCCTAAAAACATATTAAATAGAAATTCTATTTTGATAAGAAAAAAAAATACAAGCCAATTTTAGTACTAGTTCACTTTTAAAGATTTCATTCATTAGATAATTTTTCCCAATATTGGGTTTTCCCGGATGTTAGTTTCCTCGCAAATAATGCCTCTCGTTTGGTACAACGAATACAAAAGAGGTGTGTTGATTAAATAACACTTGTATATTATAAAGATAGATGAAAAATAGTTGTTATTATACCAAAGTATTTGTTTGTAAAATTTGTGATAAAGTTAAAAAATAAGTGTTATATATGAATGTATTTTTTTACCCTTAAAATTCTAGCTCCATATTTTCCCTTGTTTTGATATTTATTATTATATTATTTTATGGTTTAAGGCTTGATGTTTAGGGTTTAGGGTTTATTGTTTAAGGTTTAAGGTTTGGAGTTCAAGGTTTTGAGTTTGTAGTTTAGGGTTAGGGGTTTATAGGTTTAAATTTTAGGGTTCATGATTTATGATTTATGGTTATAGTTTGGAGTTCATGGTTTAAGGTTTAGTGTTTATGGTTTAAGGTTATGGGTTTGGAGTTTGGGGTTTGGGGTTAAGCTTTATTTTTTAGGGTTTAGAGTTTGTAGTTTGATGTTTTTTGGTTTAAGGTTTAAGGTGTATGGTTTAAGGTTTATGGTGTATGGTTTAAGGTTTCGATTTTGGGATTTAGGGCCGGGTTTTATTACTTAGGGTCTAGAGTTTGTGGTTCGATGTTTGATGTTTGGGGTTTATGGTCTTGAGTTTAGTGGCCGGGTTTAAGGTTTATGTTTGGGGTTTGTGGTTCGATGTTTGATGCTTATAGTTTATGGTTTAGGGTTCATTGTTTTGATTTTGATTTTGAGTCTGGGTTGTGGCTTATTGTTTAGGGTTTGATTTTTGGTGTTTATGGTTTAGGGTTTAGAGTTTAGGGTTCATAATGTAAATAGATAAAAAAAATAGTACGAGTGCACAATTGACAAAGCTTGGGTAAAACTGACGTGTTAAATAAATTAACACTAACAACACCTCCACCCCGTGATAAATATCACTCAACTTGTGTATAAAATAATACATATATAGCATTAAATTTTATATCTACCAAATATACGTATAAAAGTAAATTTCATAATAAAGACTTATTAAATAATACAACACAACTAATCGAATCGTAAATGTTTACGTGTTTCATTTTCATAATAAGCTTGATATTGAAATTGACATGTATACCATTTAGGATAATTAATAGTCATGGCTACTTGACAATTTGTATAGGAATGGAAACCTCTCATTGTATAGATAAACTAAGCTGTTATGGTTCTGACTTATCCATATTATAAACGGTGGAGGCTAACCGCTAAATCTATATATAAGGTGTCCCGAGTCCCGATTGGTTACCCAGCATATGTTCTACAAGCAACTCAATACACTCTACTTTTAACTTTTAAGCATAATGGCAGTGTTTGTCTATCTTGCATACTTGGTGTTTGGGATTATTTTTCTTCGTTTTCTGTATCGTTTCATAGACAACAATGGTCTCCCTCGAAACTGGCCACTTGTTGGGATGATTCCCACCCTACTTCTCAACCTCCACCGCCCTCATGACGAAGTTGCCGGCGTCCTCAAACGAAGCAATGGCACCTTCTTTTACAAGGGACTTTGGTTTACCAACACCAGTTTCTGAACCGATTCCACAAAGCCATGAGTGATACTCTGGAAGCAGCGTTTTACAGATATGTGATGCCCGACGGTGTTTGGAAGTTGCAAAGTTGGGTTCAGAATTCAGATGGGAAAAGAGAAGAAACGATCTGAAGCTTGGAAGGCTTTCGATGATCTTTTAACACATTATATATATATCGATGCAACGCCACAAATCCAATACAACAATGGCATCACCGACTGAAGACGATGATTTCAATTTTCTCAAGTGTTACCTAACGGGACATGAGACGCCAAATTAAAGGACAGTCTTATAAGAGACAATATCATACACTTTTTGTTTGCCAGTGACGATACTTACAGTTTAACTCTCACTTGGTTCTTTTATCTCTCATCTCCAATACATCAATGGTTGAAATCAAGATCAGAGAAGAAATAAAGAGACACTTATCAATGAAACAAGTCGAGGGCTTGCAAATACCCTCCAACTTCGAACAGACACTTACAGTTTAACTCTCACTTGCTTCTTTTATCTTCATGCAGCGCTTAACGAAACCCTAAGGCTATTTCCACCCATTCCGTTCGAATTCAGAACATGTACAAAGCCGGACTTTCTTCCGAGTGGTCATCGAGTTGATCGGAACACCCCAATCTTAATCGGAATACATGCAATGGGAAGGATAGAAAGTTTATGGGGAGAAGATTGTTATGAATTCAAGCCAGAAAGGTGTAGGAAAATATTTGGTTAAACTGAAAATGGTTGAAAATAAGACTTGCTTGAGGCGTGCACTAGACACTGTCCTTAAGGATATTTCGCGGTGAAGCGTACCCTCCAGGATTCAACAAGCACTTCTGCTAAAGCAGGCAACAAAAAGAGCAAAAAACCAATGAATACTCAGCTTTTAAAAGGTGTTTAAAATGAGAGAAAGAAGAAGAAAGTAAGTAGATGATTCTACTTTTAAGATATGAATTATGAAGGCATATGTGCATGGTATTTATAGTACCATGCATGCCTAAAAAGGGCATCTAAAAATAGTAATTAGTCAAGGGCAAATCGGTCGAAAATAAAATGAATGGTTAAGAATAAAGATATTTTTATTTGAAATGAATGGTTAAGATTAATTAGAAAAATGGATGGTTAAAAATGAATATAATTTCATTTTAAAATGGATGGTTAAAAACGAACTTTAAAAATAATAAATAAATAATAAAAATAGATCGAGCCTCTAGTTCATGCACATGGGAAAATTCGCCGATTTCAACTGGACTGAACTTCTTGACCAAACCTCATGTGCGCGCAACCACCATTATATTTTTCTCTTACAAGCTCAATACTAAGTCTTTATATTTAAAGACAAAACAAATAATATAAAAGAGAGATGTGGGATTCTTTGAAATATACTAGGTAAACTTATATTTTTACAACAATCCCCCACATATTTCAAAGAATGAAAAAAAAAATTTAGCTGAGTATTCTGACATAACGTATTCATTCTGGTGTCTTTCGGACTATGAACCAGAACTTAGAAAAACGAGACATAACCTACTGAGTAATTGGTGAAATATGTTTCTATGAACTAATAACTCATTATTGTAAGTTAACATTCTCATTAATCACATTATATCTATTCTTGCTCTTTATCGCGGTTGTGCGCTAATAGGCCGTACGCGTGCCTGGTTTTCATAAGTGCTCTAGAGACTTTGCCTTAAATCTCATAGAAGCGGCCCCACTTCACACTTATATAGGTCAAGTCATCAAGTGTATTCTGCAGATCAATACACCACCTATAAAGGCTATAAACTTGATTAAGAGTTTTACTCACCCTCACCATTCTTGCAGTTTTTAGCACTATTTACACCATAAGAAGGGACAAAAAAATATAGTCCTTTCTCTACAAGATCAATCAGTGACTTGTTATTACCCATATGAACCTTCTTCATGGGATCGCCAATCACAAAGGTTGGGTTACCATCACTGTTGATTTCTTATATTGGCATAAGTCCCTTTCCCCTCGATGTTTCACATATTAATTTTCTTCCCAGGGGTTTAGCTGAATAATTTGGCCAAAATTATTTCTAACTCCACATAATTAATTGATATAACTTTATCTTTTTGCAGCTGCTTTATTACCTCATGTCATTAGACAAATATGTCTAGTTTAACCTTTAAAAGTTTTTACTCTTTGCAATGTCTATTGCTACTTGGCAATCATAATGCATTGACACTGAATCTATCATTTTTGTGCCTAATGAAATACATGATAAGGATTTTTTCAACCGCTCAACTTCAAGTACATGCTAAGAGACCACTTAGCTTTATTGTTCAGGTTAAGAAGTTTTTCTACCACTTAACTTCTTTACACATGCTAAGAAATTTTTCTACCACTTAGCTTCATTGTCGGGCTAAGAAGTTGAAGAATCCACTTAGCTTTATTATTAGCCAACTCTAATGCAATAAACGCAGACTTCATAGTAAATTTTCTATAAATGTCTGTTTGGCTAGTTTTCAAGATAATGTTCTACCTCTAAAGGTGAATACATAACCACTAGTAGATCTAGTTTCACGTGAATAAGATATTCAATTATCATCATTGTATCCTTTTAATACAACGGGTATTTCACTAAGTAGAATATCATAACTCATGATATCCTTTTGATATCTTATCAGCTTTACTACATCAACTCAACAATAATGATTTGAGTTGTGTATATCAGCTCAATTGAAAAATAACATGTGTCATCTCAGGTCTAGTAAAATTCATCAAGTGTATCAAAATTTAATAATTTTGTGCATGCTTGGATTTGAGCAACATGATCACATGTATATTTTTTCTCATTTGAATATTAGCATCACAATGAGTATTTACAGGTTTGGTAACAATATATCCAAACATCTTAAAAATTCAACGTTATGTTCTTGTGATAGCATTTTGCTACCACGCTTCCTCATGATTTAAATACTCAATATGACATTTGCTTTCATTGAAGCAATATACCTTTCAGTCTCACATAATAATTACTAAGATAAGCATGTAATCAATACATAAATAAATAATCACACAAACATCGTCAATCAGTTTGGTATAAACAAAAAATATTATTAAGATAAACATGCTACCAACACAAACAAATAATCACTCATGTTTTCACTTATCCATTGATTGAATTTCTCATTCCACAATTTTGGAAGTTTGTTTCAAGACATACAATGATTTGAGAAATTTACAAACTTTGATTTCACGACCTGATACGATGCATTCTTCGGGTTGTTCACTATATACTTTTGAGTAACAAAAAATATGACTTTAACGTCCATTTGGCTGATAAAAAATTATATTGAAACTAGAGAAAAAGATTCCGATGAATTTTCTTTTCTTTTTTTGTAAATAGAGTAAAAATATCAAAACAATTTACATTGTTTTAAGTAAAAAGTTTTGCAATATATATTTATAAAATAATTATTCTTAAATTTTCTTTGTAAAAAGAATTTGTTTGTAATAGATAACTTCTGTTTTATGAAGTAAAAAATTAATTTACAAACGTTGTAAAAATGAGTTACATTTAATATTAACCACTTTTCAAAAGAAAAACATCGTAAGAAGAAATCGATTCAGAAAAATTGTATCATTTTTAGCCAAGTATAAATATAAAAAATAATACTTCCAAAGAATTTTACAGTTCTAGGTCATCCAGATCTTCTCAAATGATTATGTTCACAATCAAGTTTCAAATAAGTTTGGCTCATAAATTAGAAGAAACAAGCGCAATTTTAATGATACACCAATTTATAAGAGGAGATAGATCACAAATTATTATTTCTTTTTTATTATAGTCATTAAGCAAAATAAGCATCTCCTTTATCTTACCCATTCTTTTATTCTTTTATTCCTGAAAAATATGATATAACTCGAAAATACATACTACTAAAATTGTTTGTTTAACAATTTTATTTCAACCAAATATGTTATTATCCAAAGCATAAAGCATACATGCAACACTGTGAACATGCAATCTAATACTTTAGAGACAATTATCTTTCCTTGCGAACTAGAAGTATAAATTTGATAAAATACCCCCACACTTAAAAATATTTCAAGAACATATAACTTTTATAAATTTAAGGTGTCTCTAATTATTTTCACATAGAAAATCCAACATACACATTTTACAAGTTATGTTAATATTAACATGTCAAATCAATCATAACAATATAAGTTCTCACATTAACATGTCACATAGATCATCATAACATTTAAGCATACAAGAAATATAAATAGCATGCTTAATAATTTTGAATAAACATGTTACAAACCCTTTTTCACAGAATATATTCTCGATTCGTCACATTTGAAGGAAACTTAGGCTAAGGTTTTTTTTAATAATACCTTGCCTCTTCAAATACTTGTGCAGTTTCAAACAATGTTTAAGATAGACAATTTATTTCCCTTCCTCCGTAAGGGGGTATGACATAAATATGTGCCTAGTAGCACCATTGTCTATCATCCACTCTTTTGTATTCGTAAATATATCAACTTTGAGAAATGGTCACAAAAATTATCTAGCTGCTTCAACCAAATTAAAATTTGGCTCAACAAGATTTTCCCTTTTTGATTATTTCATCTGTTTCAACTAAATCGATATTTGATTTAACAGGATTAACAACGTCTGTTTCAACCAAATTGGCTTAACAAGATTAACGACATATGTTTCATCCAAATTAATATTTGGCTTAACAGGATAATCATTTCTCATTGAAATTTCTGCACTAAGTTATATGGTGGCTCAATGTGTCATCATAATTGGAGATAAAAATCGTGGGCATAGTCAATGAATAATCCACCAGGTAGGTTCCTATAAAAGAGAGGTGGTGTAAAAGACACTCTTAAATACCAAGTCTTTGATAGGACCAATCCTAGACATGCACTTTCACATTATACCAACAATCAATTATGGAGTCTACCACACATAAAATAATTTTCCTTTTCCTTCTTTTTTCAAAATATTATTTTAAGTTTGTAATCAACTTCAATCATGCTTAAAGCTCAACTCACAAAATTCTGTAAGCATAGATATTAGGCATAAGAATAATAATTCAACATTTATATCATAGATAAATAAAATATTATCTAAAAGCATCCTCAAAAATTCATAGATAATACATACCTATTTTAGAATTGGAGTTCAAATTATGATGTACAGACAACATCGCGACTGTAAAGGGACGCACTGGAGTACTGCACGGACATCGTAACAAAAACAACAACACCAACGAAAATCTTTGTTAAGAGGTCGCAGGTTTTCGGTTTAAAATAGGGAATGTGAAGAAATATCCTTAAGATTGTAGGAAAATATTTGGTTAAACCGAAAATGGTTGAAAATATGATTTGCTTGTGGCGTGCACTAGACACTGTCCTTAAAGATATTTCGCGGTGAAGCGTACTCTCTAGGATTCAACAAGCACTTCTGCTAAAGTAGGCAACAAAAAGAGCAAAAAACCAATGAATACTCAGCTTTTAAAAGGTGTTTAAAATGAGAGAAAGAAGAAGAAAGTAAGTAGATGATTCTACTTTTAAGATATGAATTATGAAGGCATATGTGCATGGTATTTATAGTACCATGCATGCCTAAAAAGGGCATCTAAAAATAGTAATTAGTCAAGGGCAAATCGGTCGAAAATAAAATGAATGATTAAGAATAAAGATATTTTTATTTGAAATGAATGGTTAAGATTAATTAGAAAAATGGATGGTTAAAAATGAATATAATTTCATTTTAAAATGGATGGTTAAAAACGAACTTTAAAAATAATAAATAAATAATAAAAATAAATCAAACCTCTAGTTCACGCACATGGGAAAATTCGCCGGTTTTAATTGGTCTAAACTTCTTGACCAAACTTCATGTGCACACAATCACCATTATATTTTTCTCCTACAAGCTCAATACTAAGTTTTTATATTTAAAGACAAAACAAATAATATAAAAGAGAGATGCGGGATTCTTTGAAATATACTAGGTAAACTTATATTTTTACAACAATAGGTGGATCAGTGAAGAAGGAAAGATTAAACGAGAATCGCCAAGTAAATTTTGCGCCTTCCCAGCGGAACCAAGGATTTGTCCAGGAAAGAATTGTCGTTTCTCTTGATGAAGGCTACCGCAACAGCGATCATTAATAACTACAATATTCATGTAATTGAAGGCCAGAATATTAGTCCCAAGAACAGTGCGTTTTATCAGATGAATAAGGGGTTAATGGTTGGGGTTAGGAACAGATGGAGTTGAATAATTACCAGGGGTTCCTTCCTTGGCTTTACATTTTAAGAAGTTACCATCCATCCATATATATATACACACAAGAAGACTACAAATTCACTCTATTGTAATTCACGAAAAAAAAAACTCTTGTAAATTATGAGATTTATAAATGTAAACATATAATGCATAAGAAAAAGGATCAATATCTTTTTTCGGGATAGAAATCGTCTGCCCCTTTATCATACCCCTTCTATGCTCTACTTTAAAATAGTGGGTTTAGGATTTATAGTTTAGGGTCTAAGGTTAGGGTTTAGGTAAATAGGGGTATAGTGTATTTTTAGGGTGTAGGGTTTAGGGTGTGGAAATTAGGGTTAAAGTTTAGAATTTAATTTTTAAGTGATTTTCAGTGTGGAGCATAAAAGTGGGCATGATTAGGAGGCAAAGAGTTTTTACTCATAATATACTACCATATATAATTTTAAAAACATATATTAGGTAATAATTAAAAGAATGGAACATACCACATATATATTATTATACAAAAAACGTAATATATATATATATAATAAAACAAAATACAAAGGGAAAATAAGTATGCATATAAAGTTAGTATATAAAAAGGATCTGAAAGGAAAGCCAATATATATAATATATACGTATATATGTCCATAATATATAAACAGAGACATAAGCAACGGGTATGCAGAAGAAAAAAGTAAGCACAAAACAAAAGCTCGAATGAAAAACATACATACACAGTTCGACATAAAAGGGATCAAAATGAATGAAAACGTGAATTAAAGGTTGGAACTAAAAGAAATAAATTAGAACAGAGCAAAAATAAGGGCTGAATCGAAAAGCGTGTAAATTAAAGGCATAAACTTAAATGAACAGGAAATGAAATGCACAAAATGTATGAATTGAAGAATAAAGATGCAAAATCGAAAATAAATAAAATAAATAGGCCGAAGAAATAATAATAATAATAATAATAATAATAATAATAATAAAAAAGGGAGGAAGGGCCAAATGGAATATTATCCCTCCGATTAAAAACACGGAGGGGTTTAAAATCGCAATAAACCATTTTTGAAACGAATCGTACAAGTATAAAACACAACCATTTTATTTTCATTCATTTTCTCCTATATGTCAAAAAAAACAAACCAAAAAACCTCTGAATTTTGCAATAACATCAAGGTGGGGTGGGATCGGGACGGTGTTGCATTTTTTACTCCGTCTTTAATATTTGCGGTTACGATTTTAGGTAATTTTTATTAATACTTTGGGTATTTTTTTATCTTCATTCAAAAAAAAAAATTACTATTTTACTGACCAAAATAAATGGCGAATTTAGTTCAAAATATAAAATTTGGATACTTCGATTGGAAGCATTTACGAGATGATGGAGATTGAAACATGTTGAGAAACTCGAGCGTGGCTAGGTTTGAGACAAAGTTGAGTGATAATAGTATAGTTAGAGTTTTTTTTATTAAGATATATTAGGGGTATAAAAATAAATAAGTATATACTTTTTAAAAATCTTGTAAAATATCGGGGTCTTTGCGGATATTTTTTGGGATCTCCACTGTCATTTATACAGTTACGGTTCGGTTATCCTCACGGTTTAAATATAGCAATCTCTGTCCCCGTCCTCATTTAAGCTTCGATTATAAGGTTTCCCATCCTCGTCCCTGCCGGTTCGAATTCTCACAATTTTCGAATATTCCCCACTCATTTCCCACTCTAAATAACATGCACAGATATTCTTGATGTTCTTAATGTTCATTACTTTGAATCAAAATCTGACGAAATACTGTGCCGATCGCTGTAAGACGACGCTGACGACCGCCAAAAAAATTAGTCCAACCCATTTTTTTCAAACACACAAAAACTTAAAATAACCCATAAATAAACCCATTTTATTGTAAGACTCAACCCTTTTTTTGAAATCTTCTTAGCAAAACTTTAAGGGTGTGTTTGGTTTACGGAATATAAGATTACTTTTGGGAATGAGATTCCTGGAATGTAACATTACCTTAGGAATGTTACATTACCTTGTTTGGTTTGTTTGGCAAGAATGTAAGATTATTGTGTTTGGTTGGAGAAATATAAGATTACCTACTAAAATATTTTATAATATGATAAAAATCTTATAAATCAAAGAATAAAAGTAAAAACATCAACTACAAAACTTATTAATTCTCACGCAATATGCAATCCAACATATAATATATAAGCATCATAAATATAATATTAATAAAAATACATTAAACACCAAAATAATATTTAAATAAGTCTAGCATGGTTTAAATATTAAATTAATATTGTACAAAAATATTTAATTAATTTACACCATAAATAATTAATCATCTAATTAAAAAAATTAAATAAAGGGTCAATATGAACAAAATTTATTAACTTATGGGGCAATATACTCTAAAGGTATGGGAATTAATAAATACCTAAAAATTAGTGGGAATGACATTCCCACCAATTAAGGGGAAAAGTGACACTATTAGAAAAGGATGACCACGTTCGACGAGCACTGATGAGCACCACTAACGACAAACACCGATGGACACCATTAATTCAATTTATAAAGATTAAAAATCTAAAGAACTCACCGTATAATTATAAATTATTTAAAAATCAAAAAGTAAATTAATTAAAACATATTATTTTATTTTTAATTTTCTTTTAAACATATATCAAAATACCCATCTACCCCTAAATTACAAAACCCTAATTCTTGTTCATTTGAAATTCAAGCCGTCGCCGCCGTTGCTGCTGCCACCACCATTAAGGAAATGAAATTTGTATACTTCGATGTATTGAATAACGAGAGTTACATAGGTTTATATACAAGAGAAAATAATTAGTTAGATACTTGACTATCTGCTAACAAACTTCCTAACTAATTAACAAACTCTTAGTTAAAACACTCCCCCTCAAGTTGGAGGTTGAAAGACATCTTTAACCCCTAACTTGGAAACTAGATAACTATGTTGTTGGATTCCTAGGGCCTTAGTTAGTACATCAGCCAACTGTTCTTCAGATGCAATATGTTCAATTTGAATCAGTCATTTTTGTATTTTCTCTTAGACAAAGTGGTAGTCTATTTCAATATGCTTGGTGCGTTCATGAAATACAAGATTTGCAGTAATTTATAGAGCTGTTTTACTGTCACAAAACAACTTGGATGCCTTTGTCAAGTTTGCTCCCAACTCTTCTAGTAATCCATTGAGCCAAACAATTTCTGAAGCAGTAGCTGCCATGCTCCTATATTCTGCTTCTGCAGAAGATCTAGCAACAATATTTTGTTTCTTTTCCTTCCAGAAGATTAAGGAGTCTCCTAATTTTATGCAGAAACATACGACTGATTTCCAAGTCATAAGACATGAGGCCCAATCTGAGTCACAAAAAGCTATCAGCTGACAAGTACTTGAAGAACTCAATAGAATTCCCTGCCCTGGATTATTCTTGATATATCTGACAACCTTTAAAGCAGCACTCAAATGTGTGACTTTAGGTTGTTGCATGAATTGACTCAAACAATGAACAACATATGTTATATTCGGCCTTGTATGAGTTAAATATAACAATCTTCCTATGAATATCTGATAAACAGATTTATCTTGCAGCAACAAATCTCCCTCTTCTTGTTCCAGGCCTTGATCATACTCGAATGTTGTGAGTTTCCTATTCTGTTCCACAGGAGTTGTGGTAGGTTTAGCTCCCCCTATCCCACAGTCTTTTATCAATTTCAAGGCATGTTTTCTCGGATTCAAAATTATTCCATCCTTGGATCTCAAAATTTCAAATCCTAGGAAATATTTCAATTCACCTAAATCTTTCATTTTGAAATTCTGATTTAGGATCCCTTTTAACTCCTTGATCAAAGACTCGCCATTTCCAGTTATGATCAAATCATCAACATAGATGAGTAACAAAACCACCTTGTTCCCATGCCTCTTTGTAAACAAAGAGTAATCATACTTACTCTGTTGAAAACAAGAAGAAAGCAATGTTTGTGTTAATTTCAGATTCCATTGTCTGGAGGCCTGTTTCAATCCATAAAGAGACTTTTACAGTCGACAAACTATGTTCTCTCCCTGACTGTAGAAACCAACAGGCAACTCCATGTAAACCTCCTCGAACAAATCATTTTGGAGGAAAGCATTGAACATATCCATTTGAAAAAAAAATCTCAATAAAAAATGGATGCTAAGGCTAAAACAACATGCACAGTCACCAGCTTAGCAACAGGGGAAAAGTGTCCTTATAATCGATAACTTCCTTCTGACTATAACCTTTTGGCCATAAGGCAAGCCTTAAAACGTTCCACCTCACCGGACACCTTGTACTTGATCTTATAGACCCATTTACAGCCAACTGAGGACTTTCCTGGAGGCAAAGGAACCACAGACCATGTGTTATTTGATTCTAGAGCGTGAATCTCGTCTTCCATGGCTTTGATCCATGCTAGATTTTGAATTGCTTTAGAGTAGGACTGAGGCTCAACCAAACAAGAAGTAGAAGACAAAAATAATTGTGTATGAATAGGAACATGAGAATAGGATATATGATTAGAGATATAATATTGACTAGAGGAAGCAGAAGGTAAAGGAGAAGTAATAAAATTATGTAACCAAGTGGGAGGCTTCGAAATCCTAGTTGAACGACGAGGATGATCAATAGAAGAAACATGGGGAAAAGAAGAACAACTTGGGATAGATGTTGAAGCGTAATTAGGTGTTGAAGAATCAAGTGATGGTGTAGGAACAAAAAAAGCAGGTGAATCAGAAGCAGGTGGGGTAGGAACAAAAGAAGCAGACGAATCAAATGGTGGTATAGGAACAGAAGAAGGGGAAAGGGTAAGGGTAAGAAATCAGAATCAAATACCTTCAATTGAGTAGGAAAAAATACAAAACTAGTGTTAACTGGAAAGTGGAAAGGAAAAACATATTCATGAAACTTGACATATCTGTTAACAAAAAACAACTTTGTCTCAAGATTGAACAGTATGTACCCATTATGAGTAGGTGAATATCCCATAAAACTAATAGAATAACTTTGGGAGAAAACTTATCTTTGTAAGCAGTTTGGGTGGCATAATAAAGACAACCAAAAACTCGTAGATGAGAAAGATTAGGGGGTTTATGATAAAGAACCTCAAAAGGACTTTTATTTTGAAGAACAAAAGATGGTAACATATTTATCAGATAGCAGACAGTCTTAACAAACTCACCCCAAAATTTAATTGGGTTAGACTGAAACTTGAGTGCTCTAGAAACCTCAAGAAGATGTCTATGTTTCCTCTCAACAACCCCATTTTACTGAGAAGTGTGAACACAAGAACTCTGATGAATAATTCCCAAGTCAGTAAACAAGGAATAACATTATGAGTTAAAGAACTCAGAACCATTATCACTTCCGATGTATTTTATGGAAGCAAAAAAGTGAATTTTAATGAGATGAATGAAGTTTTTTAGGTAAATAATAGCCTCATTCTTATGCTTCAACAAATATACCCAGGTCACCCTAGAGTGATCATCTACAATAGTCAGAAAGTATATGTGCCCACTATGAGTTGATATTCGATAAGGACCCCAAATATCAATGTGGATAAGATAAAAAGGCTCTGGAGAGTGAGTAATACTAGTTGGAAAAAGGGAGTCGAGTTTGCTTAGCTAAAGGACACACAGTACAAGAGTGTATTAAACGATCATAAAAAAACAAAGATTGCATAAAAGGAATATGATGCAATTTAGAAGAAGCCACATGCCCTAAACGAGCATGCCAGAGACTGGTATTATTATCAAGCACAGATAACATACATTCAGGAAAAGGAACATGAAAAGAATTAGAACATGAAGAAATTGGAAAAGACAAACCAGAAGCAAGACTTGAAGAATCAAACAAATACAACCCTCGAGACGCTCTACCAATCCCCTTCATCCTTCCATTTGAGAGATCTTGTAAAAAACATAAGTCAAGAAAGAAAGTAACAGGATAATTGAAATCTCGAGTTAATTTGGACACTAAAAGAAGATTATGCTTAAAATTTGGAACATAGAGAACATTTGTGATAGAGTGATCAGAATCAAAGGCATAGGTACCAACATAACAAACAAGAATGATATTACCATCGGGAAGATGAACAAAGCGTGAACCATTAGCATAAGAAATTGGAGATTTTAAGCTCTGGGAGTCAGATATCATGTGATATATGGCCCCTGTATCCAGTATCCAACTAGGAGAATCCTCAGAAACAGAAAGACAGTGGGATATACCTGCCACATTTGCAGAAGAATCAGTCGAGGGAGCATGGTTCAATAGAGTCAAAAGTTGAGTATACTGCTCCGGAGTAAACATCGGTGTAACAACCTCCGGTGCAACAGATTGACCAGAGGAACCAGAAACTACATCAGGGTCAACAGAATTGGAATGAGCCGCCACAGATCTTGGAGGACCCTTTTTACGAGTGAACTTGAAGTCGACTGGGTAACCAATGAGCTGGTACCAATTCTCTTTCTTATGACCCTTGATTTTACAATAGTCAGACGAACCATTAAAACGTCGGCGAGCCATATTCCCAGCGGCGGAAAGAATAACAGCAACTTCAGAAAACGGCGCAATCCCTGACAATTGAGTTCGCTGAGACTCCTCTTGGACAAGCATCGAATATGCTTGATTAATTGAAGGAAGCGGATGCATTAGTAAAATTTGACTACGGATTGCTGAGTAAGACTCATTGAGACCCATGAGGAATTGGAAAAGCCACTACTGAATCAAGTGCTTAAGATTCTCCTAAGAAATCTCACATCCGCAAGCCGAGAAATGAACAAGAGTGTGATACTCATCCCACAGAAGCTTTAATCGTGTAAAATAAGCCGAAATTGTCAGCTCGCCTTGATGCAAAGTGATGATCTCACGATGAAGAAAGTAAACCCGAGAACCGTCGACCTTATCAAACTGTTCTTTCAGATCTTTCCAAACAAGAGCGGCACTAGAGGCGAACACTATTCTGGCATAAAGCTCTTTGCTAACCGAGTTGAGAATCCAGGACAAGATGATTGCATTGCAGCGCTCCCACTGTGATTGCAATTCCCTTTCATAAGCCTCATTCTTGTAGTCACCGTCAATAAATTCGAGTTTATTCTTGGCGAGAAGAACGGTTCGCATGGATCGACTCCATACACAGTAGTTATCGATGTCGATAAGTTGATGGGACACCAAAACCACCCCAGGTGTATCGGAAGGATGAAGATACAGTGGGTGAGTAAAATTGATAGCAGCCGCCATGGATGTTGCAAAAGAAACAAGAAAATGAAAGCTAGGGTTGAAAGGGGAAAACGAGAGAAAGAAAAGACCCAAATAGAAACGCGAAAACGAACAACTCAAAAATGGCCCAGAAGAATAACGGCCCAAGAAACGCTTAATTCATGGCCCGTGATACCATGTTAAGAAAATGAAATCTGTATACTTCGATGTATTGAATAACGAGAGTTACATAGGTTTATATACAAGAGAAAATAATTAGTTAGACACCTAACTATCTGCTAACAACCTTCCTAACTAATTAACAAACTCTTAGTTACAACAAAACGACACCCTCGATAAGATTTTTAAAACCGTAATCTCTATTTTTCTCCATTATCAATGCATGTAAAATAAAAGAGACAAAATAAAATACCTTCGAAATGAAATATTTTTTTGTATTGCTCTCTAAAATTGTCCTATTTGTAATACTTTGAATTTTTTGTTTTGTATTTTTTACATTTTTTTACAATGATTTGTATCTGAAATCATAATAGAATAAAAAATAAAACGAAAACTTTTATTGGTTGCTATGTCTTTCATTTTCTGTTGATTTTAGGATGAACTGGAGATCCTTGGAAGTAATATTGATGACACAAGGTTCAAAAAGCACATGGATCAGGTTGAATCCCCATTCTCATTGATTTCATATATGATTTTCATAGATCACAAAAGCTCACCACCTGAGATTTTGATAACATACTTGCTGTTGGTCGGAGCAGTTGCTCCCGAGGTTTATGGTTTCTTCTTTCTTATCTTCTCCGACTGGATAAATTTATGGCTACTACGGTATGTAAAAGTAGATCATGTGCGAATCATAGAGAGATGTTCGATAAAGATATCAAAGTTCAACATGTTCAAATTTTGCCTCATAGCACCGGATAAAGAAACCACGTGGATCAAATTTCAAAAGAAACTCGAGTACTCGACATCGAGGAAATGGTGGCAAAAATGTGAAATTTAGAGTACGAAGTGTTGGAAAAATAGATTGCTTAACACTTTCTAGAAAATACTAAAATAACTAAACCAAATCAAACTGTATCGTGGTATTAACCGCTGTCTTAAAAGTGAATTCGCCCTGATGTGTGTAATCACTATAATGGATGAATGACCCCTTGAGATTAGCACGGCTCTCCAAATTCCGTACACCTGAAAGATTGAATGAACTCTAGTGGTACTGCTCTTCTCTCAACTCAAAAATAACACTTAAGATAGGTTTAAGAAAACCAAAGAACGTTTCAAAGCAAATGTGCTTTTCTAGGGATATCTCAAATGAGTGAAATTGCCCACTATTTATAGGCTAAATAGTGAGGGCAAATTTGTCATTTCCATAATAAATTTAATTCTATATATAATAGAATTAAATTTTCAAAATTGAAATGTTTATTATGAGCATTAACAACATTCCCCCACTAATGTGAAAGAATATCTTTCGTAATTATGAGAGCATTGAAGTTAAAAACATGAGAAGAGCAATAGCGAGATTAGTTGCTTAAGCACTGGTGAACGTATTTGGAACTAGTACATAGTGATGATGAGTAATTCTTCTCTTAGATAAGTGAACGAACCTTGAACTTCCTAAGATTATGGTCAACTCATAACACACAACTAACCTCTTCATCCACCAAAGTCCTCGATGTGTCAACAAATATATATATATATATATATATAGCCCTCTTTCCTCATGATTTTAGTAAGTGTACTAGAAAAATGACCCAACGTTTTTCATAGAAGGTGGCTAGTCCTCCTCACTTACGTAGGTTATTTCATCAGGTTTATCTCAACATAAACCACATGAATATGGGCAATGAAATAATTAAGAGCTTTTACAATAGCTCACCCGCACAATAAATAAGGTGAATTTCTTCAAGTTCATCTTAAATGAACCACCCAAACTCTGGGATAAGAAATCATTAAGAATAAATACCCAACCTTTTTAATTGATGAATTCAATATGCCCGTCTCAAATAGGATCACCCAAACTCTTGGGATTGAATTCAATAATGGTTTAAGAAAACTCATCCTCTCTAGCGGCAAGTTCATTTAGTTCTTGGCCTTAGGACCACCCACTCAACACTAGGTTATGAACTTATTAAGAGTAGATATTCATCCAAAATCGGTAAATTCATCAAGTCTTTCTCACTAAGACCAACCAAAGCCTGGGCTATGAATTTATTAAGAGCAATAAAGGTCAACCTGGGCATGTACATTGTTCATCATAGGGATATGTAGTAAAAATGTACACTATGAGTACTCTCTATGGTTTCGTTTGACCACATCAAACTTAGATAACTAAGTTGGGTATCCACAATGAATTCCTCAACCAATGGGCTTTAGACCCATCCCCCTCGACGAATCTCGAACCAACTTCCGACTTTAACCTTTGGTAAGCGGATCAAATAGGTTCTTCTCTGACTTTAATTATCATTTTAAGACACCCCTACATTTCTAACATTATTAAGATAGAAATAAATCTACAGTGTCTTTGGACAACGTGTAAACAAATACTCAATCATACTAGAGTAAAGTTTGTTATGAGTTTTAACCATAAAACTATGTTTTAACAAACTAAAATCTTATTTACACATGAAACAAATTCTCAAGGTTTTGAGAAATACTTATCATTAAGATTAGTATGTATAATCTCAAATGATTATGAAATTCCTTTTATCTCATTCAAAGAGAATTTCAATTTTTTCCTAATTCAGAAAATTAGGAATATTATGTAAATATTTATAAGGAGTTTCAACTTTTCCTAACAAGAGGAAAATTATCTCAAGTTTATTATAAGAGATTTCAACACAACTCCTAAGATAGACCATCTCTTTTTTTTCCTCTACTTAGCAAAAGAAATCAAAGAAATTTAATAGCTACAACATACTTTTAGTAGCACTAATGTCTATCATATTAGCTCTATAGAGACCATAACATATTTTATTTACTATTACTAAATTTGGTATTATAATCAACCAAATTAATCTCAACTCTTTTAACTTATATACTAAATTTAAAGAGATTTTATTTGTCATAGTATTTTTATAAAAGTTAGCACATTAAAGAACAATGCATCAGGTAGGTTACCATAAAAGAGAGGTGGTGCACTAGGCACGCTTAAATACCAGGTCTTTGATAGAATCAATCCTAGACATGCATTTTCATAATGCTTTTCAATAAGCTATTTATGAATTTATTCTCTTTCTTTAATTAAGGTCTCTTAAAGAATTATGCTTGATACTTTTACTCATGATAGTATCTTATTAAGCATATATATTTTGGGCTCACTACTTAGAATAATCTTTCATTCTAGCCTTAATCTTTACACTAGTTTAAAATATACTCACTGAGTTAAAGACTAGCTTAAATGCTCAATATAAATTCATGTGATAAAGCATGAATTGACAGGCAACAAATCTAAATAATCTAACCTCGTAGGTAGAATCATAATCCCAAAAAGACTTGCTCATTCTCACAATGCCTTCAACTTCAATCTTTGCACCATCATCTTTAACCAAAATGACTCCAAAATCTATCGTGACAATCACTTCATCTGAATCAATCTCTTTTGAACCTTCTAAATTCGAATGAAGAATATATATGGTTAGTCACGAAAATAATTTACTAACAGTAATAAAAAATAAAATAATTTGATGATAGTAACAAGATCATTATCTTTAGGAATTTTATTTGAAGAGCTTTCAACACATGTGTCATTGACTCCTCCCTTCTTTGAGTTAACCAAATTTGGACATCGAAAGATTTGGTTTGGTAAACATAATTCTACTCATCATGTTGTCATTCTAAATATAACTTCTCAACAGAAATTATTAGTACATAAAATTGACACCAATAACAATAGGTGAGATCCTCATAAAAAAAATATTTTTTAACTATTAAACCCAAAATCCAAACTGTTTAATAAAATATCAAGAGGATGCGCACATTTATAGCCATTAAACACCACTTTAATCATATTTAAAATTTCTTAAAAGACTATTATTAATAAGAAGAAAAATCGTTATTTTTCCTTTATTAATATCGTTATCAATATAATCATCAACAATTATGATAGCTGGTCATCACCATTTGCATCGTGCTTTACCATCATGCATAATTCTTGAAAATCAATAGCAGGTTATCACCATTTGCATCGTGCTTTACCATCATGCATAATTCTTGAAAATGAATAGCAGGTTATCACCATTTGCATCGTGCTTTACCATGTCAGAGCACAAACACATGTTACAACATAAACCATAACTACAATGTTTCCCTTAAAACATATTTGAACTACACCAACCAAATTGGTTAAATCTGTTGTAGCATTTAGAAGGATGCTTGCTAAAATAATATAGTACTTAAAGCAACATAACATTTAAACTTCTCTACTTTCCACATGCCTATTACGTTATATTCTAAATCATAGCAATAAAACATAGGCATGTATACAAACATTTTCATGCATTTCAAACGGTTAGATAATCTTGGATTCCAAAGGCTTATTATCAATTAATAAAAGCTTGTCCACCGTTTCATAGCCTTTATAATAATGATTAAAACTATTTATTTACTAAACTTGAAAACAATCATCATTACCAAGTTTATTGTCATGAATGTTATATCATTTTTTCACATGTATAATAGTTATAACGGTAAAGACTAAGCTCAATATTTGACAAGATCCGTCCTTTGTCAAAGGTCGCGCATTAAAGCAGAGTCTTACTGGAACTAGTACAACATTTGCACGTCGATATAAGGATGTGCAACTAATATTATTCACGCCCGAACAGCAGTACGAATTTGCTTCTAAATTGTTGAAAGAATAGACTATTACAAAACGAGGCGTTAGCACTGGCTGAAATATAATAAAATAACTAAACCAAACCAAACCAAACCAAACCAAACCGTGTCGTGGTATTAACCGATATCTTAAAAGTGAATTCGCCCCGATGTGTATAATCACTATAATGGATGAATGACCCCTTGAGATTAGCACGGCTCTCTAAATTCTGTACACCCGAAAGATTGAATGAACTCTAGTGGTACTGCTCTTCTCTCAACTCAAAAATAACACTCAAGATAGGTTAAGAAAACCAAAGAGTGTTTCAAAGCAAATGTGCTTTTCTAGGGATATCTCAAATGAGTGAAATTGCCCACTATCTATAGGCTAATTAGTGAAGGCAAAATTGTCATTTCCACAATAAATTTAATTCTAATTATAATAGAATTAAATTGCCATAATTGAAATGTTTATTGTGAGCATTAACAACATGAAGAAGTTGATGCTGAGCTAAAAAGCCTCGTCTTCGAAGAGCTTAAACAGAGAAGTGAGAATATAAATAGTTCTGATGTCAAGTCATGCAAGAAACTATTGAATTACAAAGGAGATTCTGTGCTTTGTAATATGGGATGCCTTTAGATCCTTAAATGGAGGACAAATGATGTAGAATTCGACCACAACCTTTTTCTTTGGCACATTGCAACTCAAATTTGCTCTATGATGATGTTAAGAGACCTCAAGGGTTCATGATGTTGGGAGACGAAATATGTCGATTATATGGCGTCAAATTGTAGCGGTACATCAAGATGAGAGCGTGCATCGTTTTATGAATTATTCTCAGTTTGCTTGGTTACTCGGAAATGGAGGAAAATTTTTATTTTGGAGGGATTGTTGGTGCTTAGATGAGCTTTTATTGCATGTGTTTCCAAGATTGTTCTGTGTGGCAGCAGATAAAATGACGCTAGTTTTGGATTATTCTGATGCTGGTAGTTTCAGTCATGATAATTGGGTGAGTTTTTTACTCGTCCTTTGTTGTCATTTGAGAGACAACACCTGGAGGAATTAAAAGCATGTGTGATGCATTTCCCGCTGAATGGGCATTTGAAGGATAGGATAGTCTAGAAACCAGCACAATCATGTATGTTCACTTTGGGAGCATTATATAAGTTGATGGTTTCTTTTTGGTTTGGAAAGGGATGTTGATTTGTTTTCGATATGGAAGTTGCATATACCTCCTAAACTACAATGTTTCTTATGGTTTGTCATGCTGGATCGGTTACCAATATTGGTTATGTTACGTGGGCGTGGTGTTCCGTTAGATGACTCCATGGTTCGATGTAGATGGTGCGAGTTGGGTACGGATTCCTTGGATCATATTCTTTTCCATTGTGATGAAATGTGGAAAATATGGGTGATGGTTTTTCAATGGTGGAATGTGGAAGTGGTGAGTCCCCGTTCAATCCGTGAGTTCTTAATACATTGTCTCCATAGTTTCTTTACGAGGATGGAGCGGGTTTGGTGGTTGGTTAGTTGTGCTGCGGTGGTGTGGTCTATGTGGTTAGCACAGAATACTTTGATTTTTAATGCGAAGAGATTGCCGGGTGCTGATTTATTTTTCCTTATTAAATTGTGTTCAATATTTTGGGTTCGTACCTTATCTCCATCGAGTGTGGTTTGTGAGGCAGCTTGGTGGGCTTGTCCATGATTATGTGTTCCTTCAGTTTCGAGCTCGATTCGATGTGTAGCTACAAGTTGGGAACCTCTTCCGAATGGTGTACTAAAATTTAATGTTGATGGCTCTCCGAGGGGTAAGTCGGGGATGGCTGGTTGTGGTGGGGTATTGCATGACTCTAATGGGCGTATTCTAGCCATGTTTTCTTATCCTTTGGGGGTGATTGATTCCAACGAAGCGGAGTTACAAGCGATTTATCATGCTCTTAACATTTTTCGTCAATCTAAGTGGTCGGATGTGGTTTCAGTGGTGATTGAGTCGGATTCTTTGGTGGCCATTTCTTGGGTGTTGCATCATGTGAAGCGCCCATGGTCTTTGTGGAATTTGTTTCGTCAAATTGATTTGGCTTGTGAGGTGGTGCGGTGTGTGTGCTTTCATCATGTCTACCGTGAGGCGAATAGCTTGGCTGATACTCTTGCTAAGGGTGGTGTTGATAGACGCTCTTGGTTTCAATTGGTCGAGTAGAGGGTTTTGTTGCTTTGTTTGTTTTGTTTCGGGTGTTATGGTTGTATGGTGTGGGCGTTTGGTAGATACTTTTGTTTCACTTCCATAGGTACTCTTTTCCTCCAATTTAGGGTAGGGAGGTTTTTAATGAGGCCTATGGTAGTGTTGGATTTGTATGGTTCTGTTAATAAAATCATACGATTTGCCGATAAAAAAAGACCTCAAGGGTCCAATTCTCTGGGAAATCTTAAAAACACTCCAAAATCAACAAAGGGTTATCGGAATATATGATGTATCTTCTTGTCATGTGTCCAAATATGCTACCCAGAGGGACTGGTGAGATAAGATTCAAAGATACATGACACATGCACCACAACGCAAGGGCGAGACATATTCACACTTTTGCTTAGCCCGATCACAAAAGCCTAGTCCAAGCTGCTGAAAGATAAACTCCAGCTCGCAGCCCAAGATTTTTTTTTACCAAAGCTCTACAAGCATTCACGAAAGTGAAAGAATTTCAAGAGAGCAAGCAAACACATGAACTATGTACGAAAGGGAATGGGTTCGCAAGCGAGCTATGATGCTACACAACTGTGCACACGAAATCAATTCAACCAAACGGGTCTGCAACCGTGCGGACATAGCCATCTTCGCAACTTAATATAGTGGGTTCGTAGTTGAGCGGACAGAATCAACTTGCATATCAACTCACACTGGTTCGTAGTTGTAATGGCAAAACAAGGTTCATGATTTAAATAGAAGGGTTCTACGCAAATCATCCTATCATCCATGTTACTTGCCGCCCAAGTAACTTAAATCCTAAGCCATGACGTCATTAAATTTAAGTTGATTTCTTTCTCTTTATTTATGATTTTTTTCCTATTATTTTATTACTTTATTAGTACTTTCCTATTATTTTTTATTAGTGGAATTAATGTTCATTAGGGTTTTCATGTATTTTACACATCCTTAACCTATAAAAGGAGGATGTCTCCTTCATTATAAGACAAATTTCTTTTGATTGATTTATGAAATATTTAGTGAATACGTTTTTTGCAAGTGTTGATAGTTTGTGCCTTAGAAGTCTTCTTCAACATAAGTTCTTGTGAAGGAGAATATCTTCACACTTCTGCTTGCCAAGGTAATCGTGTCTAGGAGGGTGGATTAGATCCGTTTGAGGTTTCTTTCTTAGATAATTGCATCTAAAAGGATGTCGAGGACAACCTTTACATCGACTTCATCACATAATTCCTTCGTGTCCAAATTCCATCACCATAAGTAGATATGAGATTTTCAAATTTGATCTTTATCTATCTTTTTATCTTTACGTTAATTTATTATTATTAGTTTTAAATTTTGTGTATACTCTCTCTTAATTGTTCACCATTCTTGATTGAGTCTAAAACCCACAAATTTGCAACGGCTTGATTGAGGGTTTCTATAATCCATCACCGTGCTACACAATCATTTGGTATTAGATTTGGGACAATTCTTAGTGATTCATCACATTAGTTATTTTCAATTTCTTAAAAAATTAAAGGTGCAGAAAAGTGTGACACCATCCGCAAACAATACATACAAGATCACCACATTCAACGCCCCAAGCATCAAATTGAAGTGGATTCTTCCTTTGAATTTCTCTCTCTCAAGTTGTTTCTCGGATTTTGGGTTATCATTATCTTTTTGAACTTTTTTTCTACTTTTAGTTATTTAATGTAACTACCCAATTTTGGGTTTGAGATATAGGTCTTGTATCTGTGGTTGAGTATTTTAAGATTTAATTTTTAAATCAAGAAAATCAAGTTGGAAACTAAAATAAATGGATTCTTGGATAGATTCGAATAAAGATTTTAAGTTCGAGTATAAAAGTGAGAGCAAGGAAAAGAAATGTATATAAATATCTTGGCATGTCTCTGTTTCTACAACATACAACCAAGGAATAATGCATTAAAATGCATTCCAATTCCAACAAACATCAATCCCCTGCATCTTTATCAAATCTCTATCAACAACCAACCGAAAATGCCGAAAACACTCTCAAATTCCACCCAATCATTACCCATCCACAAGCTTTTGATTCTAACATCTAATTACCATCTAATATCATAAAAAACATGCTCAAATCATCTTATACCCCCAACAAAGACAGAACACCCAAAACAACCCCTAAACTAACAAAATACCCACCTAAAATTCAAGCGTTTAACTAATTTTAGGATTACTATCAACAATATCATTTCACATCATAATTATACAATCAAAATGTGAACCAACCCAATCAAAATCTCCAACAAACATCAACTTAACTAAAAATTTAGGCAAAATACCTAAAATCATCATTTAACAAGAATTTCTTGAATTCAATTGCAAAACTATGTTATAACTAGCAATACCAAAGACAAATACTAGGAAATATCAATAAAGAACCTTTGTTTTAAAGAGAGAAGAAGAATTACCTTCAAAAGGAATTTTCAGCAAAATTGATGTAACTTTTTTCTTTGTGAAGAAAATGGAAGAATAAAGAAATCTTGTAGAAATCTTGTAAAAATCTTTGTGAGGTTTTGTTAGAAATCAAATGGAGAATCAAATGATGACATCTCCATAAAAAATCAACATGAAATGATTTGGAAAAATGGCAAGAAAATGAGAGCATTTTGGGAGAAAATGGTGGGAAAAGTGATGTAATGAGAAAATAGAGTTTAGAAACCAATTAATCGTCAAAAGTATTTGTCAATTAAGGTGGTAATCATAATTAAGACTTTTAGAAAATATAGCTCTCTAAGAATTCTTAGTATTGGCCCTTTTAAATTTAGTCATTTTAAAACAGTTTTGTAAATTTAAGGGCTCAACACTTAACTCGGTCCTCTCGGCCACGATTGAAACCATCTTAACGTCACAACATTGGACGCACAATCAGGATTTCGGTCTTAAGGAGTACGAACTTAATTTAAGGGATTATATTCACTAGAAACCTTACTAAAACACCTATACCACCCTAGGGTTTCCTAGAACCAGCTAAACCTAAATTCTAATACCACTAAATGTAACACCCTAAACTCGAATGTCACATTTGGGCCTTAAGCCCAAACCTGTTATAATAAAATTTCTCAAACTTGGTTTGGCCCAACAAAGTATTTTTCCAAAATCATTTAAAACCAACAGTTGAAAGTATAGATAAATAATCAAACGGTTACAAAGGAACTCTAATTTAATTTAAAGCATTTGAACATTCGATTTGATTAATACAATTTAAAAAATAAGGATTACAAACTCCATCATGTAAGGTCCTATGAATACACAACCCACTTAACACAAGTATCGTACTCTAGAAATCACCACATACTGGAATCTCGTACTGATAGTGCTCCTCGATCCGACGATCAACCTACGCACATAAACAAAGATTCCGAGCGATAAGCTTACAAAGCTCAGTGGTACACATCTACTCTACTATACTTCATGCTAATCATAAACCTTAGCATGCAAGCTAGTACGAGCAATAAGGAGAGATAAAAAAACATGTGGCGCCCCCACTAGTCACCTAAACACATGCTCTCGTCATAGAAAAATATCGTACATGGCACACAAGGCCCAACCATACTCAGGATCTCACTAGATCATTTGAGCTAAAGTATACAAAGTCATACCAAAAACCTAGAGTGAGGCCCACGTCCAATAAGCATCGGGATCATACACTTTGAGTGAGGCCTGCGCCCACTAAGCATCAAGATCATACACTCTTTGGGGTGAGACCCGGTACCACTAAGCTTCAGGATCATACACATATGCTCAGAATTTCTTATCAAGCATCTTCGAATGAGGCCTGGTACCATTGAGAGTCAAGATCATACATTCGGCAATCTTTAACCATGATGTTGCAACACACTTTTTCTCTTAATAGGTATTCGGATCCCATCAATCAAAGGTGACTCAACTAACCAAGTGTCCAATACAACACATAGCATAGACATGACTACCGTACAGCACGCAACATTTCTCGATTCACCAAAGATCTCCTTAGTTGCTATTATTGTAACACCCTCAACTCGAATGTCACATTTGGGCCCCCAAACCAAAACCATAAAATTTTTCGATTCAATTTAGCCCAAAAGTATTTCTCAAAAACGTTTAAAACCAACATTTGGAAAATATAAATAAATATTCAAAACGTTACAAAGGAGCTCTAATTTAAATTCAAAACATTTGAACATTCGATTTGATTAATAGAATTTCAAAATAAAGATTACAAACTCCAACACGTAAGGTTCTATGAATACACAGCCAACTAAATACAATTACCGTACTCTAGAAAACACCCCCATACTGGAATCTTGTATTGATAGTGCTCCTCGATCCCACGATCTGACGATCAACCTACACACTGAATCAACGATTTCGAGCGTTGAGCTTTCAAAGCTCAGTAGTGCACACCTACTCTACTATACTTCATGCTAATCATAAACATAAGCATTCAAGCTAGTACGAGCAATATGAAGAGATAAATAAACACACGGCACTGCTACTAGTCGCCTAAACACATGCTCTCATCATAGCAATCATCATACATGGCACACAAGGCCCACCCATACTCATAACATGGCATCATAACATCATACAGATATGGCGTTACCTCTAGCCGCCAAATCATATAGCATAGCAAGAAAGTACAAGCTTCTCATAGCATATAAGCATTGTACCATAATATAGGAGTGAGGCTTGTTCCCACTAAGCATCGGGAGCATACACTCTAAGTGAGGCCTGATTCCACTAAGTATCGGGATACATACAAACTTTAGGGTGAGGCCCTGTACCACTAAGCATCATGATCATACACCCATGCTTGGAATCTCTCATCAAGCATCTTCGAATGAGGCCCAGTACCACTAAGCGTTAGGATCATACATTTCGCAATCTTTAACCATGGTGCTGCAACACACTCTTTCTCACACTAGGTATCTGAAACCCATCAATGAAGAGACTCAATCATCTAGGTGTCCGCATCAGCATATAACAAGGACATGTCTACCACATAGCACACAACATCACACGACCCATCAAGGATCCTTATGGTTGCTATTACCATCAAGTCACCCAACGTTTACCAAGTTATAAATTATTATGGAAGTGTACATTAATTATCTTTATTAATCCACATTATCTCATTTAACATCCCACATTAATTTCCATCTTTTTATTAGCATTGTAGATTATTCTATTCAGTGGGTACCGATACTTGAACATGAGTATCGATACAGTACCCCTGGGTATCGGTACTCATACGCATACCAATACCAAAATAGCTTACTGGAAATCCTTAATTTCCATATGTACCGGTACGGGTTCACCTGTACCGATGTGGTCCCCAAACGCGTACCAATACGGCCAAGGCCCATACCGATACCCTATACACGGATTTGTACCATTTCCTTGAATTACGATTTTACAACACTTTTTTCGATCCCTAAAGCTTATGAAAGTCATTAGGGTTTGTTTACTAACGTATTTAACTAATTAATATCAATTATCGACTTCATGATCATTTATTCGAATATTAACAATTATCAGTCCATTTAATATAATTTCCATCAAACACATCAATTCATATCTCAAGCACTCAAGCAACACAACATGTAAATCAATCAATCAGATAATTATAAGAATATTCAAACGACCTTACACAGTCTCTAAAGCTCATAATAGCTTCGAATATTCTCAAGCTCATTAGGCATCTCAAAAATATATCAAGTCTCATGATATCGGTCTCACAACATGCTTATCCATAGTTTACCCATTTTGCGAACACTAACAAGCAAGGCAATCACATTTATGATGCTCATGAAGCAATAGGAGTTCGAGGTGAACTAACCTTAAGCCAAAGCGATAATTCCCCTTCCAGACTCCTCCAAACAGCTCTTAATTCTAATATTCAAGCCCACCAAAACCTCGGATAAAACAAATACGACTACATAAGCCATTTCACATTTTCGGACTACTTTAAGGGAAAAAAACAAATAAAAATAGCTTACCATCATCGAATTTGGTGAAACGGACTGCGTTAATAGACTTATAATGTCAAGAAACCTCTGGGTAGGGTCCTCAAAAAAGTCAACGGCAGCAGCGTGATCAGCGACAACTGGCGGCGTTGTCAACGACTCAACCGACAGCTCATCTCGATCAACGGCTCGGTCAATGCGGCTCGGCTTGACAGCTTAGCTCAGTGGCTTGGCTCCACATGGCTCGGCTCAGATGGCTCTAACCACCCACGACGATGCCCACGTGCGGCCGGCTGCGCGTTCGGTGTCTTTTGCCGGCAGTAATCAACTAGCGAGCTCTAGTCCAGCATTTTGGCACCTCTTGAGCTCGATGATGGAAACGGATTTTAGTTTTGAGCACTGGAACCTCCTCGACACGAAACCTCAAAACTTTCTCTCTCTCACCTTCTCCGGCGGCGACTCTGACAGTGACACCACGGCCATCGGTTGACTCGTCTCGGCGAGGTGAACACAATGGCGTATGAGGTGTTGAACATGGACACCCTGATAGCGGTAGATTGGATTTGAAAGTTTGAGGAAGAATAGGAAAAAGAAAGAAAAGAAAGATGAAAAGGAGAGAGAGATGCGAGAATATAAAATATGATTTTCTACCTCTCTTCCTCACCCATTTAATTCAAACTACCCTCTCCAAAACATCACGGTAAAACCGTGTCTTAAACCCCCCCAATCTCTCATCCTTTCACAAAATGATCAACACTCCTCTTTAAATTAAATCTATAAATTTAAAATACCAAACTTGAATTTTAGATCCAAAACCCAACTCATTTTCTGGGTCGTTACAATTACCACAAGTCACCCAATTAACTTTACCAACTTATTAATACATTATAAAATTGTACATTAATCATCCTCACTAATTGTCTTATTAATTCATATTATCTCATTAACATGCCACGTCAATTTCCCACATCAATTACGTCATTAGGGTATGTTTACTAATGATTTCAATCGATTAATATTAATTACTGGCTTCATAATCTTTTAATCGAGTATTTATCCCTTAAGCATAATTCTCATTGAATCACGTCAATCCATTCGAACTCACAAACAAGGCATCACAATTTATCAACCAATAAATCAATCCTCAATTGATTATGCAAGCATCCTAGATGACCTTACACGGTCTCCAAAGCTACTACGAGTCTCGAAATATTCTCAAACACATCATGCATATCGTATTTACCAATTCTCATAATACCGGTCCTGACACATGCTTATTCATCGTCTACCTATTTTTCGAACACTAACAAGAAAGGCAATCACATTTATGATGCTCTTGAAGCAATAGAAGTTTGAGGTGTACTAAAATTAAGCGATTATCGATAAATCTCTACTCGAGCTCCTTAAACGCTCCTCTTGATTCGGTATTCGAGCCCGGACAATCATCATAACTATATGAATACCACAAATATTAATTAACCTCATTCATTAACTAAACCATAAGGTCAAACACGTAAAAAAATTAACAGGTTCAAATTTGGCAAAACGAACTACGCTAAAGGACTCAAAATGTCGAGAAACCCTAATTAGGGTCCCCCAAAAAAGTCAACGGCTTGGTCAACGCGGCTCGGCTCGGGGTCAATAGCGACTCATCTCAGTTGGTCGATCTAGACCGGCTCGGTTGCTGGCCCAACTGGCTCAGCTCGACTGGCTGGATTTCTCCCCACAATCGTTGGAGCACGCCCACGCGCAGGCAGCAGCCCGTGCAGCGTCTTTCGGCTGTAGGAAATGACTGGCGAGCTCCAAATCCTTATTTTCGGCGACGAGAAGCTCGATGGTAAGGTCGATTCATTGAGACTCGCAGCCAAACTTGGCGTTTGAACTCTCTCGAAACTTTCTACTCTTCACCCTAATGAGTGGCGGCAATAACGACGACCACCACAAATACGTCTCGGCGAGACCTTTCCAACGATACCAGCATTGTCATACACGACAGCTCGAGTGGCGGTAGATCGGGATCCAAACTCCCTCACCCTCACTTTTCTCCTACTTTTCTCTCTTTCTGTAACAAAATATCTTATCCTTTTTTCTTTTTCAAAACCCCTACCTAACTTTATAAACTAATAAACACCCAAATTCTTCCTTTTTATCAGTAAAGGCCCAATTTAAATATTTTTAACTTAGACTTCCAAAATAAAAGGCGCATAACTCGAGTTCGAGACCCGATTCGCTAACCCGAAAATTGGGTCATTACAAGGTATGTGCCTCATGCATGGTATGTAAACAAGTCAAATCAATGGTAAAATCTAATAGTTTGTATACACCCCTTCATGTTCCTTCTTCACCTGGATTGATCTATCTATGAACTTTATTCTTAGATTACCTCATACCAAGAAAGGTCGAGATAGTATTTTTGTTGTAGTTGACAGATTTTCAAAAATAGCTCACTTCATTCCATGCCGTAAAATGGATGACATAACGCATGTCGTTAAACTCTTCTTTCGCGAAGTCGTACGCCTTCATAGGATTCCGTATACTATCTTCTTCGATCGAGATGTCAAGTTTATAAGCCACCTTTGGAAGGTTGCGTGGGGAAAGAAAGGTACAAAAATTCTTTATGCTACTACTTGTCACCCACAAACAGATGGACAAACGAGGTAATTAACAGAATCTTAGGTGCACTTCTCAAGTAAGTTGTTGGTAAGAACACAAAAACTTGGGAAGAATATCTTCATTTTATTGAGTTCGCCTACAATCGTTCTATTAATTCATCTACTGGTTATTCTTCATTTGAATTAGTTTATGGTTTTAACCCCTTAAATGCTCTAAATCTTGTTCCTTTGCCTATTGATAGTATTTGCATCTTACATGGTGAAAAGAAGGCGGAGTTGGTTAAATCCATACATGCTAAGGCCAAGAAATGGTTGGGTTTGGGTTTGAGTGCACATGAGTAAAGAGAGGTTTCGGAACCAAAGGAAATCCAAGTTGGATTCGTAAGGAGACGAACCATTCCAAGTCATCGAGCGAATCAACAATGCATATCGAAGTAAGGGTGAATCCTTTTAAGGATGGAGGGGATGATACATGCACTACAATGCAAGGGTGAGACGTATTCACATTTTCACTTGGCCCGATCATAAGAGCCAAGTCAAAGCTGCTAAAAGATGCACTCCAGCTCGTAGTCCAAGATGTGTTGACCAAAGGTCTACAAGCATTCATGAAAGAGCACAAATTTCAAGAGAGTGATCAGTTGTAAATTGACACAGTGTTGTGCAAGCGTACATTGTTGATGGAAGTATAGTAGACATATTCAACTCTGTCGGATATCGATCCCACGAGGATGAGACTCTGGCCGCTTATGATTGTCAATACAATAGTACTGAAAATAAAATGAAATGCAAGAGTAGTTACTGATGCAAACAAATGGAAAGGTGAATATTTCGAAGTACGGTGTGAAAGAAAAAATAACTAGTAGAGAAAGATTTGTCAATGATAAGATTGTATCCCCTCAATGAAACTCAACAGATTACCAAGTGTTGCAAAGTCATGAAAATAGATGATTTATCGACAATGAATATCAAGTTCATTTTACTCAATTTCCTTCACATCTCAACTAAAGACTTATACATACAAATCAACCACATCTTCTAATGATGGTAAATAAAGCATGCATAAGAACGTGGAACCAAATTCCTTTGTGTTCCCACCCAACTTCCGTCAAAATGCTCGTTAACTTGAACTGTCACCGCACCTTAAAATGTTAGCGGTTGCATTCAACACTTCTGTACAAAAATAGCATTCAAACCTAATAATTGAAACAAAGAAAAAAGCTTTATAAAATAAACTAAATTTCACAATCTAAAAGTATTTCCACACTTAAAGAAAGAAAATTGTAACCATCATTCATTTAATACAAAAAAACTAGTAAAAGCAAATAGAAACCTCAATTCCTAGATAGTCTCGAAGTGATTCCACCAATTTCCCTTGTTGTCGCACTAGGCCTCTCTTCTCAAGTGCTCATATGCTTCGTCGTCACCTTGGTTCACCAAAAAGAAGCTCAATCCGACATGGGGCTTTGAAGAAAAAAATGAAGAATGAGGTTGTCCAGATCTTCCTCTCTCTCTTCAATAATCATTTTATAATATGATCCTAACTTGTCATTCATGTGAATTTTGCATCAAAATTACGTACAGAGTTTGTTACAATAGATTGTACGGTCTGCGCTCTTCACTTTTATCTTTAGAAGCTTCCATACAGCTGGCAGATGTGGCGACAGTCCTGGCTGCAATACGGAACTGCATTTTACAGCGACATTAGTAGTGCAACGACAATGCATCAAAGTGACAAAATTAAGGATAATTCGAGCAAAGTTAACTGAGTTAGAAATATGTAAATACTAAGCTGAAAAATGCAAAAATAGATGCATGAGACACCAGTATGGGGACAAATTAATCGATAAATAGGGAGAAAATACATGCTCTTAAGAGAGCTATCAGAGAGCACGCAAACACATGAACTCTGTACGGAGAGGAATGGGTTTGCAAGCGAACTATACTGTTACACAACTTTGTATACTGAATCAATTCAGCCAAACGGGTCCGCAACCATGTAGACAGAACCTGTAACACCCCGTAATTTTTCCTAATTTGAAAACTCTAAATTTTCAATCCCTTAATTCAAAACTCTAATTTTGAGGCAATTTTTAATTTCAAACCCTAATTTATTGAAGCTTTAATTTGTAATTTATCATTTATATAAAGGACTAAATGAAGTTTTAAATCAAATTTGGGGGCGTATTGGCAACACCGTGAGGTTTTAAAATTTAAATCGATACTTATGCGTTTTTATGTCAATACAAGGACTCGTAAGCTAATTAACCCTTTTATTTTATATTGCACATATTACGTTTCACATATTACCTTCTTCTCTTAACCTAGCCGCAAGTCACCTTAAACCTTAGAAAATTTTGACGTCGTCAAAGCTTTCCGATCATTGCACTGCTACCACCACTCCATTCCCTCTCTCTGTCAAATAAAAAGACCACCAAACCTCACCCCTTGATTTTCGACGAAGCTCCGGCCAGTACCCCTACGCCAATTCAAGGTCACCTGCTCTTCTAGTTTATATTTATATGAAAAAAATAGGTTTAAGGGTTCAATAAGCCCCTAATTTTTTGTTAAAAAAATAATTAAGCCCTTAAATTTTTTTATACTCAATTAAGCCCTCAAACTCAAGAAAAAAAATTAATCTGGCTCTTTGACCAACGATGACCGTTAACTTTAACAGTTTTCTTTTTAAAAAAATTTGACACATGTCGCAACATGATAATGCCACTTGTCGTTTCTAGAAAATTTTAAATTTTAAAAAATATATAAAAAATAGAAAAAATTTCATAAAAATTTAAAATTCTAAAAATTATTTTAAAAATATAATTTTTTATTAATTTCAAATTTTATTTAAAATAAATAATAATTTTCAAAATATTAAAATATTTTTAACAAAATAAAAAATTAAAAGCATTAAATATTATTATTATACAATTATAAAAAATCAAAATAACTTTCATTATTTTATATTTTTAAAAAATATTTTTTAAATATTTTTTAAAATATAGTTTTAAATATATTTTAAAAATCAAAATAACTTTTATTGTTTTTATTTTTTTCAAATTGTTTTTTATACTTGTATAATAAAATTTAATTTTTTATTTTTTAAAAATGTTTTAATATTTTGAAATTTTAATATTTTAAAAAAATTGAAATTAATTTTTTATATTTTTAAAATATTTTTTATAGATTTCCAGAATTTTAAAAAAAATATTAGATTTTTTTTCTGTTTTTAGATATTTTTTAAACAATCAAAATTAAACAAATTTAGAAACGACAAGTGGCATTATCATGTTGCGACACCTGTCAAAAGAATTTTAAAAAAAACGGTTAAAGTTTGGTCAAGGGCCAAATTATTTTTTTTCTTGAGTTTGAGGTCTTAATTGAGTGTAAAAGAAATTTAGGGGCTTAATTAATTTTTTTTGCAAAGTTTAAGGAGCTAAAATAATATTAACATATTAACGAAGAGTTTTGTATTTCATATGTTCTATTTTGAAAACCCTTTGACTACAGCTTTTGGGTCGGCATGCTCTCCTTTCTGGTTAAATTAGGTTCAATCTTGGTACCCTCCACCAAGCCACGTTCTCACTTTTTCCACATCACCTGCACACCGTAGTCGACCAAACTATGTAGCAAATAAGTGGTTTATGTCTAGGGTTTAATAAAAGGGTAAAATACACAGACGGTCACTGAACTTTAGTAAAAAAACAAAATGGTAACCAAACTTTTAAAAATCACAAAATGGCAATTAAATTTTATGTTTTGTAACAAAATGGTAACTAGACGTTAACTGCCGTTAAATGACTATTATAAAATTTGGTATAATAACACATTTAGTCCTTCATATTTATACATTCAATCAATTTAACCCTAATTCGAACCAATTCACTAAATTTAGCCCTCTTAATTTATGCATTCTTTCAATTTGGTCCTTAAAACAAAATTTCAAAGTATGGTAACATGATAAATAATTACAATTAAGTTTTTATAGGAACTCGAAAACTCGACTCGACTCGAATCGAAAAAATTTCAAATAAAGTTTGAGTTGTAAAATATGACACGTCAACTCGAATAACTCGAAATTTTTTGACTCGACTTGATCGAACGCTCATCTCTATCTTAAGATATGACGCGTCAACTCAAAATATTCGAATATTTTAAATCATTTTTTTCTTTTAAATCGAATATTTTTTAAAATATAATATTTAATATTTTCATATTTAAATCACATCGATTATTTAATAACAACTTTAAATATTCGATTTAAAAGAAAAAAAATGATTTAAAATATTCGAATATTTAATTAAATTTTTATAGGAACTCGAAAATTCGACTCGAATCAAAAAAAATTCAAATAAAGTTTGAGTTGTAAAATATGACGCGTAAACTCGAATAACTCGAATTTGTTTTACTCGACTCAATCGAACGCTCGCCTCTATCTTAAGATATTACGCGTCAACTCGAATAACTCAAAATATTTGAATATTTTAAATCATTTTTTCTTTTAAATCAAATATTTTTTAAAATAGAATATTTAATATTTTCATATTTAAATCACATCGAATATTTAATAACTACTTTAAATATTCGATTTAAAAGAAAAAAAATTGATTAAAAATATTTAAATATTTAATTAAATTTTTATAGGAACTCAAAAACTCGACTCGACTCGACTCGAATAAAAAAATTCAAATAAAGTTTGAGTTGTAAAATATGACGCGTCAACTCGAATAACTCGAAATATTTTTACTCGACTCGATCGAACGCTCGCATCTATCTTAAGATATGACACGTTAACTCAAATAACTCGAAATATTCGAATATTTTAAATCATTTTTTCTTTTAAATCACTTCAGATATTTAATAACTACTTTAAATATTCGATTTAATTTAAAAATATTCGATTTAAAAGAAAAAATGATTTAAAATATTCGAATATTTAAAAATATTTAAAGTAATTATTAAATATTCGAATATTTAAAAGAAAAAATATTTAAAGTAGTTATTAAATATTCGAATATTTTAAATCATTTTTTCTTTTAAATCGAATATTTTTAAATTAAATTGAATATTTAAAGTGGTTATTAAATATTCGAATATTTTAAATCATTTTTTCTTTTAAATCGAATATTTTTAAATTAAATTGAATATTTAAAGTGGTTATTAAATATTCGAATATTTTAAATCATTTTTTCTTTTAAATCGAATATTCTTAAATTAAATTGAATATTTAAAGTGATTTAAATATGAAAATATTAAATATTCTATTTCAAAAAATATTAGATTTAAAAAGAAAAAAATGATTTAAAATATTTGAATATTTCGAGTTATTCGAGTTGACGCGTCATATCTTAAGATAGAGATGAGCGTTTGATCGAGCCGAGTCAAAAAATTTGAGTTATTCGAGTTGACGCGTCATATTTTACAACTCAAACTTTATTTGAAATTTTTTCGATTCGAGTCGAGTTTTCGTGTTCCATTAAAAATTTTATTGTAATTATTTATCATGTTACCATACTTTGGAATTTCGCTTTAAGGACCAATTTGAAAGAATGCGTAAATAATAAGGGCTAAATTTAGTGAATTAGTTCGAATTAGGGTTAAATTGATTGAATGTATAAATATGAAAGACTAAATGTGTTATTATACCAAATTTTATAACAGTCACTTAACGGCAGTTAACGTCTAGTTATCATTTTGTTACAAAACATAAAGTTTAATTGTCATTTTGTGATTTTTGAAAGTTTGGTTACCATTTTGTTTTTTTTTTTACCAAAGTTCAGTGACCGTCTGTGTACTTTACCCTTAATAAAAAGTCATTTTCAATTCTTAAATATTTATTATTTTCAATCTTTGGTACCCTCCACCAAGCCACGTTCTCACTTTTTTTTATGGTTAAATAAGT